>CATIWC010001576.1:0-407410 GCA_948472305.1 Vicia faba | reverse complement strand
TATATATATATATATATATATATATATATATATATATATATATATATATATATATGTATGTAAATATAATTAAGTATATATATATAACGGATCTTACCAACTGAACTGTATTGCTTTTTATTATTACCACGTCTTTATTGAAATATAAAGGGAACGGGGATAATGAGATTGGGCCATAAAAAGGCCCTTGGGCCGACCCGGATTAGAAGAGCAAAAAGAAAAAAAACTAGAACCCTAGAGTACAAAGAAAGGCGCCGCCGTACCTCTCTTTCACTTAACCTAATCTCTCTCTGAACTCCTCCCAATTCACGATACTTCCTCTCCATTCTTCATCTCGTTCTATGCAAAACCCAACATAACCAACACAACCTTCTCTTAAATCTCCCATTTTCCTTTCGTTTTCAAACCCCCTCTTATATATGTTATTCCATAACTTCATCTCTCTCAGAATGGACCGAATCAACAACATCGAACCCCCGGCTGGATTCCTCTCTCTCGATCAAACCACACGAAACAAACTCTCGATGGTTCTCTCTTTACTTGATGTATAATGGTGAACACAAAATCTCCCTCTCTTCTTTAATTAATCAACAATAACAACATCCAATCGGAAGTTCTATCTCACGGTTCAAGTTCCTCGATTCTCAGTAAGCGGTTGAGAAGTAAGCTCGGCAGTTCTCACGATGTCACTTACAAGAGTATTGAGGTCTAACATTCGCAAGTTGAAAAGGTAAGTAAAAGGTTGAGTATTGAGGGTGCAGAGACATGAAGCCGTTTTTTTTCTAATGTATTGATGTGTATCTGTTAGGGTTTCAAGTGTGCAATTTCCAATAGAGTTATGGTATTGTTTGTAAGCTCCAATTGGTGTACAAAATATGGAAATGCGAGAAAGGTGTTGCTAAAAGATTATGCGGGGATATTGGTGAGTTTTTCTTAAGGAGTACAAAGATGGTTTTTTGGAGATTAAGGAGTTTGCAGTAATCTTCTAATGCCTAACTGGGACAGGTTTTTTTTTGTGAGTATTTTCTAATGCTTCCTATTTGCACTTAATTTCTAGTGCTTTCGTGTTCATATCTTTGCTCTTTCTGGAAATAAAAGTATATAGCTTTCTAACTATGTTTTTTTTCTTTTAATGTTTTTATGACCTCTAACAATTACAGCAAATTTGGAACACAACAAAAATTTCAAAAAATCAGACACTCATGTGGCACAAAGAAAGTGAAAAAAAATCAACTATGTGAGTGGAGATACAAAGAAAGTGAGTCAACCAAATACTGATGTATGAAAAAAATATTGTTCGAAGATGATGGGAAGAAGGAGATACCTATCGGAATCTCTCCGAAGGAGCTTTAAAAGACAGTAAGTTTACACTCCTTCTGTTATTGCTTTTGCTTCTCTTTCTCTCTATTTCTCCTATCCGTAACTCTCCTCCTGTTTGTTTGTGTTGCAGAGTGGTGTTTTGTTGCAGAAATGGTGTTTTGTTGCAGGGTTGAGTTTTCTTGCAGGGTTTTTCTTGTTGCAGGGTTGAGTTTTGTCATAGGGTTTTTCTTGTTGGCTATATCTCTTCTCCTCTTTTCAGTCTGTAGGTTGTATGAAATAAAAATATCCTTTTCTCAATGGAACAATCCCTTCTTATAATGAGATAAAGGGGGAAAATTAGAGGGAGAACATATGAGGTTTTAATACTGTTTGTATACTGGTTTTGTGCTTTTAAAATGCAGGTTCTGTTTTTGTCTATTTTGGTGCTTGTATGCAGGCTGGACAGAATTACGCAGCAGGTTTTGACTAGTCTTGTTGGACAGTTTTCCACAGTTTGGCATGTTGTGCAGGTGCTATCTTTCCTCATTCATCTTTCTATGATGCACAATGTTTTTTTCTTTTTGAAAATTCTGAAGGATTTGCACTATTTAGGAAAATGATGATATGGGCTACATGAACTAGTGCTAGCTTGCACTACTTGTTTTGTTTAATATTTGCTGATTTGTTGTTGAGTTGAGTTGTTGGCCTGTTCTATTGTTGCTTGTTGGTGCTGCAGTGGCTGCCATGTTGCAGCGATGTTGCTTGTTTTGGTTGTTCTACTATTTGCTGTTTTGTTGTAACGTTGCTTCCGTGGGACAATTTGCTTGCTTGTATTTATTTTTATGTTGTTGTTCTGCTGCATTGGGTTGTTTATTTGGCTCGGACGCTTGCTATTTTGATGCTATTTTTTGCAATGAATTTGTTCTAAATTTCTTTTTCCCTTTTTGTGAACCAAATTGTTTGTGATTTGCAAAATAGGAGGAGATGGCTTATGAGTGAAAACAAAATCCTTTTGAATTTTTTATTCCAAGTGCAAATCCTAATGATGAGATACAAAAATCCTTTTATCAATTAAATCTTGTTTGGAATTTTTTTCATGTGTTGATTGTTTGGTAACTTTTATTCTTTTTCTTTGTCTTATTTCATGAACACGAGAGCTGGATGGCAAGCGATATTGAACGATAAAAATACCATGGAGAGGAGTGAGGACGAATGACTTGAAGATGAAGACCTGAAGAAAAAAAACATTTATTTCTTTATTTTTGTAAACAACCATATTTGTAACTCGCATTTCACATTTGTGTCTCCTTTGTAATTTGCCTAAAAGAATGTAACTTGAATACAACACTTGAATGAATTCTATGAATGATGAGCTTTGTTGTATGGAAATTAAACAAATCTTGGATCTTTGATTAAAATTTGAAATTCTCACTTGAAATGGTTCAGATGATACACTTTAACTTTGTAACTTAAATCTCAAGAAATCATGAACAATGGTTGTAACTTGTTCTTCAAGGAATCAATGCGCCTTATCTTTCAAAATCCAATCAAACACTCTAACAAAATAAATGCTTGAGAATTTAATTCTGCTTGGTTAATTTGATCCCAAAACAAATGATCACTTAAACCTTATCTTCATATCATGCCTGAACCAAACTTGCACTTCTTGACCAGAACTTTAACTTTGACATTCACATTGCGAGTAACTTGCAACTTAAGCAACCCAAAACATGCCTTGATCATCATGAACCCTCAGCCTCATTTCTTGAAGTGCTCAAACTCCACACTTGTCAACTTAAACTTCAAACTCTCGACTCAATGGCTTAGAGACTTTAAGAAGAAAACTTGAAATGCGAGGAGATGAAATTCTTGACCTAATGCATTGAGCTTTGAGCCATCCTCGAGGTAGGCGAAAGAAACATCTTCACAGAAACCAAAGATCCGAAACCCTAGCCTCTTGACTAGCACACATAGGGAAATAAACCCTAATCCAGGCTCTGATAAATTTGAGCGAGAACCAACCTTGTAACGTGATGACAAAATTCATTCCACGATCCACTAATCGAGAACGAGATACGTTTCCCTTTTTACCTGATAAGAAAACCTCAAAACAAGATTAGACATAAAGAGGGCGCAACCCTAAAACTTCAAACCAAAGCGTCTGATTCCCTGAGATGCGGGATATGCAAATGATTGAATGATAATATGATGCAAATGGAATGCAAAGTTCAAAGCTAGACCAAAAATAAAAGGGATAGGGAAAATTTGGGGTACGACAGTTGCCCTTATTTAATCTTCTTAAACCTGAAGCGAGATTGGCGTCAGCCTTTCGAGAGTTCAAGGTGGAAGATGATTAAATACCAGGACCCGAAATTTTCCCTGAGAGATGGTGAGAGTTCCATTCATTGGTGTGAATGTCTGCTGGGGAAAGACAAACTGGTCTTTTGGTGGACTGGTCATGATGGATAAAACATGGTTGAAAAAGGGTAGCTCATACTGGAGTAACGGTGCCAATACAAGGTTCTCGAGGGAGTGAGTGGTAGAGTGACTGAAAGGATATGGTTGACAATATCGCGGTGACTGGAGGTAAGAAACTTAAAGATAACACGAAGGTAATGTCTGTGGAAGACTTAAGACCCTGAAAAGATAGCGTAGGGGTAAGGCCTACGAGCGACCCACAATCCTAAGAGAGATATAGAGAAGGTAGGATCTATGGATGATCTTAGACCTTAAAAACAAGATGAGGAGAGGGTAAAGCTAAGGTAAGATATACGGACGATCTACGACCCCTAAAACATAACGCGATGGTGAGATCTACGAACGATCTATGGCCCTAAAAACATAACGCGATGGTAAGATCTACGAACGATCTACGACCCTAAAAAAATAACGCGGTGGTAAGATCTAAAAACGATCTACGACCCTAAAAAAAATATGACGCGATGGTAAGATATACGAATGATCTATGACCTTAAGAGGATAAGAGGAGAGGGTAAAGTCTACGGTCGACCTACGACCCCAAAAATATAACGCAATGGTAATATCTACGGACGATCTACGACCTTAGGGGAGATAAAGTGAAGGTAAGATCTATGGACGATCTACGACCCTAAAAAGCGAAGGTAAGATCTACGGACGATCTACGACCTTAAAAGGATGAGAGGGTAAAGTCTATGGACGACCTACGACCCTAGGAAAGATAAAGTGAAGGTAAGATCTATGGACGATCTACGACCCCTAAAAAAAGACACCATTATGGTAAGATCTACGGACGATCTACGACCTTAAAAGATAACTCGACGATAAGATCTACGGATGATTTACGACCTTAAAAAAAGATGATGAGAGGGTAAAGTCTACGGACGACCTACGACCCTAGGAAGATAAAGCGAAGGTAAGATCTACGGACGATCTACGACCCTAGAAAGATAAAGCGACGGTAAGATCTACGGACGATCTACGACCTTAGAAAGATAAAGCGACGGTAAGATCTACGGACAATCTACGACCTTAAGAACACAAGGAGGAGAGGGTAAAGTCTATGGACGACCTAAGACCCTAAGAGAGATAAAGTGAGTATTGAGAGTTACAGAGCATGACGTACTAACACCCTAGTTTATTTTAGTTGGTAGTGTAATAACAGATGTTAACTAGGAATTATGAGGATGAAATTTTTGTGAGGATGTTTTGTTGATTTGGGATTGATCTGGCTCATGCTTCATATGCATTTGAAGTGTGACATGATGATCCATGGATATGCTATGCGTTTGAGGATGCAATGCAGTATGTCGTGATGATTATTGTATGCAAAATGTCAAAAACTCATTGGGATTTAATGTCTGTCATCTTGAGGTACCAATATGGACTGGTGCTTGAAATTTGAGAAGAAAGAGTTAGCCCCGCCGGGTTCACTGGGGAATTAAATCTGGCTGACGAGAAATGACTTGATCTGGCTTCCTTCATGGGTTGGACTTTTTGTGAATAACTGAAAAGAGACGCAGATCTCAACCAATGACCCAAGTCTCTCCATGTGGGAGAATCGGGCGTTAGGTCGATTATAAGGAGGTGACGAGGATGACAGTTAGGTCAAGGCGACCATTATGACTTGCTACCTGCACAGAAGAACGAAAACTTGAACGCCATAATATTCCCTTGGGATGCCTTCATATCCATGTAATGTAGTGTTTCAAATCTTAGCTTGTGATTATTATTGACTTATTGTTTCTAATGCAATGCTTAACAAAGAGTTTAAATCACGATTCGCATACGAAAAATAAAATAAAAGAACATAACAAAGATTTTTTTTTAATGGAAGGGCAAGTTTTTATTAATGAGTTTGGCCCGTGAATGGGCATTCATACATAGAAACAACTCTTAAATGAGGAAGTTGCGGAAAAGAAAAGAAATACAACGAGTAAAATGGCAATAAGAAAATCTCAAACTTCCGTTAAAACTGATATTGCTATAGTTCTCATATCCCAGGTCGTCCTAGTGTCGTGCTTCCAAAGGATAATAGTTAGATCAATCCATCCTGCATTAGGAGGGTGTACGTGAAGAGTCTTCAGACTGCAGTCTCTCGCTTTTCTGTCCCTAATTTTTGCCTGGATCGCCCTTTCGGGTTTTCAATCCACCGGGACATCCATTTTTGCCTAAGCCGCCCTTTCGGGTTTTCGACTTAGCGGGTTATTCTTTTTTTTTTCTTTTTTAGCCCTAACTTTTGCCTAAGCCGCCCTTTCAGGTTTTCAACTTAGCGGGTCCTTTCATGCGTGGTATTTTTTGACTGAGTCTGAATTGACTGGAAGCGGAACGTCTTCCCCATCCATGTTTGTCAGGATTAGAGCACCTCCTGAGAAAGCTTTCTTCACGATGTACGGTCCCTCAAAGTTGGAAGTCCACTTGCCTCTTGGATCAGTGTGGATTGGGAGAATCTTTCTTAAGACCAGGTCACCTGCGTGGAACTCTCGAGGCTGAATCTTCTTGTCAAATACCCTCTTGAGACGCTGTTGGTATAACTGATCGTGACAAATGGCTTCCAGGCACTTTTCTTCAATGAGATTGAGTTGGTAGAGTCTCGTTTGAATCCATTCTGCTTCATCAAGTTTAGTATCCATCATAACCCTTAAGGAAGGAATCTCCACTTCGACCGGGAGTACCGCATCCATACCATAGACTAGTGAAAATGGAGTTTCCCCATAGGAAGTACACACTGAAGTTCGATAGCCATGCAGGGCAAAAGGCAACATCTCATGCCAATCTTTGTATTTTCTCACCATTTTCTGGACGATCTTCTTTATGTTCTTGTTAGCGGCTTCGACTTCCCCATTCATCTTTGGACGATAGGGTGATGAATTATGGTGCTCGATCTTGAACTCTTCACACATTTCCTTCATCATCTTGTTGTTGAGATTTGACCCGTTATCAGTGATGATCTTGTTAGGAGTTCCATACCGGCATATGATTTCTCTTTTAATGAAACGAGTGACAACTTGCTTGGTCACATTCTTGTACGAAGCCGCTTACACCCACTTGGTGAAGTAGTCAATAGCAACGAGGATAAACCTGTGTCCATTTGAAGCGCTCGGCTCGATGCGTCCAATCATATCGATACCCCACATTGCAAAGGGCCATGGTGAAGTCATCACATTCAAAGGATTGGGAGGAACATGTATCCTGTCTGCGTAAACCTGACATTTGTGGCACATTTTGGCATATACACAACAGTCACTTTCCGTCGTCATCCAGAAATAACCTGCTTGTAGGATTTTCTTGGCCATGTAATGCCCACTGGAATGAGTCCCAAAAGAGCCGTCGTGTATTTCTCGTATAATGGATTATGCCTCGTGTCTATCCACGCATCTGAGCATAACCGAATCATAGTTTCTCTTGTACAGAACGTCTCCTGACAATAAAAACTTAGACGCCAACCTTCTGAGAGTCTTCTTATCACAAATTGTAGCACCTTCGGGTTACACTTGCTTCTCAAGATATCTTTTGATGTCGAAATACCACGGCCTTTTGTCTGATACATCTTCAGTGGTGAGACAATGAGCAGGGAAAATATGTGACGGATCCTTGTAACGACAGATCCTTATACTGGGTGCATGATTTGGGTAATTGAATTTGAACATTGCTGCTAAAGTGGCCAAAGCGTCTGCCAGTTGATCTGCTTCTCTAGGAATATGCTCAAAGGTGACCTCATCGAAGGCGGGCAACAATTCAACAATGTAATCCATGTATGGAACTAAATTAGGGTGCCGTGCATCCCAATCACCCCGTACTTGATGTATCACTAGGGAAGAGTCCCCATAAACTTCAAGAATCTTGATCTTCAAATCAATGGCTGCCTCAAGGCCCATCACACAAGCTTCGTATTCAGCGACATTATCCGTGCAATCAAAACATAATCTGGCAGTGAAAGGTATGTGACTATCGCGTGGAGATGTCAAAACTGCCCCAATACCATGACCCATATCATTTGATGCACCATCGAACGTGAGAGTCCATCACTCCCCTGGTTCAGGTCCTTCATTATCATCAAGTTTCATAATATCCTCGTCTGGAAAGTCGAACTTCATAGGCTGATATTCTTCCAATGGTTGGTGAGCGAGATGATCAGCAAGAATGCTACCTTTGATGGCCTTTTGTGTGACGTACTGGATGTCATACTCAGACAAAAGCATTTTCCACCGAGCCAATATGCCTGTAAGTGCTGGTTTCTCAAAGATGTACTTTATCGGATCCATCTTAGATATCAAAAGCGTAGAATGTGTCAACATATACTGCCTCAAGCGTCAGGCTGCCCACGTAAGAGCATAACAAGTCTTCTCAAGTAAGGAATAACTCGATTCACAATCAGTAAACTTCTTGCTCAAATAGTAAATGGCATGTTCTTTTCATCCAGTATCATCATGTTGTCCGAGCATACAACCATAGATCCTTCAAGCACAGTCCAATACATAATGAGAGGTCTCCCGGGAACCAGTGGTATGAGTATTGGTGGTTCTTGAAGATACTGCTTAATCTTCTCGAAAGCTTCTTGACAACTCTCATCCTAACAGACATCCTGATTCTTGCATAACAATTTAAAGATGGGTTCACAGGTAGTAGTAAGATGGGAAATGAACCTGGCTATGTAATTCAACCTTCCAAGGAAACCTCGTACTTCCTTCTCATTTTTCGGCGCCGACATATCTTGTATTGCTTTTACTTTGTTTGGATTTACTTCAATTCCTCGTTAACTCACGATAAAACCAAGTAACTTGCCCGATCGAACCCCAAAGGTGAATTTGTTGGGATTAAGCCTTAACCTGAACTTTCGCAATCGATCAAACAACTTCTGAAAATGGACCAAATGTTCTATCTCAGTCTGTGACTTCGCGATCATGTCGTCCACATACACCTCAACCTCTTTATGAATCATGTCGTGAAAGAGAGTTACCATAGCTCCCTGATATATTGCACCAGTGTTTTTAAGACCAAAAGGCATGACTCTATAGCAAAAGGTACCCCAAGGAGTTATGAAAGCTGTTTTATCCATGTCCTCCGGAGCCATCTTTATCTGATTGTAGCCAGAGAATCCATCCATAAAGGAGAACACTGAAGACTGAGCAGTGTTATCAACCAATACATCAATATGAGGCAACGGGAAATCATCCTTCGGGCTTGCTCTATTCAAGTCTCGATAGTCAACACACATACGTACCTTACCATCCTTCTCAGGTATGGGCACAATGTTAGCAATCCAAAGCGGGTAATTTATCACAAATAAGAAACCTGCTTCGAGCTATTTCTGAACCTCTTCTTTGATCTTCAGGGCCATGTCGAGTCTGGTCCTTCTTGGTTTTTGCTTTACAGGAGGACATTCTGGCTGGAGTGGCAATCTATGCATTACTATATCAGTGTCTAAGCCGGGAATTTCTTCATACGACCAGGCGAAGATGTCAGCATACTCTTGAAGCAATTCAATTAACCCCTTCTTTTCTTCACTTTGCAAGGCGGCCCCTATCTTGACTTCTCTCTTTACCTCTTTAGTATCGAGATTGACGACTTTTGTTTCTTCTTGATACGGCTGGATGACCTTCTCTTCCTGTCTCAAGAGTCTGGCTAGTTCTTCAGGGACTTCACAATATTCCTCACTATCTTCGTTAGCATGATCAACTGAATTCTCAAGGATATAAGGAGCCATAGCATTATCATTTCCAACAGAGTCCGAGACGGATCTGCATGATCGATGATTTTATGTTTTATTTTTAGAAAGGGCAAAATAATATTTAGAATATGAAAGGAAAAGTATTGCCATTTTTATTTTGAAAAAGTAAAAGTAAAAGAAAAGAAAGAGAACACAATTGTATGCAAAAGTGCGATTTTTCATTCAATTTTAAACGAAGATTGAAACATAAGGGGCCCCTTCTACAAGCTGTCAGTATGCCTTGGGCAGGACATACGACTTAAAATGGAAACAGAAAATTACACTTCAAGGAAAACAACTTCATGGATGTCCACGACAGTCCAATTGCTGAGCTCCTGGTCCGTCGCAACTTGATAGATAAATCTTGAAACATCTTCATTGTCACCTTCAACATCTGTGGAGAGAACTTGTCCTTCTTTGCCTACACCAGCACTGACGAACACTTCAGAAATTGGGGGAACCTGCTGTCCTTTGAGAGGAATCCAACCAGCTTGCACGGAGGATGATGGCTGATACCCAAGACCAAAACGATCTTTCTTCTCTGGAACATCAATCAATTTTCCCCAACTGTCATGGGGAGGCCTAGCTTCTATGAGGGCTTTGACATCCTTCAAAGAGGCAAGGGGTGTCTCAGTCTTCTTACATTCCACAACTGGGAACTTGTCAATAGTAACAATCTCTGGAGCTTGAAAGGGCAACTCCTGCACCTCTCCTTCCACTTCCACATAACGGTAGGTAGTCAGATTATTAATCACTATGTCTTCTTCCCCAAAAACGACGACAACTTGGTCATTCACAACGAACTTCAGGCGTTGATGAAGAGTAGATGTCACAGCTCCCGCTACATGAATCTATGGACGACCCAAAAGGCAAGTATAGGATGGACGGATATCCATAACATAGAATGACAAATAGAAAGTGTGGGGACCAATCTTGACAGGAAAATCAACTTCTCCATCTACTGATCTTCTCGAACCATCAAATGCTCGAACATTTAGAGTGGAGGGCCTCATCATTATTCCGTCCATATTCAGCTTAAACAAGGTAACCTTAGGCATCACATTGAGTGAAGACCCTGTATACACCAAAACTCGAGATAAAACAGTGTCCAAACACTTCATAGAAACATGCAGCGCTTTATTGTGGGCTCTGCCTTTAACCGGGAGTTCATCATCACAGAAACCCAAACAATTTCCCATAGCAATATTAGTGACGATTCCTTCAAACTGGGCCACAGAGATGTCTTGGGTAACCTGAGCAGAACATAAGGTCTTCAATAAGGCGTTGCGGTGGGCCTCTGAACACAAAAGGAGAGACAAGATGGAAATCTTGGATGGTGTCTGGTTGAGTTGATCCACCACTTTGTAATCACTCCGCTTGAGAATTCTCAAAAGCTGCTCCGCTTCTTGTCCTACAGAAGGTTCAGGTTGATTATCCATCACTTGCTTTCCCCTTGCCTTAGCTAGAGCTTCACTGTTAGTTTCCTTAGGAGGCGGTGGTGGAGGAGAAAATATCTGACCACTGTGAGTCATGTTACTGGTTCCTGCAATATCGGTAACATTCTTGTCAACAACTGGAGGACACTCATACTTCCTTCCATGAATATAGACCACATTATACTCCCATGAAACTACCTTCGAGTTGTTGCTTGTAGGAGGAATAGGAGCTTGAATCACTGTGGGGGTAGTAGGAACCTGAATTGTTAACAGAATACCAGGGGTTACTGAGAAGCTTATCGGGTAGTAGGGGATTTCCAGGACATCAATCTCTTCTTCTCGGACTATTTTCTCTATCTGTAGGACACCTTCATCGATCAATTGTTGGATGGATGGCTTCAAATCAGCACACTCTTCAGGTTTGGAGGAACATGTTAAGCATAAGTCGTAAAGTTCTTGTAGCACCTCATGCTTCAACAAATTTTCTCTGACAGTTTCTAAAGATTTCTTAATTTCATCAACCTTTGATACCAAAACCCATTCATTAACTTCTTCAATAGCATGGGTTGTTCCCCCTTGATGAGGAGGCATAGGATTATTTTGAATATTCAGACCAACAGGGTTGAAGTTGATGGCTTTTGCATCGATGAGATCTTTAACTTTGCATTTGAATGCTCTGCAATTTTCAATTGTATCGCCTGGGGCACCAGAATGGAATTCGCAATGAGCATTAATATCATATCCCCTAGGGAGAGGATTTGGCAGTGGACCGAGTTCGTGCAATTGAACCATTTGACTAGCAAGTAACTGTGGGAGAAGCTGAGTGTAGGATATGGGAATGAGATCAAATCTTCTTTCAGGGGCTCTCTGTCTTTGAGGAGCTCTCGGGCCTTGGAGATGTTGATTCGGTTATTGATAAGTTGTAGGAGATGCAAACTATTTTTGCGGAACATAATGTGGTTGCGGATAGAAATGCCGTTGTTGGGCCATCCAGGGTGCTGGAGTTGTAGCAGCATATACTTGAGGAACAAATTGGTTGGGAACAGCAGCAGGTGTAGGAAAATAAGGGAATCGGACTTGAGGAAATGTGGGAGCTCTTCCTTGGTTGACGGTGATGGCACTGGTCTCGCCCTCTTTCTTCTTGACAAAACCAGAAAATGGTTTTCTACTCATGCTTGCGTTGTTGTTAACATTGTTAGGAACACCTTGAATTGTTCCAGCGTTAATGCACGTCTCAACATGTTCACCAATAATGACCATATACGAGAAAGAAGTGGAAGTGCTACTAAGCATATGCTGGAGATAAGGGCCTCGCAGAGTACCCATAAACATATCAATCAATTCACGATCCAAGAGAAGAGGTTGGACCCTTGCAGCCAGTTCACGCCACCTCTGAGCGTATTCTTTGAAAGACTCTTTAAACTTTTGTACCATCCCTTGGAGTTGAGTATGACTAGGAGCCATGGCAGTATTGTAATGGTAATGTTTCAAAAAAGCATCAGCAAGTTCTCCCCAAGTACTGACATGAGATCTTTCCAATTGCATATACCAATCCAACGATGCCCCGGTCAAACTGTCTTGAAAGAAATGCATAAGTAAAGGTTCATTTTCAGCATAGGCCGCTATTTTGCAACAATAGGAACGGAGATGAGTCTCTGGGAAAGAAGTGCCTTTGTATTTGTCAAACTCTGGGACTTTGAACTTGGGAGGAATAACTACCCCAGTCACGAGGCACATTGCAGCAGTATTGAATCCGGAAGCCTTGATACCCTCCATGGCTCTAAGTCGCTCTTCGAGAGCATGATACATTTTTGCAGTTACGGCAACTCGGCAGCAAGGTTCACTTGGGGTTCATCGAGATAAATAACATCATCATGATCGTCGACATCATTCCTATGGGCACCGATAGGAGTCTCAACATTTGCATTGTCATTTATCCCGTTAGCAGAAGTGGAAGGAGCAGCAGTAGTAATCTTAGCAACACTTTGGTGTAGTTCTTCTTGACCCTTGATCACGGCATGAAGGGTTTCCATAAGTTGATCCATGCGAGTACCCATAGTGTCTATATCCCGACGGAGTGCATTCTGATTCTCTTCAAAAAGATCCATTAGCCTTTGCTGGTTGCCTCTGGGACAGTAAGGATGTGGATGAGTCGTCTTTGCTGTTTATCTGGATTTCTGAGAAAGGGGACCCCAATAAGTTTTTGTTGTGAAAAAATGAATGCATGCTAATATGGATGGATGCTTTATCTTCATTTCTGAGGAGACCCAAAGACTCATCTATCTTTTAAAATTTCCTTTTTTTTTTGAAAAGCTATATCGACGGGACTTGTCTTTGGATTTCCCTAGGTATAATATATATATACATGATGATATGATGTCATTGTATGCTATGTCATGAAGTCTCACCTCCACATATTCTGGATAACCATTGAGTAGTCCGTTGGACAGGAAAAAAGTAACAGGATCAAAAGTTCGACGTCACAGGCATGGATTCAAAGTAACCACCCATGAGGTATGTTCTAGGGGTTTATCACCTACCGAACAAGGTTCTAAAGAGTTCTCGAAGTCTACGCTCTTCCTTTGGATATTACCGAAGTCCCAATTACTTGGTAATCAGTAATATTCGTAGGAAAAACTCATCCGAGTGCAATATCGCGTGACGATTACTTCCGGATTAATCCGTTATAGTCTCCGCATTGCACCTAAAAGGCCAGGATGGGTTAATGGTTCTACAGCCCTCAGCTTCTCGAGTTCCCAGGTCGAAAGCAACGACGTCTTCTCGATTACTCGATAAACATCACTACTTTCAAGGGGACCTCCACTGAGTGGGGGATTTTCATGCCTCTTTCTTCGGGATTACTCCCACAAAGTTAACATGATTATACAGTCGGTCCTAATCTTATGTGTAACCCAAGTCCGGGTATAAGACTTATCAAAAGTAATCACCAAACCCAACATCACAATGTATCCAGAATATGTGAGTAGCAACAATATATGCAATATAAAATAAATAAAGAAATGAAACAATAAAGCAAGATAAAGCAAATAAATAAACACCTGAAAATACAAATAAACAAAACTAGGAGAGACTCGCTAAAAAAATCCCCAGCAGAGTCGCCAGCTGAAGCTACCGGCAGAAAACACAGAGCCGCCATCGAACTTTATTTATCCCGAAGGAAGGGGAAATATCGATAAAACCACAAGGGAATGGATAAGATGGTCTTGCAACCAAGAGAAAGGGTAAGGGAGTCGGTTATGCGAGGGGAAGGTATTAGCACCCCTCGCATCCTTTGTACTCAACGGGATCCATTTTGGTTGTTTGTCTTAAAGGGTGTATTTATCTACAACTATGCTTGCTAAAAGGGAAATTAATGGTTTTTGATTATTGCGTTCGTGAGGGTTTCGCGACCCTTTTCCTACGTACCCAATGAAGTAATCAGAACACCGTAGTTCCTCTAGAAAATGGTTTGTTTGTTTGTGTTTTTTAGTGGGCGATGCTAACGCACGCATTCTAGCAATAGGCACAGCCGGTATCACGGTAGAACGGAGATAACATGCCCTTGGGGGGATTTTTGATGTGTTGAGTGTTTTTGTAGGTTTTAAAATAAATTCAAGAAATGATTAAAGGATGTTTTGTATTTTTTTGCTTTGTTTGGTCAAAATGGGTGTGGACGAGATTTTGAAAATACAACGACCTAAAATCGAGGTTTTGATATAAAAGAGGGTAAGTTTGAAAATTGATTTTTTTGGAGAAATTTAACTTAAGTCTTAACTAAATAATAAACAAATGAAAGATGAATGAGACGTGTTTGATGACGTGAAGTTTAACAAAGTCAAAATATTCCCCTTGGATTTGAGACGAACGAAAGATATTAACGATCAAAGACAAAATTAATTAACATAACAATTGAACAAATAAATAATGAAAATTAACTTATACTAGCATGCATTTGTAAACAATTAAATAAATAACGAAAAATTAAATAAAAGGTTAAATAACATGTTAAAAAAATAAAAGATTAATTTGTAACAAGCATATTTTTGTGTTTTATAATGAAATAATTACAAAAAAAACTAAGTCAATACTTAAATGAAATTGGAAGTAAGGCTAAAGAATCAAGAAAGAAAAAAAAGAAAATGGCCCAGCTGAGAGTTGAACTCAGATTCTCCAAGTTACTGCAAACGAATCTTACCAATTGAACTGTATTGCTTTTTTTTATTACCAAGTCTTTATTGAAATATAAAGGGAACGAGGATAATGAGATTGGGCCACAAAAAGGCCCTTGGGCCGACCCGAATTAGAAGAGCAAAAAGAGAAGAAAAAAACCGGAACCCTAGAGTACAAAGAAAGGCGCCGTCGTACCTCTCTTTCACTTACCCTAATCTCTCTCTGAACTCCTCCCAATTCACGATACTTCCTCTCTTTTCTTCAACGCGTTCTATGAAAAACCCAACACAACCAATACAACCTTCTCTTAAATCTCCCATTTTCCTTTCGGTTTCAAACCCCCTCTTATATATGTTATTCCATAACTTCATCTCTCTCACAATGGACCGAATCAATAACATCGAACCCCCGGCTGGATTCCTCTCTCTCGATCCAACCACACGAAACAAACTCTCGATGGTTCTCTCTTTCCTTGATGTATAATGATGAACACAAAATCTCCCTCTCTGCTTTAATTGATCAACAATAACAACATCCAATCGGAAGTTCTATCTCACGGTTCAAGTTCCTCGATTCTCAGTAAGCGGTTGAGAAGTAAGCTCGGCAGTTCTCACGATGTCATTTACAGGAGTATGGAGGTCTAACGTTCGCAAGTTGTAAAGGTAAGTAAAAGGTTAAGTATTGAGGGTGTAGAGACATGAAGCCATTTTTTTCTAATGTATTGATGTGTATCTGTTAGGGTTTCAAGTGTGCATTTTTCAATAAAGTTATGGTATTGTTTGTAAGCTGCAATTGGTGTACAAAATATGGAAATGCGAGAAAGGTGTTGCTAAAAGATTATGCGGGATATTGGTGAGTTTTTCTTAAGGAGTACAAAGATGGTTTTTTGGAGATTAAGGAGTTTGCAGTAATCTTCGAATGCCTAACTGGGACAGGTTTTTTTTTGTGAGTATTTTCTAATGCTTCCTATTTCCCTTTAATTTCTAGTGCTTTCGTGTGCATATCTTTGCTCTTTCTGGAAATAAAAGTATATAGCTTTCTAACTATGTTTTTTTCTTTTAATGTTTTTATGACCCCTACCAATTACAGCAAATTTGGAACACAACAAAAATTTCAACAAATCAGACAATCATGTGGCACAAAGAAAGTGAAAAAAAATCAACTATGTGAGTGGAGATACAAAGAAAGTGAGTCAACCAAATACTGATGTATGAAAAAAAGATTGTTCGAAGATGATGGGAAGAAGGCGATACCTATCGGAATCTCTCTGAAGGAGCTTTAAAAGACAGTAAGTTTACACTCCTTTTGTTATTGCTTCTGCTTCTCTTTCTCTCTATTTCTTAATATTTTGTTGTGATTCTTGATTTTCTCTCTAAAAGAGGGACCTCCTCCTATCTGTAACTCTCCTCCTGCTTGTTTGTGTTGCAGAGTGGTGTTTTGTTGCAGAAATGGTGTTTTGTTGCAGGGTTGAGTTTTGTTGCAGGGTTTTTCTTGTTGCAGGGTTGAGTTTTGTCGCAGGGTTTTTCTTGTTGGCTATATCTCTTCTCCTCTTTTCAGTCTGTAGGCTGTATGAAATAAAAATCTCCTTTTCTCAATGAAACAATCCCTTCTTATAGTGATATAAAGGGGGGAAATTTGAGGGAGAACGTATGAGGTTTGAATACTGTTGGTATACTGGTTTTGTGCTTTTAAAATGCAGGTTCTGTTTTTGTCTATTTTGGTGCTTGTATGCAGGCTGGATAGAATTATGCAGCAGGTTTTGACTAGTCTTGATGGACAGTTTTCCACAGTTTGGCATGTTGTGCAGGTGCTATCTTTCCTCATTCATCTTTCTATGATGCACACTATTTTTTTCTTTTTGAAAATTCTGAAGGGTTTGCACTATTTAGGAAAATGATGATATGGGCTACATGAACTAATGCTAGCTTGTACTACTTGTTTTGTTTAATATTTGCTGATTTGTTGTTGAGTTGAGTTGCTGGCCTGTTCTATTGTTACTTGTTGGTGCTGTAGTGTCTGCCATGTTGCAGCGCTGTTGCTTATTTTGGTTGTTCTACTATTTGCTGTTTTGTTGTAACGTTGCTTCTGTGGGACAATTTGCTTGCTTGTATTTATTTTGATGTTGTTGTTCTGCTGCCTTGGCTTGTGTATTTGGCTCGGACGCTTGCTATTTTGATGCTATTTTTTGCAATGAATTTGTTCTAAATTTCTTTTTCCCTTTTTGTGAACCAAATTTTTTGTGATTTGCAAAATAGGAGGAGATGGCTTATGAGTGAAAACAAAAGCCTTTTGAATTTTTGATTCCAAGTGCAAATCGTAATTATGAGATTCAAAAATCCTTTTATCAATTAAATCTTGTTTGGAATTTTTTCATGTGTTGATTGTTTGCTAACTTTTATTCTTTTTCTTTGTCTTGTTTCATGAACACGAGAGCTGGATGGCAAGCGATATTGAACGATAAAAATACCATGGCGAGGAGTGAGGACGAATGACTTGAAGATGAAGACCTGGAGAAAAAAAACATTTATTTCTTTATTTTTGTAAACAAACATATTTGTAACTCGCATTTCACATTTGTGTCTCCTTTGTAATTTGCCTAAAAGAATGTAACTTGAATACAACACTTGAATGAATTCTATGAATGATGAGCTTTGTTGTTTGGAAATTAAACAAATCTTGGATCTTTGATTAAAATTTGAAATTCTCACTTGAAATGTTTCAGATGATACACTTTAACTTTGTAACTTAAATCTCAAGAAATCATGAACAATGGTTGTAACTTGTTCTTCAAGCAATCAATGCGCCTTATCTTTCAAAATCCAATCAAACTCTCTAACAAAATAAATGCTTGAGAATTTAATTCTGCTTGGTTAATTTGATCCCAAAACAAATGTTCACTTAAACCTTATCTTCATATTACGCTTGAACCAAACTTGCACTTCTTGACCAGAACTTTAACTTTGACATTCACATCACGAGTAACTTGCAACTTAAGCAACCCAAAACATGTCTTGATCATCATGAACCCGTAGCCTCATTTCTTGAAATGCTCAAACTCCACACTTGCCAACTTAAACTTCAAACTCTCGACTCAATGGCTTAGAGACTTTAAGAAGAAAACTTGAAATGCGAGGAGATGAAATTCTTGACCTAATGCATTGAGCTTTGAGCCACCCTCGAGGCAGGCGAAAGAAACATCTTCACAGAAACCAAAGACCCGAAATCCTAGCCTCTTGACCAGCACACATAGGGAAATAAACCCTAATCCAGGATCTGATAAATTTGAGTGAGAACCAACCTTGTAACGTGATGACAAAATTCATTCCAGGATCCACTAATCGAGAACCAGATGCGTTTCCCTTTTTACCTGATAAGAAAACCTTAAAACAAGATTAGACATAAAGAGGGCGCAACCCTAAAACTTCAAACCAAAGCGCCTGATTCCCTGAGATGCGGGATATGCAAATGACTGAATTATAAAATGATGCAAATGGAATGCAAAGTTCAAATCTAGACCAAAAATAAAAGGGATAGGGCAAATTTGGGGTACGACAGTTCCAAACTGTTGAAACCCAGTCAAGTTGTACAGTATTGTTTTTATGTTTGGATGGTGAGGATAATGGCACTAACAGAAACTATTTTAGTTTTTTTACAATCTCTATGTGCTAACATGTTTGGTTTATGGGAGAGTTTGTAAGATGGAATAATGGATTGAAGTTCTGTTTTGAATGAGATTAGAGCTGGTTTTTTACTTGAATGAGCCAAAGTTATAAATAATACTATTTTTCTGTTCAAAGCCTCTCTATTCTCTCCAAAAATTCCAACCCTTATGTCTTATGAAACAGTCCCTTTTGTAGACCCTTGATTGAGGTTTAGGGGGGAAACAAAATAAGTCATTTTGAATTGTTTTTTCCTACTGTTTTGATACTTTATTCACACAATTTTCTTTTGCCATTTTGGTGCAATTTTGGGGATGTTATGATGCAGGTTGGCGCAGACTGCATAGAGCAGTTTTGGACTGTATAGGACAGCATATGCAGATTTATGGTGCATCATAGCATAAGGTTTTTTGTAGGACATCAATGGAGTAGGTTTTGGTGTGTTGTGGCAATGCAGCATATCATACTTTGTTCAACTTGGACAATAAGATTTGTAGCATGAAACAAATTTGGTCTTGTGGAGTATTTTATGCACATTGTATAAAGGACAAAACATTGTGGCAAGGTTTTGAGTCAAAGGGAAAAGTCCAAGCAATACAAAGTTTAGGGTTTGTAAACTTGCAAAAATGTCACTCTCCCAGAGACTAAATCTGACAAGAAGCTACACAAACACCTTCCCCAGAGGTCCATTCTGGAAAGCATTCTTCAAATGAAGTCAAGCGTAGACTCCTTCTGTACTTCTATCAATAGTTACTTTGGATGGCATCTATAAGCCCATCTTCGACGACTCTCTGTCACCTCTCCGAATGGCATCTTTAAGCCCATTGAAGTAATATTATTAACCAACATTGTTACTTCTTGCACAGGCGAGTGTAAATTTCTAGGCACTTAAGTGTTCAATCATCTTCCACCTTCAAGTCACGAATGACGGACATGTCATTCTAACTCTTCAGGTTTAAGAATATTGAACAGGGGCAGCTATTGTACCCCAAACTTTTCCCTCTAATTTTTTTCCAGACATTCTCCTAGTGTTCTCAAATGCTCAAGGTGGCTCGAAAATTGATCAGACAAATTCTCCTCCTAAGCAATGGACTCACAACTAGGGTTTCTATTTCTCAAGGAAGAGTGGGTTTCTAAGGTCTCAAATGTTTTTCATGGTTTGTCGTATGTCCCTAAGAATGCTCATACCAAGTTTCATTCCTTGCATCATAAGTTTGCTCAGTCAATTGCTTAGATGATTGAAAATTAAATATATTGGGTAAAAAGTCAAATGTGATCAACATACAGTCAAACCTCAATATTTTTTATCAACATCAAGATTTTGAAGTCATATTCATTATTTGGTCAAGGGTTGATTATGATTCCTCAAAAAAAGCTCTCAAATCAACAAAAGTCAAAAGTTGTCAAATTAGGGTTTCCTTAAGAGAAGTCAACTGAACTTTGACCAAGCATAACTTTCACACGCTTCATCAGCTTTTCCCCAACCAAACTCATTTTGAAGGGAATTCAATTATCTACAACTTTGTCTCTCTAAGCTCAAGACCAAAAAGTGCATCATTTAAGAGATATAAGCCAATATATTATAGGTCATCTCAAAAGTCAACAAAAAGACATTTTTTTGTCAAGGCAACTTACATTAAGATAAAGTCTTCAAAAGCAAAAATTATACACATAGATATTGTAGAGGACATATTGATATTTCCAAAAAGTCAAAGATCACCTTCAAAAGATAAAAATTGAGAGAGTTAAGACCATTGCAAGTTGTGGAATTTTGAGCACATGCATGAAGCTCAAATTGAGCAAACTTGATATTTTGGACTATTTGACCATTATTTAAAAGTCCAAATGTCCTATATACTCTTTATACACCTAAGAATTAATTCATACATCCCTTGACCTATTTTTATTTTAATTATTTTAATTATATTTTATTTATTCATTTAATAATGCAAAATAAATAAGATAAAATCATATCTTCTTACATAAGGCCCAAGTCCACAAATCATTAACCTAATTTCCATTATATAATCTAATTCTTTTCATACATACAAGACAAGAAAAACCTTGCCTCCCAAATACTTGTTGTGATACGGTGGGAGAACTGACTTGATTGTTTTGCGTTTTGATCGCATTTGTGCGGATAGCAAGAGTTGCCACCGACTTTTCTTTTATCTAAATGGAAAGGTAAAAAAGCACAGGAAAGACCTTTCGAGATTATTTCTCGGGTTCGGGGGGTAGATTATGAAAAGGGAAGGTATTAGCACCCTTTTCATCCATGGTTTTCCATGGGCTCTTAGTTACTCATTTAGATCACTTGCTTTTATTTGACAGTGTGCTTGTGGTGTGGGATTTGAAAGTGTTTTGAAAAAATCTCTTTGTAATGGTTCTCGTTTCTATAAGAACGCGTACAAAGTTTTGTTTCGAAAAGTGGTTCAAAGATGTGTTTGTGGATTGTGTTTCGGAAAGTGTTTTGAAAAGATGTTTTGCAATGGTTCTCGTCTCTATAAGAACGTATACAAAATGTTTTGTCTTTTGAAAATGTTTTAAAACGAAAGTGTAGGTGTAAAAAAAATTTTATCGTGAGCAAACGAGTAACTAGGAGTAAATCTATCTACTCGAAAGGTTTTTAATTGTTCTTTTCTTCCTCCTTTCAATGTTTCTATCTTACCATTAATTTGGTAAGAAGTCCCATCATTGGATGTGAAGGGAAAGGCGCGGGTCTATTTTACAGTCATCGAAGGTAACTTATGAGATGCCTTAGCAATTTTCGTAAGGGACGAGATCGTTTTATCAATGGCAACGTCGAGGGTCATCGAGGGACTATGATCTTTTTTTATTGAAGGGTCATTGCTAAAGCATCCCATATTCGAGGGACATGACTGTATTTCCGAGGCAACGAGCGAGGTTACCCTAGAGGTGCGCGTGTGAAAAAGTGTATTTATTTCAAGTTATTTTGTTCTTTGATTAGGTTATCTAGCGATTGATTTTTGAATCTTGCCATACACACCGAATTACTATACAATATAAGGAAAACAGTAAATTGCGGGAATTGAAATTCTACGCTATTACAAAGTGTTCGGGAATGGGGGTACAATTTTTACAAATGGGTATGAGTCGAATGCGATTAAAAGGTCCAAATAGCAAACAATACAACCAAATTGAATTTGAGCGATTATTTAAAGCTACAATAATCTACAAAATAAAATTAACCAACAAAATATGGAAATAAAATTTTAAGTATTTACTTGAAAAGAAGAAAAAAGAAAGTAAAACCTATTCTAAAAAAAAATATAATTGACTAAAAGAAATTAAATCGTTTATATATGTTTTTTCTTTTGGTATTTTATTATGAAGTATTTAAACAAAACAATTTAAAACCAAATGAAAGGTTAATTAACAAAATTATTCACAAATAAAATCCCTAACTAAAATAATTAAGATAATTCAACTAATTTTAAAGAAATTTAACTTAGAAGAATTAATAAAAGATATAAAAATTAAATTTTGACATTTAAAATAAGGGGTGTAAGCCAGTTTAGGGTGTGTGTTGTTTTATATATTTTGAATGGGCTTTAGGGCCTAAGAATTTTTGTTTGTTTACCAAAATGAAAGAAAAGAAAACCAGAAAAAAATGTCTCGGGGGGTCTCGAACCCGAGACTTTACCTTCAAATGACAACACCTTAACCACTCCACCGCTTATTCATTCATGCATTTTTGAGTTTCCACTAATTGATAAGCCAAAATTGTGAAACGGGCTGGGCCAAAACAAACAAGCCTAAACCCGGTTTGTGCTAAGAGGAAGGAAAAAAAAAACCTAAAGAAGAACAAAGGGCGCCGCCGACGTTTTTCTTAGGAGAAAAAAATTTGATTTAATTATTATTATGTATTATTGATACCGTAAAAGAAAAAAAACAAACATAAATATCTCTCCATAAACCGATCCATCTCCATCTTCCTCTTCTGTTTTTTGTCCTCACGCTAAAAAAAAGAACTCTCTTTTCTTCTTCTTCTATAAACCGCATGAACAACAACAATCAAACTTCTGTTATGTCTTATGGCAATTCAACTCTCTTCCTCGCTCTGTTCAGAGACCGCCTTCTTCTTCTAAATCTGCTTGCGTTGGGATTGTTATTATGGGTGTGTGGTTAGTTTGCTACGATTTTGAGATGTGGACGATGAAGAAGTTTTACAGATGAGTATATTTTTTTACTTTACTGAATAATTTTTTTGGATTTTTACTTGGTTAAAACAACAAAGTAATACATGCAAATACAGATTCAACATTTAAGGTTTTGATAAATGCAGAGAAGTAATGAAGATTTACCGATCTGGATCTGCTTTTGAAAATATTGCGCTTGATGTTGTTGTTGTTGACTTCACGGCTTTTTTCTAGACAGGGAAGTCGATTTTTGCTTTCAATTTTCTTGAATAGATTTTTTTTTATTTTTTTGAAGGGGTATCGTACAAGGAAAATGATGAATAGAAAGATGTTTTTCTTTTCTTTTTATGATGTCTGGCCTAAATTTCTTGAATGGGAATATTGATGATGATGTGATTTTCGGATTTTTGTTGGTTGTTGTATTATGTTTTGTCTCCTTGATGTTTGGTTATTCTCTATGTTTTTTGTATGCTTACTGCTGGTTTTTTGGGATAATGAAAAACTATTTTTCTCCTCTCTTTTGTTATCCCGAATGGCCCTGTTATATGCTATATTCTTCATCTGAAAAACAAAACTTTTTGGGGGAAAAAGCAATTGGGTTTGAACATTTGTGTTATGCTGTTTTTGCTCCTTTTTGTTACAGTTCTGACTTGGCCTATATATGTGCAATTCTGGCTGTATATTTGCAGCTATTCTTGACAGGTTTTGGCCTCTTATTGACAGCATATGGAGGGCTGAAATGTAGTCCATTTTTGACAGCATTTTGGCTTCTTGTGATTGTTCTTTTTTTATTGTAATGTAAACTATTTTGCAGCATTTGAAACCATGATGAAATTATTGATTTTGACTTGCATTTCTCCTTATTTTGTCCTCTGTGAACCAATTGAAAATTGTGATTTGCAATGGACCAAACACGGACGAAACGTTGTCCCCTTATTTCTGATTCTTTTTACCAATCCTTAATGATGAAATATATAGATTTCTTTGAAATTTTCCAATCTTATTCTAACATGAATTTTGCTAACTAATGCTCTTCTTTTGTTTACATGTACGGGCCCATTAGATGATAGGGAGAATTGATGAAGATTGTCTTGAAGCACTTGAAGAAAGCTTGATGATGAAGAAAACTCCTTTGTAGTTTTAGTGCATTGTTAAGAATTTGTAACATTGTGAACATGTTATTTGAGTTTTAAGATTTAGAAACTTGTAAAGTGTATATCAATTCCCTTGTAATTTTAAACAATGAATTCCAATTCACTTGTAAATTTATACAATGAAATTTTGGTGCAATCTTGCATACTTGATTCGTCTTGAATTTGTTTCTACAAATCTTGAACATTCCCTTTTGCTACAATTTAAATCATGAGCATAATTTGGGTTCTTCTTTTAAAATGCCTATTGATAAAAGAACGATACTTTAATCTTTGAAACATGCCTTGAATAATGCTTTGTAATTTCTTGTAGAATTGAATCATGAATTCTTGCAAACTTGAAATGGATGTCTTGAATTTGGAAATGGAATTAGTGCTACACCATTTTGAATATCCTGTAAGAATTTTGATAGAAATCCTATTTTGATCCAATAATCATTATCTTCCAAACACGAACGATTTGAAGTAAGAACAACAAACTATTCATGGACTTTCAAACTCAAACTCTCGTTTCAATGAATTATCTCAACGTGATGATCAACATCTAGAAATAACATTCTACAGTCAGGAAATTCCTATAAAATTTTAACAATTTTCATGGTCTTCCAAGCGCATTTTAACTTTGATCGTTGAAGTAATCTCATAGAAAATGCTATTTGTGATTCTTTGCAAAAAGAATCACTTCATGATATTGAAAATTGAAGAAGTTGTGAGCCTCAAAAATTGGGCAAGAGTTTCTTGTAATTAGGTCAAATTTGCAAAATGACCTTTAAAGCATTCGAATTTTCTGATGATCTTTCGCACATAATCAAATCTTGACTTGTGAAGAGAAATTAGAGATGACGTCATGGAGAGTCATACGCAAAAGAAATGCCCAAAAATATCGAATAACGAAGAAGTTACAGTCACTTAAACTCGATGTCGCAAAAAGGTGATCTTTTGGGTTAATGGAGTTATTTTCAGTCGTCTGAACCACTGACTGAGCAAACTCACGATGTGAGGCTTGAAACTTGGCACAAACATCTTTGATAACACATGAAGGACCATAAAGACCGTTTGAAACTTTGAAAACTCATTTTCTTTTGAGAAATGCAAAACCCTAATTGCTGATTTTACTGCTTCGGAAGAGAATTTGTCTGATCGATTTCTGAGCCAACTTAAATATCCGAGAAACCCTAGGATTGTATCTTGTATGGAAAATGGGAGGGAAACTTTTGGGGTACAACAGCTTCCCCTATTCAATCTTCTTAAACTTGAAAAGCGAGATCGACGCCTTTGTCATTCGTGGTTTGAAAGTAGAAGGTGATTGAACACTAGAGTGCCCAAAAATTTGAACTTGATGACGTGCTGGTTGATTTTGTACGGAAATGGGATTAAAGACGCCTTTTGGAGAAACAATGGAGAATTGTCGGAGATGGGCTTATAGATGCCATCCAAAGGTGATTGTTGACAGAAAGTTTGAACTCGATCTCCATAGAGAACTAATCAGAATAAACCGTTGAGAGATTTATCTGAGATAGTAGAAATCTAGAAACGAATCAGGATAAATCGTTGAGAGATTTAACTGGACCAGTAAAAATATGGAGACGAATCAGAATAAATCATTGAGAGATTTATCTGAACCAGTGAAATAATCTGGAAACGAATCAGGATAAACCGTTGAGAGATTTATCTGAACTAGTGAAATAATCTGTAAATGAATCAGGATAAATCATTGAGAGATTTATCTGAACCAATGATATAATCTGGAAATGAATCAGGATAAACCGTTGAGAGATTTATCTGAACTAGTGAAATAATTTGGAGACGAATCAGAATAAACCGTTGAGAGATTTATCTGAACCAGTGAAATAATCTGGAGACGAATCAGAATAAATCGTTGAGAGATTTATCTGAACAAGTAAAATAATCTAGAGAAGAATCAGAATAAACCGTTGAGAGATTTATTTGAACTAGTGAAATAATCTGAAGACGAATCAGAATAAACCGTTGAGAGATTTATCTGAGACAGTACAAATCTGGAAACCAATCAGGATAAATTGTTGAGAGATTTATCTGAACCAGTGAAATAGTCTGGAGACGAATCATAATAAACCGTTGACAGATTTTTCTGAACTAGTAAAAATCTGGAGATGAATCAGAATAAACCATTGAGAGATTTATGTGAACCAGTGAAATAATCTGGAAACGAATCAGGATAAACCGTTGAGAGATTTATCTGAACCAGTGAAATAATCTGGAGACGAATCAGAATAAACCGTTGAGAGATTTATCTGAACCAGTGAAATAATCTGGAGACGAATCAGAATAAACCATTGAGAGATTTATCTGAACCAGTGAAATAATCTAGAGACGAATTAGAATAAACCGTTGAGAGATTTATCTGAACCAGTGAATAATCTGGAGACGAATCAGAATAAACCGTTGAGATATTTATCTGAAACATTGAAATAATCTGGAGACGAATCGTAATAAACCGTTGAGAGATTTATCTGAACCTGTGAAATAATCTGGAGACGAATCAGAATAAACCGTTGAGAGATTTATCTGAACTAGTGAAATAATCTGGAGACGAATTAGAATAAACCGTTGAGAGATTTATCTGAACCAGAAAGAACTAGCCTTTTCTCGGAAACTGATATGTATTTGACTTGTTGAAAATTTGTGTTTGTCAGAAGTTTGTTGATAATAACTGTCCAATGGCTCTTTCATGTAAAAAGGTGAAGAGTTAATTGTATGCAATGCTATGATGTATGCGATGCCTGGTGTGATGTTTGCCTCTCAAAATAAATGATATTGCACTGTATGTACTTGAGTTGTCAATGTTATGACGTATGGATGCAAATGTATGGAATTAAAGATTGTTTGTGTCGTAGCATTGCTGGAAGCGGGGAAAATAAATCCCTTTTGAAGCACTGATGGTTGAGTTTCCAAGTATAAACTTTGTTGCAGAAGGGAAAAACCAGACATTGTTTGTAGTCTTCGTGACATCCTGTTGGGAAAATTTGAGAAGTTGGGCAACTCACTGGGGACATTTTGGACCGGTGGTTGGAAATTCTTGTTCTGTCAGGAAAATGAGAACGCTTGATACCAACAGACTGCATACAGGGGATATGCTAGCGATTTTGTAGTAGGACGCATTTGTTTCCGCTCTGGCTAGAGAAAGTACCTGCGGGGGTTTTATGGAATGGATTATAGATATTATCCTATTTCTTAAAGTAATCAGTAATTGTCTTTCCGTTTCATTTTTTTTATTTGTAACAGTAATCACGTTCAAATGCATATGTTCAAAAATAAATCATTGGACGTTTTTGTAAATAAAACATAGAAATAAAGAAAAACAGATGGTTTTGCACTTTCAAAAGGGATATCTTTATATTAACTTGAACAAGTATTTTTTGTACAATGATACGAGCATTCTAGCAAGAGAATGTTGTCGTAAAAAATGAAAATTTGGTACAGAGAAAAGATAACTATGTGAAATAATCCCATGGGGTTCCCACTCTGCTATAGTCTTCATGTCTCTTAATGTCTTGTCTGCTTGTCGCCTTGGCAAAGTCGATTGGATTGATTTAGAGCCAATTGAGTTGATTGGTTGACGTTGAAGATTGTCTGCCAGATGACCCAACAGGATATAATCATACGCTTTAATCCCTAACTTTTGCCTGGACCGCTCTCTCGGGTTTTCAGTCCACCGGGATACCCCTTTTTGCCCAAGCTGCCCTTTCGGGTTTTCGACTAGCCGGGTGTACAAATTTTTTTTTATTTTCATCCCTTATTTTTGCCCGAACCCTTTTGGTTCGCCGGGAAGCCCTTATTTTTGCCTAGGCCAGTCAACCTAGCGGGTCTTTTATCATGCGTAGTATCTTTTAACTATGTCCGTATTTACAGGGTGTGGGAGGTCGTCGCCATCCATAGTAGTCAAGATCATTGCTCCACCAGAGAATATGCTTTTGATTACAAATGGCCCTTCATATGTAGGAGTCCATTTGCCCCTGGGATCCCCTTGTGGAAAAATGATACGCTTGATTACCAAATCACCGACCCGATATACCTGACGTTTGACCTTTTTATTAAAAGCTTTGATCATGCGTTTTTGGTATATCTGACCATGACAGATAGCTTCCAGCCTCTTCTCATCAATCAAGTTCAACTGGTCAAGTCGAGTCTGGATCCAATCTTCTTCGTTCAAACCATCATCCTTCATGATTCTTAGAGAAGGGGTCTGGACCTGAATAGGCAAGACAGCTTCCATGTCGTATACGAGAGAAAAAGGTGTTTCCCCAGTTGATGTGCGAGTTGTGGTACGATACCCGTGGAGAGTGAACGGTAGCATCTCATGCCAGTCTTTGTATGTGACTCTCATTTTATGTATGATCTTCTTAATGTTTTTGTTAGCAGCTTCTACAACATCATTCATCTTTGGCCGGTAAGGGGAAGAATTGTGATGCTGAATCTTGAATTTCTCGCACAAGGCGGTGATCATAGTGTTATTCAGATTTGTACCATTATCAGTGAGGATTCTCTCTGAGATACCGCACCGACAGATGAGATTCTGTTTGATGAACCGAGCGACCACATTTTTAGTAACGGAAGCAAAGGAAGTTGCCTCAACCCACTTTGTAAAATAGTCGATGGCCACTAAGATAAAGCGGTGTCCATTGGAGGTCGTTGGCTTGATTTCCCCAATCATATCAATTCCCCACATAGCAAAGGGCCAAGGAGCCGTCAAGATATTCAGAGGAACTGGAGGTACGTGCACTTTGTCAGCATATATTTGACACTTATGGTAAGTCCGATAGTATTGGTAGCAATCTGCCTCCATGGTAGACCGATAATAGCCTGCCCGTAGGATTTTCTTTGCCATTGTATGCCCATTGGAATGAGTACCAAAAGTTCCTTCGTGTAATTCACCCATGATCCTTTCAGCCTCAGCCTTGTATACGCATCGAAGTAATGCATAGTCATGACTGCATTTGTACAAAATGTTGTTACTAAGGAAGAATTTAGCTGAAAACCTTCTTAGGAAGTTCTTGTCATTCACTGAAGCTCCTTCTGGATATTCCTGAGACTCGAGATACCTCTTGACTTCATGAAACCAAGGCTGGTCCACTACCTCTTCAGTATTAATCTCGTGACAGTAGGCTGGTTCATTCATCCGCTCAATGGTGATTTGAGGAGCCTCGTTATCCCAATTAAGTTTAAACATAGATGACATTGTAGCTAAAGCGTCTTCTAGCTTATTGTCTTCTCGCGGGAAATGCTCGAAGGTAATCTTCTCGAAATGCGGCAACAATGTCAACACATGTTCTTTATAAGGGATAAGGTTGGGGTGCTTGGTGTCCCATTCCCTTTGACTTGACTGATGACCAAGGTTGAATCTCCAAATACATCCAAGTGTTTGATCCCCAAGTCTATAGCAGCTTTGAGACCGAAGATGCACGCTTCGTATTCTGCCATGTTGTTTGTACAATTGAAGCAAAGTCTGGAAGTAAAGGGAGTATGACATCCTTCTAGAGATATGAGTACGGCACCGATACCATTACCAAGTGCATTGGATGCCCCATCAAAGAACAGGGTCCATCGGGATCCTTGTTCAGGTCCTTCATATGGTCTGATTTCTTCACAATTGTCTAATGTCATGATGTCTTCATCTGGGAATTCAAACTTCATGGACTGATAGTCTTCTACAGCTTGGTGAGCAAGATGATCAGCCAATACACTGCCCTTTATAGCTTTCTGGGTAGTATACTGTATGTCATATTCTTTCAGGATCATCTGCCATCTCGCTATTCTCCCAGAAAGAGCGGGCTTCTCAAAGATGTACTTTATCAGATCCATTTTAGATATCAACAAGGTAGTATGGGTCAGCATATACTGTCTCAGCCGGCGAGCAACCCATGCCAGAGCGCAACAAGTTTTCTCGAGCAGTGAATATCTTGTTTCACAGTCGGTAAACTTTTTTCTCAGGTATTAAATAGCATGCTCTTTTCGGCCAGACTCGTCATGCTGCCCCAGCACACACCCCATTGAGTTTTCTAAAACAATTAGATATAAGATCAATGGCCTTACCTCGACAGGTGGCAACAACATAGGAGGTTCTTGCAGGTATTCTTTGATTTTGTCAAAAGAAAATTGACATTCGTCGTTCCATCTGACTACTTGATCTTTCTTCAAGAGTTTGAAGATTGGCTGACAAGTAGCTATCAGGTGAGAAATAAACCTGGCTATGTAATTCAGACGTCCCAAGAATCCTTTGACTTCTTTCTCAGTACGAGGAGATAGCATTTCTTGTATCGCTTTAACCTTGGAAGGATCAACTTCGATACCCTTGTTGCTGATGACAAAACCCAGGAGTTTACCAGACCGTACTCCGAATGTACACTTGTTTGGATTCAATCTCAACTTGTACTTCTTCAGCCTCTCAAACAGTTTCTGTAGGTGATCAAGGTGCTCTTCTTCCGTCTACGATCTGGCTATCATATCGTCTATGTAGACCTCTATCTCATGATATATCATGTCATGAAATAAAGCTACCATGACGCGTTGATAGGTTTCCCCAACATTCTTCAGTCCAAATGGCATGACCTTATAGCAGAAAGTTCCCCACTGTGTAACAAAGGTCGTTTTCTCCATATCCTCAGGAGCCACTTTAATTTGGTTGTAGCCTGAGAAACCGTCCATGAAAGAAAACACCTTGTGCTGAGCTGTATTATCAACCAGGATGTCGATGTGAGGAAGTGGGAAATCATCTTTGAGGCTTGCCCTATTCAAATCTCTGTATTCCACACACATCTGCACTTTACCATCTTTCTTGGGTACAGGGACGACATTAGCCACCTATTGGGGATAAGAGGTGACAGCGAAAAATCCGGTATTGAATTGCTTCATAACTTCTGCTTTGATATTTTCCGACATATCGGGCCTCATGCGACGAACCTTTTGCTTTACTGGGGGACAATCTTCCTTTGTAGGCAGACGATGTACCACAATGTCTGCATCCAGTCCCGGCATGTCTTCGTACGACCAGAAAAAGATCTCAACATAATCGTGCAATAGCTGAATCAGACGCTCATTGACATTAGGTTCCAAGTTGGCACCCACCTTGACCTCTTTCTTATCTTCCTCAGTTCCCAAGTTAATTGTTTCGACTGGCTCTTCGTGCGGCTGAATGGTCCTTTCTTCCTGTTGCAACAACCTGGACAACTCTCCTGGAACTTCATAATCTTCCTCACCTTCGTCGTCGGCTTGGTAGATCAGATTTTCAAAGTCATAATTGGTCATAGCAGAACTGTTACCCATGGGATCCTGAGTGGATGTAAATCTGCATTTTTAATATGTGAGTGTGTGTAAGAGCATAGCTACCTTTGAAAGAAATAAAATGTAAGAAAGAAAAGACGAAGAAAACAAAATTTGATTCAAAAACGTCCATGATTCATTAATGACATATGAGAATGAAGTGACAACCCTTACAAATGGACCATTGTGCCTCGGGTAAGACACAAGGTTTTAAAAAAAGTCTACATTGTTTAAATATTACAAGCCTGGAAATATTAAAAGACAATTACTCTTGAATAAAAGTAATAGGAATGAAATCCTTGGCCTCCCAATTGTTGAGCCCTCCGCCGATGGTTGGAAAAATCCATCCGTCCATGTCACAGCTGCCATCACTGTCTTATATTGCATTGACTCCTTGATTGTTGATACGCAGAGGTGGTCCCCCTGTGCGAGAACGTCGAACATCTTTCTGAGCCTCTGAAGTGAACCCCAACCCAAATTTGTCGGACTTGTAAGGAATATCCGGAAGCTGACCCCAGATAGTACATCCTCCCTCTTCAACTACTGCTCGAGCGTCTTTCAACGAGGCCATCTTAAGTGGAGGTCTGGTAATCTTCGGAACCTTTGGAGTAGACTTGGTTGTTGCGACCGTTGCTGGGACCTCCTCAAAGTTATGACAGGGAGTCTCTATGAATTCACCATCCATTTCAACATACCTGAAAGAGTTCAAATGGCTAACCATGTATTCCTCCTCTCCATGAATTGTGACAATCTTTCCTCTGATCGGGTATTTTAGCATTTGGTGTAGGGTAGAAGCGACGGCACCAGAACCATGGATCCAGGGTCAACCCAACAGACAAGAGTATGAAGGGCGGATGTCTATCACATAGAAAATTGAGTCAAAAGTCTGAGTCCCAATTTTTATGGGGATACTAACTTCTCCGTGCACTGTCCTCTTGAAACCATCAAAGGCCCTCACTATGATGTTACTAGGTTTCAAGATGAGCCCCTCGCAATCCAGTCGGTCGAGAGCATTTTTGGGCAAGACATTCAATGATGAACCAGTATCCACCAAAACATGGGCAAGTGTGGTGCCCCTGCATTCGATGGAAATATGCAAGGCATCATTGTGCTTCCTTCCCTTAGAGGTTAAATCAGCATCGGAAAAGCCCAATTCGTTATCAGCAGTTAGACTGGCCACACAGTTTTCAAATTGGTCGACGGAGGTCTCTTGGGGCACATGAGAAGTCTTAAGAAACTTTACCAAGGCTTTGGCGTGAGTTTCAGAACACAAAAGTAAGGACAACAATGATATCTTCGAGGGGGTCTGCCCCAATTGTTCTACAATGTTGTAGTCACTTTTCTTGATTATCTTCAGGATTTCTTCTATTTCTTTTCTAGAAGCTTCAAGGCTGACTTCGGGACGTTCTCTTGCTTGGGCAGGCTCAACCAAAGCATCTTTGCCCCTTGTATCGGCAGTAGGGATAACAGTAGGAGTATCACTGGGGGTGTTGGCAGAAGTGGCAGTAGTAATGATCACAGGAGTAGCAACGGTCTTTGGAGAAATCTCAAGTGAGAAGACTCTTCCACTTCTTGTTATTTTGCTGGTTCCAGTGATGTTACCGACATCGAGATCAATATCTCTTGCAACTTCATTCTTGACAGCTAACTGATCTTGCTTGACACCACAGTAATAAACGTCAGCCTCATAACTCCAGGGAATAACTTTATCCGAGGAGTATGGTATTGGTCTTGGCATAGTGATGATTAAGGGTGCAGATCTGGGAGCGGATGTAATCCTGACGGGTCTTTTGGTGGAGACCCCGGGAGGATTGTCGAAAATGGTGATTATCGAAACATCTCGATAAGAGCTTTTGATAAGAGGTAGCTTTTCAAATAGGATTTCTTTACTAGTCATCAGGCGCTGGACGCCTATCTTTAGTAACAAACAACCGTTCGGTAGAGATTTGCATAGGTGACAATCTTCATCACAACCTGGGAACAGGACGGCTTACATTAGATTTTGTTTAATGGTTAACAGAGGAGTAACCAAGTCATTCATAGAGGAAACAAAACGATCATCATCAACGGCATTGATACCTTGGCCATGTCTGGGCATTGGTGCCGTTATTACATTAGGCGTTTCTAGGGCTCAAATTCAATCTCTTTCACATCGATAAGGTCTTGCACCTTATTCTTTAAGGCCCAACAGTCATTTGTATCGTGCCCCAGGCTTTCAGAATGATAGGCACATCGGGCGTTCGGGTTGTAGCAAGGAGAAGCAGTATTGGGATTCTTGGGAGCTTCCTTTAAATTTTCCAGATTGGTCTTGAGAAGGTGTGGCAAAACCTGAGACATGGTCATGTTAATCCAGGTAAATCGTCTCATGGGCGCTTCTGGTTTGCGCTGATAATTTTGCTGCTGATTTGGCGCAGGATTAGAAATCATGACAGCCTCTACTGCCGAACGACGGTCGGTTTTGCTTTGATTCCTATGATCATATGCAGCACTGACCTCCTTCTTTCCAACAAAAGGTTTCTTCACCATACTTGAGGATGCATCTCTTTGAATTTTTCCGCTTTTTATACCGGCTTCGACCCGCTCACCAATCATGATTAATTCGGTAAACCCAGATGAAGAACTCCCAATCAGGTGATTGAAAAATGGTCCTGACAAGGTGCCTAGGAACATATCCACTAATTCTTTGTCAGATAAAGGGGGTTGGACCCTGCTTGCGAGATCCCTCCATTTTTGAGCATAGGTTTTGAAACCCTCATTTGTTCCCATAGACATGCTTTGTAAGTGTGTCCTAGTCGGAGCCAAATCAACATTATACTGATACTGTTTGTAGAAAGCGGCGGCCAACTCTTCCCAGTTTCGAACATTGGACCCTTCTAATTGGTAGAACCAATCCAACTGAGTCCCCGATAAGCTCTCCTGGAAGAAATGCACCCACAAATTCTTGTCAGTCGTGTGGGGTTGAATCTTTCTGACATATGACCTCAAATGTAGTTTCGGGCAAGAGACACCATCGTACTTGGAGAAAGTTGGGACCTTGAATTTCTGTGGGATGACAACCCCTGAGATGAGTCCTAACTCTTCAAAGTCCAAATCGAGTACCCTCTGAATCTCCATGGCATTCAAACGATCCTCTAGCTGTTTGTATTTATCATCAGCGAGAGGATATTGTTCCTCAGAATAATCAGGCTCTTCCTCTCCTTCGGATACTGGGTCGTCGTTCACTTCCTGGGTCTCGGCTCCTTGATTATCTCCTTCACCCGATGATGTTGCAATGTCTAGGGTTCTCCTGGTCTTCCCTTTAAACCTTCTTCCCATGATCACAACACCGGTTGGTTTCTTCGTTTTCTTCTTCTTCTCTTTGGCTAGCAGAGTCTTCAACTCCTCTTGTCCTTTTGTCAGAGCCATGAGCATTTGTTGAAACTGGGCATTCTGCGCCTGAAGATCTTTCACAGTCTGTTCAACATCCATCTCACTGAAATAAACAGTAGAAGGATAAGGCGACCTGTTATGAGAAACCTGTATGATGTTATGATGAATGAAGATGCAATATGCAAATGATTTCAAGGAAATTTAGGGATTTAAATTTGTTCAAACCAAAAAAGAACACACGTCATATTAACTAAAACCAAGTTTGAATACATCATGCCTTCTTGGGCTTACAAGGAAAGAAACAAAATACATCAAAAACTCCTAAGACAAAAAGACCGAAAGCATCCTCTTTGGAGCAATGTAGGTATTCAGATTTTTCTCTTCATGTAGCAGTTTGGTGAGCTCCAGAACCTTCTTCTCACTGGCGTAGTACTGGGTTTTAAAGGTGTCTCGTTCTTCCTTCAATTGAACCCAAGCTTTCTACAGGTCTTCGAGAGAGATAGGCATGTCAGGATGAAGAACGGTGTATGGGAAGTCTCCTTCAATAACAGGCTCAATGATGACAGGAAGGATGGAAGGGTAAGGCATCAAGAGATTCTGGGCACGAGCCCGTACCCACTTAAGGTAAGGCTCGAGAGGGATATAGTTTTTACGTCCCAAAGTCCTATTGTCCACCTTGTTCACCATTCCCCAAGCACGTGTAAACCTCTGGCGGTAACCTTGGTCTTCTTTGTCGTAGTCGAACACCAAACCCTGAATGAGCATCTCATGAAAGTCGTCCCTTCGGGCATACCCAAACTGCCGAAGAGCTAAACACGGGTTGTAGGTGATACCTCCCCTAATACCTAGCAGAGGTACATTGGGGAACTCCCCGCAGCGGTCAATGATAGAAATATCTTCCAAGGATCTCGAGCACCAACGGATGTCAGAGTGGGTGAGAGACATCATCCTTTGAGACCAAGTCAATCCTTGCTCGTTCTTCAATGCTGACTGAGGCAGGTGTGAAGTGAACCAATTAGCGAGTAGGGGGATACAACACAAAACGGTACCTCTTTTCTTCATGGTGCGGGTATGAAGGCAATGCAAGATGTATCCTAGTAAGGTGGGTATAGGATTGGGAGAGAGAAAGACTTTGATGGCATTAACGTCTATGAATTGGTCCGAATTGGGAAACAGAACCAAACCATAAATGAGGAGAGCTAGCACTTCTTCAAAAGCTTGGAAATCCATGTCATCCCAGAATGAACGAGCTTTTTCCAATAGAAACTTAGCTAGAAAGCCTTTAACCCCACTTCTTGTCTCCCAATTGGCTATGACGTCAGCCCTCTTCATATGCAAAGTTTCGGCGATGACTTCAGTTTTTGGAATCCCTTCTAGACTGGTGAACGGTATCTGATTAAGCACGGGCACCCCTAAGAGTAGAGAGAACTCTTCTAGTGTAGGTACCAATTGATAGTCCGGAAAAGTGAAACAATGATGTATGGGATCAAAGAATTGTAATAGTACACACATCATCTCTTCTTGGAAGTTGAATATAGCCAAACTGAGGAGTCGACCATACTTCTTGGTAAAAGGAGAATCCCCAGGCACTCTTGAGGCTAGCTCTTGAAGTTGAGGATGTGCTTTTACAAAGCTGATTCGGATGGTGTTCCTTCGGAGAGAATTTATGTCCTACAAAACAAAAACAAAGATAAATTTCTAAATCCTTGAAATGGTTAGTGAGCATGCATATGATGTTAATAATGTTTATGATGTTTATGTACAAGTAAATATATGAACACACAACAAACAAATCCCTATGTTTTAGGCTTGCATGATTTTTGTAGGTAAGTACCCTCTTGAAGTCTAGTTGGCTCAATCTGTCCTAGAAATAATGATCGGGTTCTAAAGGATCTCAATATCACCGACCTTTCTCTTAGGCATTGTCTCAGCACAACAATCTTTACTTGCGGCCGAGATATCCCAAAAGTCTAGCCTCAATGAGTGTAGTATCGAGTATCAACCAATTTTCAGCTTTACACCAAAATCGGCTACCTCACTACGTCCTAACGGACAAGTTTGTTCAACTAGGGTTCTAAGGTCAACTAGTGCTTCACGACGCTACTCAGCGGCCCCGTATTCTCCTCGATTCACCACGAGGGATACCGAGACCCACAAATGCGTCACACTAACATAGCCATTGTCTCAACCATATCGGTCTATGCCGTACAGTCTCTAAAATCTATTGCTATTTATCTAAAAAGGTATCCCAGATCCGGGTGGAGGTTCAAAGCAAGCCCAATATGAAGAACTGAATATAAAGTACACAAATCAAATAATGAAAGCGAGTAAAGGTGATCTAACCCTAAGGTAACCCCACTTTTTTAGAATAAATTCCCCAGCAGAGTCGCCAGTTTTGTGATATAGTGGGAGAACTGACTTGATTTTTTTGCTTTCGATCGCATTTGTGCGGATAGCAAGAGTCGCCACCGAATTTTCTTTTATCCAAATGGAAAGGTAAAAAAGCACAGGAAAGACCTTTCGAGATTATTTCTCCGGTTCGGGGGGTAGATTGTGAAAAGGGAAGGTATTAGCACCCTTTTCATCCATGGTTTTCCATGGGATCTTAGTTACTCGTTCAGATCACTTGCTTTTATTTGACAGTGTGCTTGTGGTGTGGGCTTTGAAAGTGTTTTGAAAAAATCTCTTTGTAATGGTTCTCGTTTCTATAAGAACGCGTACAAAGTTTTGTTTCGAAAAGTGGTTCAAAGATGTGTTTGTGGATTGTGTTTCAGAAAGTGTTTTGAAAAGATGTTTTGCAATGGTTCTCGTCTCTATAAGAACATATACAAAATGTTTTGTCTTTTGAAAATATTTTAAAATTAAAGTGTAGGTGTAAAAATGTTTTTATCGTGAGCAAATGAGTAACTAGGAGCGAATCTATCTACTCGAAAGGTTTTCAATTGTTCTTTTCTTCCTCCTTTTAATGTTGCTATCTTACCATTAATTTGGTAAGAAGCCCCATTATTGGATGTGAAGGGACATGCGCGGGTCTATTTTACAATCATCGAAGGCAACTTATGAGACGCTTTAGCAATTTTCGTAAGGGACGAGATCATTTTATCAAAGGCAACGTCGAGGGTCATCGAGGGACTATGATCTTTTTTTATTAAAGGGTCATTACTAAAGCATCCCATATTCGAGGGACATGACTGTATTTCTGAGGTAACGAGCGAGGTTACCCTAGAGGTGCGCGTGTGAAAAAGTGTATTTGTTTCAAGTTATTTTGTTCTTTGATTAGGTTATCTAGCAATTTATTTTTGAATCTTGCCATGCACGCCTAATTACTATACAATATAAGGAAAACAGTTAATTGCGGGAATTGAAATTCTACGCTATTACAAAGTGTTCGGGAATGGGGGTACAATTTTTACAAATGAGGATGAGTCGAATGCGATTAAAAGGTCCAAATAGCAAACAATACAACCAAATTGAATTTGAGCGATTAATTAAAGATACAATAATCTAAGAAATAAAATTAACCAACAAAATATGGAAATATAATTTTAAGTATTTACTTGAAAAGAATAAAGAAGAAAGTAAAACCTATTCTAAAAAAAATAAAATAATTGACTAAAAGAAATTAAATCGTTTATATATGTTTTGTCTTTTGGTATTTTATTATGAAGTATTTAAACAAAACAATTTAAAACCAAATGAAAGGTTAATTAACAAAATTATTCACAAATAAAATCCCTAACTAAACTAATTAAGACAATTCAACTAATTTTAAAGAAAGTTAACTTATAAGAATTAATAAAAGATATAAAAATTAAATTTTGACATTTAAAATAAGGGGTGTAAGGCAGTTTAGGTTATGTGTTGTTTTATATATTTTGAATGGGCTTTAGGGCCCAAGTATTTTTGTTTGTTTACCAAAAAGAAAGAAAAGAAAAGAAAACCAGAAAAAAATGTCCCGGGGGGTCTCGAACCCGGGACTTTACCTTCAAATGACAACACCTTAACCACTCCACCGCTTATTCATTCATGCATTTTTGAGTTTCCACTAATTGATAAGGCCAAAATTGTGAAACGGGTTGGGCCAAAACAAACAGAACCAACCCTGGTTTGTGCTAAGAGGAATGGAAAAAAAATAAACCCTAAAGTAGAACAAAGGGCGCCGCCGGCGTTTTGCTTGGGAGAAAAAAATTTGATTTAATTATTATTATGTATTATTGATACCGTAAAAGAAAGAAAAAACAAACATAAATCTCTCTCTCCATAAACTGATCCATCTCCATCTTCCTCTTCTGTTTTTTGTCCTCACGCTAAAAAAAAGAACTCTCTTTTCTTCTTCTTCTGTAAACCGCATGAACAACAACAATCAAACTTCTGTTCTGTCTTATGGCGATTCAACTCTCTTCCAAACGATAGCAACGATTCAACTCTCTTCCTCGCTCTGTTCAGAGACCACCTTCTTCTTATAAATCTGCTTGCGTTGGGATTGTTATTATGGGTGTGTGGTTAGTTTGCTACGGTTTTGAGATGTGGACGATGAAGAAGTTTTACAGATGAGTATATTTTTTTACTTTACTGTATAATTTTTCTGGATTTTTAGTTGGTAAAAACAACAAAGTAATACATGCAAATACAAATTCAACATTTAAGGTTTTGATAAATTCAAAGAAGTAATGAAGATTTACCGATCTGGATCTGCTTCTGAAAATATTGCGCTTGATGTTGTTGTTGTTGACTTCACGGCTTTTTTCTGGACTGGGAAGTCGATTTCTGTTTTCGATTTTCTTGAATAGAATTTTTTTTTATTTTTATGAAGGGGTATCGTACAAGGAAAATGATGAATAGAAAGATGTTTTTCTTTTCTTTTTATGATGTCTGGCCTAAATTTCTTGAATGGGGATATTGATGCTGTGATTTTCGGATTTTTGTTGGTTATTGTATTATGTTTTTTCTTCTTGATGTTTGGTTATTCTCTATGTTTTTCGTATGCTTACTGTTGGTTTTTTGGGATAATGAAAAACTGTTTTTCTCCTCTCTTTTGCTGTCCCGAATGGCCCTGTTATATGTTATATTCTTCATCTGAAAAACAAAACTTTTAGGGGGGAAAAGCAATTGGGTTTGAACATTTGTGTTATGCTGTTTTTGCTCCTTTTTGTTACAGTTCTGACTTGGCCTATATATGTGCAATTCTGGCTGTATATTTGCAGCTATTCTTGACAGGTTTTGGCCTCTTATGGACAGCATATGGAGGGCTGCAATGCAGTCCATTTTTTTACAGCATTTTGGCTTCTTGTGATTGTTCTTTTTTATTATGATGTAAACTATTTTGCAGCATTTGAAACCATGATGAAATTATTGATTTTGACTTGCATTTCTCCTTATTTTATCCTCTGTGAACCAATTGAAAATTGTGATTTGCAATGGACCAAACACGGACGAAACGTTGTCCCCTTATTTCTGATTCTTTTTACCAATCCCTAATGATGAAATATAGAGATTTCTTTGAAATTTTCCAATCTTATTCCAACATGAATTTGGCTAACTAATGCTCTTCTTTTGTTTACATGTACGGGCCCATTGGATGATAGGGAGAATTGACGAAGAGTGACTTGAAGCACTTGAAGAAAGCTTGATGATGAAGAAAACTCCTTTGTAGTTGTAGTGCATTGTTAAGAATTTGTAACATTGTGAACTTGTGATTTGAGTTTTAAGATTTAGAAACTTGTAAAGTGTATATCAATTCCCTTGTAATTTTAAACAATGAATTCCAATTCACTTGTAAATTTATACAATGAAATTTTGGTGCAATCTTGCATACTTGATTCGTCTTGAATTTGTTTCTACAAAGCTTGAACATTCCCTTTTGCTACAATTTAAATCATGAGCATAATTTGGGTTCTTCTTTTAAAATGCCTCTTGAGAAAAGAACGATACTTGAATCTTTGAAACATGCCTTGAATAATGCTTTGTAATTTGTTGTAGAATTGAATCATGAATTCTTGCAAACTTGAAATGGATGTCTTGAATTTGGAAATGGAATTGGTGCTACACCCTTTTGAATATCCTGTAAGAATTTTGATAGAAATCCTATTTCGATCCAATAATCATTATCTTCCAAACGCGAACGATTTGAAGTAATAACAACAAACTATTCATGGACTTTCAAACTCAAACTCTCGTTTCAATGAATTATCTCAATGTGATGATCAACATCTAGAAATAACATTCTACATTCAGGAAATTCCTATAAAATTTTAACAAATTTCTTGGTCTTCCAAGCGCATTTTGACTTTGATCGTTGAAGAAATCTCATAGACAATGCTATTTGTGATACTTTGCAAAAAGAATCACTTCATGATATTGAAAATTAAACAAGTTGTGAGCCTCGAAAATTGGGCAAGAGTTTCTTGTAATTAGGTCAAATTTGCAAAATGACCTTTAAAGCATTCGAATTTTCTAATGATTTTTCGCACATAATCAAATCTTGACTTCTGAAGAGAAATTAGAGATTACGTCAAGGAGAGTCATACGCAAAAGAAATGCCCAAAAATATCGAATAACGAAGAAGTTACAGTCACTTAAACTCGATGTCACAAAAAGGTCATCTTTTGGGTTAATGGAGTTATTTTCAGTCGTCTGAACCACTGACTGAGAAAACTCACGATGCGAGGCTTGAAACATGGCACAAACATCTTTGATTACACATGAAGGACCATAAAGACCGTTTGAAACTTTGAAAACTCATTTTCTTTTGAGAAATGCAAAACCCTAATTGCTGATTTTACTGCTTCAGAAGAGAATTTGTCTGATCGATTTCTGAGCCAACTTGAATATCCGAGAAACCCTAGGATTGTATCTTGAATGGAAAATGGGAGGGCAAATTTTGGGGTACAACACTTGTCAAAACATCAAAATTTTCAAGAACCCTAGAAATCTTGAAACCCTTGTTACAAACGCTTTCACCATAAACTAGCCATCTCAATCAACTCCATTCATTCCCAAGGTAAGATTGGATCATGTTTGATGGTCCAAAACACATGAAATATCATCGCATGGCATCACGATTCCATCCTCACTTGAACTTCATGGGTTTTTTGTTTTACTGCATTCTAACACATACTAATGATTGATATGTGTTTATGAGACTTAACTATGCAGGTCTAGATCATGGTGGAACTCCCATGCATGCTAAAAAATAAAATATAAGTTTGCTCTGATTTTCCTTGTTTGCATTATAGCTCCTAAACCGGCCGTTTTGGCCCATGAAAAATCTTCCATTGGATTCGCAACCCTTGATTAAAAGAAGGCAACCGGAGCTAGGGCTCCGGTGCCTCTCAGGTTCAAACATTTTGTTATATTATATATATTTTGATTGATATAAATGAATGGTAGTGTAACGCGGTGGAAAAACTGACTTGGTTGTTTTGCGTTTGATTGCAAATGTTGCAGTTTAGCAAGAGTCGCCATCGACTTTTCTTTTATCCAAAAGGAAAGGCTAAAAAGAACAGGAAATGCCTTTGAGATATTTTCTTGAGTTCGGAGGCTAGATTATGAAAAGGGAAGGTATTAGCATCCTTTTCATCCATGGTTTTCCGTGGGATCTTAGTTACTTGCTAGATCACTTGCTTTTGTTTGAAAATGTGTTTTGTATGGTTTTTGAAAGTATTTTGTAAAGATGCCATTGTTTAGGCAAACTTTGTAATGATTCTCGTTCGTAAGAATGTATACGGAGTGTTTGATCTTTTGAAAATGTTTTCAAGTTTGAAAGATGTTTTTGAAAGTGTTGGTGTTTGTTTTGAAAATAGCAAGGATGTTTTTGTTTTGAAATTGAGCAAGTAACTAGGAACATTCTCTCTACTCAAAAGTCTTTCATGTTCATTTCCTCTTTCCTTTGAAATTGTTATCTTAGAATTGATTTGGTAAGTAACCCTATATTTGGATGTAAAAGGGACGGGCGTGGGTCATCATATAACCATGATTAGCAATGTTGCAAGATATCTTAGCATTTTCTTTAGGGATGAATATCATCATCGAGGGACTATGATCTTGTATTTTTTGCTTGTTTTTGCTAAGATACCTCACATGCATAATATGGCCATTTTTTAAAGGCAATAAAGTGGATTTACCCTAAGGGTGTTTGTGTGCAAGTGTATTTATTTACATGCTTGATTTTTCTTTGAATTAGGTTTTTCTATTTGTTGGTTTTGATCTTTCCATACAAACCCTAATTACTAGCATTTGTATATAAAGCATTTAAATTACGGAAAATTAAATTACTAAGCTATTACATCATTTAAGGGCCGTACAAATTACAAATGGGGAATTACAAGAAATTAAAACCCTATTTATCAATTACAACCATATTGAACTTGAATAAAATCTACAAAATTGAATAAGTAAAAACGTAAGGATGCAAATGTAAAAAGAAATATGATTTTTGTTTGATTTTCATGAAAAGGGGTTTTTTGACCTAATTAATTAAAAATAAAATAATTAACTAAAAATAAGAAAATTTAATAAAATAAATTAATTTAAAGAAAACAAGTTTTTTTTAGAGTTTTTTGTGAATTTAATTAAATTAGTAAATAAAAATAATTAAATAAAAGATCCTAAGTTCTGAATTTATTTTATTTTACAAGAAAATAATATAATAATAATTAAAAATTTATTATCTAAATATTTTTAAAAAGGGGAAACTAATTTATTAAAGAAAATGTTTTTGGTGTTTTAGTTTTATGAAAAATAAACTAAATAAAAATAAATAACAAAAATATAAATATTTTTTGGATTTTTTATTAATGAAAATAATAATAATAATAATAATAATAATAATAATAATAATAATAATAATAATAATAATAATAATAATAATAATAATAATATTAATATTAATAATAAAAGATAAAAAGTAAAAATAAAATAAAATAAAAAAATAAAGTCAGGGAGCTTGATAAGTGAAACAGGGAGTATTGTAAGAAAAAAGTCAGGCCCATAAGATAGAGGCCCAAGCGTTTTCCTGAAACCAAAAAATGTCAAAAATGTGGAAAAAAAAAAAGCAAAAGGCAGCACGCTGAGGTTCGAGCCCATGACCTCTACCTTACCACTAGGGTGGCTGTACATCCGTTAACTTATGTGAAAGAATAAATACATAATGTAAAATGTCTCCATGACCTGTACTTCGTCTTCAACCTTCAGCCAGCCAAACCCTCTGTATCTCATTCATTTCTCAACAAAAATGGAAGATGTAAACATGAAAATTGTGCTATTTTTCATCATGAATCTAACCATTTAAACAACTAAAGCTATAGATCAAAGATTAATGAGAATTTATTTGGCCCTAATTTAAACCCTAATATTTTCAGAAACTTCAAACTCAAAATTATCTAAGCCCAAGCCATGTAAATGAAAACTAAGGATATGTACAGCTTCAAGGCAATGGTGTCTACATTTTATCTTCACAAATGCAAGCCTAACAATGCCTAAGTAATGAGATAGAAGTTCAAGAAAAATACCTCAAAAATGGAAATCGTGAAATGCAAATGAGCTTGATTCAAGGTGCTGCAATGATCTGGTTAGCTTCCTTAAGTTCCCAGGAAGCTAATGTAATGGTTTGCTTGAGCAATGGATGGCTGGAATGGCTTAGAGAAGTCAATGTGCAGAATCTGTTTTTTGGTTATGTAGGTTATGGTAAATGGTGTTACAGTTCTAGAATGAGGATGGGGATGATTAGTATTTGATGTATGGAAGCTTTAGGAACCAAAAGGCCAAGAAACGCACGAGGGAAATATGAGTTTGGTGTTCAAGGTCAGAAACTGTGCAACAATGAAGTTTTTGGGCAATTTCTGATTTGAGAGAGTTTTGGTGTGTTTCAGAGTACTTTTTGCTCCCGTTCTAGTTCATAAATAGTGCCTCTATTTATAATCAACAAGTTTGGAAGCTTGTTGTTGATCAGAATTCAAAATCACAAGTTAAGCATAACATGTGATTTTTGAGAAATCCAAGTTTCAAAGCTTTGTGTACTTGCTAAGATAGAGTGGTTATGCTTTAAACACACTTTCTTCTGACTTTGTATATGGAGTGTGATCAGAGGGAACAAGTTAGAGGCTCAAGAATTGACTTTGTACATAAAGCTTGCTTTTCCAAAATGGAAGTGTTCACTTTGTGCCATTAATGGAAACGTGAATTGGATAAAGCTTAAACCACTTGGATTAAAGCTCAAAATTTTGTGTAACCCATTAATGATGGATATCTACACAAGTTAGAAGGCCTGCAAAGCAAGATTATGCAGCCTAACATTGAAATTTCATTTTTGTTCATCATGAAAATGACCTATAATTTAGTTTGAAACCCTAACTTCCTCTCTTTGATTCTCCATGCTCAAGAATGATATCAAGGAGTTATTTGACATTTTAGAAAGCTTGTAATGTTCTCTACAACCACTCTTTGAATAACTTTTGAAAATTCCAATTGGAACTATGTGAAATTTTTTCATGAAGTTAGGTCAAAATCCTGCCTAAACTAGGACAAAATTTTCACTAAGTGTTTAGTTTCAAGACCATGACTTCATGGAGTAATAACTTGAGATCCAAGCATTTCTTGGAGAATTTGTGTAAATAAATGTTTTAGATATCACATAGATCTACAACTTTCATGTTGAAAGTTTCTTTTGAATCATCTTGCATCATGGTGTAAAAAATGGCTCAAAGTTGTGAAAAAATATGAAGTTTTCAACACTTCGAAAAATTTCTAAGTTTGAAAACTTTGAATTTTCAAAATGAAATCTTGAATTTTTCATTTCTTGATGAACAAGTTTCATATTTTGACATGTTTTTATGAATTGTGATCTTTGGCACTTGATTTTGACCAAAAAGTCAAAGTTTGACTTTTCATTATACAATTGACTTTTGATCAGTTGACTGAAAATCAACTATCAATCCAATTGATCTTGAGCAATGTTTTGAGTCATGACATTAGGTCAAAATGATGCAATTGAACTCTTGAGATCATGCTTCAGACCAATTAACCATTTGCTAGGTTAAAAATCAAAAATTGCCCTTTTTTAGTCAAAACCCTAATTTTAACCATTTTGCCCTTTTGATGATTTGATCAAATTTCTTGGGGAATTGTGTTACAAACTTGATAAAATGATACATATGAGTTTATAGTGTTGATGTAGTACAAAAATTATGAAGTTTGACTTTAAATTGGCCACAGTTGACTTTTTTCCCCAATACAGTTGATTTTTAGGTCAACTGCTCAATTGACTGAGCAAAAATGTGATCCAAGGCTTGTAACTTGACATGAGTAATATTGGGGGCCCATAATGATACATGAAAGTCATATGAGGAATTAAAAGTTCAATTATCCTTGTGCAATCTCAAACCCTAATTCCAGTCATCAGTGCTTAAGGAGGTGTCTTGAGCTGATCAATCCTTGTGCAGTCTTGAACCAAAGGAAATATTATGAGAAAATATTTGATAAATGAGAGGGAAATTTTTTGGGTACAACCGGTAGTATAGCCGCCCCAGCGGTAGAAATGCGCGTAATAAGGCATTGGTCTCCCAGGTCACGGGTTTGATCCCCTGTTTTGCCAAAATATTCATATTTTCTTATGTTTGCAAATCCAACGCAGTAAACCCTCACCCGTCCATCGTGCATCCTTCCCTTCATCACCATCAGATCTCCATAAGTTCAGATCAGATGCCCCATATTTGCTGAACCATGGTGAACCCTCCCTGAAAGCTACACTGGATCCAACACAGGAATATTGGGCTTGTTGTTTTAGGCCTAGCCAATTTCTTTCTTCACACCCCTGGTTTGCTTCAATACAGGCCCAGTCTCAATTTTTTTCTTATTTTATTTTATTGTTCTTATTTAAATAAAATTAATTTATACTTTAGGTTTTTAATTAACTTAATTAATCATTTTTTTATTAAATGAATTTTACTTTTTTCATTTAATTAATTAACTTAGTTTTATTAGGTTTTCACTAATTAATTATTTTTCTTAATTAAAATCAACTTAGATTTTAGATTTTTTTGTTTAATTTAATCAACTAACATTTTATTTTAATTAACTAAAATTTATTAGGTTTTAGGTTAAACATCAAAAACTTTGTCATCAAACAATCACAAAACAATTTTTTCCCATTTCTCTTTATTTTACCGCTTCGCGTATTTTACTATCGTGTGTTTCATTATTTGTTATCATTACGTATCTACTAATGGTTTGTAATAGTTTAATTAGGGTTACTTTTCCCCCCGGTTTTATCATTTGTACCCCCACTCCCAAAGCCTTGTAATAGCGCAAAATTTTATTTCCCGCACTTTACTGGTTTTCATTATTGTTATATTACTGTATAGTAATTAGACATGTATGGCAAGATATAAAACCAACTATTAGATAACCCTAAATGCAAGATAAATCAACTGAATTGAATCACTTTTCACACACGTACCTCTAGGGAACCTCACTCGTTGTCTCGTAAAACAGTCATGTCCCTCAAACGTGGGGACGATTTAGTAAAGACCCTCGGCTAAAAATATCGTAGTCCCTCGATGACCCTTCGATGATGCCGTCAATAAACGATCTTAGTCCCTTATGATACATTGTTAAAGCGCCCCTTCGAGTTACCTTTATGATTGTACGATAACCCGCGCCTTTCCCTTAACATCGAGAGGTAGGGCTTCCTACTAACTAATGGTAGGGTAGCACTATCTACAGGAGGAGAAAAATAACTCGAACGACTTTGAGTTAGGGTTAAATACTTTTAGCCGCTTGTTAACACTTTTCAAAACATCTTTTTCACAAACACTTTCTCTGAAATATTTTAAAAAAACACTTTGCACGCATTCTTAACTGATACAAGAATCATTGCAAAGTTGTCATACTTAGGCATTTTTCAAAATATTTTCGAAAACGCATACACACAAAGCATTTTAAAACAAAGTGAACTAGCGATTAAGAGCCCGTAGATAACTATGAATGAAAAGGATACTAACACCTTCCATTTTCATAACCTACCCCCAAACTTAGAAAATTTTCAAAGGTCTTTCATGTTCTTTTCACCCTTTCCTTTTTGGATAAAAGAAGAGTCGATGGAGACTCTTTCTATCCGCAACATTTGTGATGAAACGCAAAACCAAAATTCAGTTCTCCCACCGTATTACAAACATCAATCTTAAAGACTGAAGTTGATTGGACAAATGTTAAAGATGACGAAGCCCCTTGAAACTCCAAGACCTTGAATGCTATTTTTAATAGTGTGGAAAGAACATGTTTAGGTTGATCAACACATGTACTGAAGCCAACGAAGCATGGAAGATTCTCAAAACTGAACATGAGGGCACATTAAAAGTTTGTATGTCAAAGTTGCAGCTCCTCACAACAAAGTGTGAGAATATTAGAATGACTGAAGATGAATCCATCTCTAACTTCAACATTAGACTGCATGGAATTTCCAACTCTTCTTTTGCATTAGGAGAGAAGATGTCTAAAGAAAAGCTAGCCAGAAATATCCTTATATCTCTACCTAAGAAGTTTGATATGAAGGTTACAACTATTAAAGAATCCCAAGACCTAAGCAACATCAAATTTGATGAACTCGTTAGTTCTCTACAAACATTTAAGATGGCTATAAATGATAGGTCAATAAAGAAGAACAAGAGTATAGCCTTTGTATACAACACTAACGAGGATGAAGATCAAAGTGAAAGTGAAGAAAGACTATCAAATACTATAGCTCTTATTGTGATAAAGTTTAACAAATCCTTAAAGAAACTACACAGAATATGGAGGACAAATGTCCAAGAAAACGTGTCAAACATTGGTCCCCAACGCAAGAGCAACGACAAAGACAAACCAAATAAAGGCAAATGAGCTCAATGTTATGAATGTGAAGTTTTTGGTCACATTAAAGCGGAATGTTATACTTTTTAAAGAAATAGAAGAAAAGTTTGTCAATCACATGTGTGAGTTCCTTAGTTTTAAGGATTGACATTAAATTTTGTAAAACAAATATAGTAGCAATATGTTAGATATGATGTATTAACTTGTTAATAGGAACATGTTGAGCAAGAAGTCCTATCTTATGTTAGGAAATATTGGGTTGAAGTGTTTCAACATTTGGAATAACATGTCGAATAAGATGTCTTATGAAGGAGCATACGATATTGCACCTGAGTTGAAGTGGACAATTATACTTTGTTATGATTTAACTAATGTAAAATATTTTGGGAATATTATGCAATCCTATGTGACACTGATTTAAAGGTCTAGAAGAATAAAATCAGAAATTGAAGAATTTACAGTTTCTAAATTTGGAGATAATTTAGGAAGATTTGATTGAAGACCTTGTTTGTAGCAGAAGTTACTGCTGGTTATTACAACTTGTAATAACCAGTTTAAAAATAAGAGTCGTCACCATTAATTTTTATCCTAAGACAGGAATATAATGGAATAACCTTGATTAATGATACAAAGATTCTAAGTTCTTGACTCATTTTAGATGAAGGGAAGTTGTTATGTACGCTTCATCTACCTTGTTCACAAGGATACTAGGGGTTTAGGAATTGGGTTTTAATTTTTTAGTTAGGGGAACTCGCCACAGTTTTTAAGTCGTATGCCTACGTATTATCTTATGAGGAATTAGAGTCCCAATTCGTAATTCGAAGCGTTTGGTTTTTTTTTTACGGATTATAGAGAATTGATTTTGAATTATCCTTGAACCTTGTCTGGGTTGTAAGTTAAGTGATCGTAGACACAATTCGCAGTTAATTTTAAAAGTAATTTTATTTAATCCTTTTTATGAAAATATCTTGAGTTTTGTTATGTTAGTAGAAAAATGGTTTGATCGTTGGTTATCTATTTTAGTATTTGATTGGTTGATAAAGAGTATGGTAGGACGTAGAGCCGGGGGGGGGGGGGGGGGGGAGAGTTTGATAAATTCTCCTCATCACGTAGTCAGATATTTGCCACGTGTCGCTCGTCATGGAGGGAGCATTTGGTGAGTTACGTGAGTTTTAATGTTTTAATTTTGAACAGTTAATTGATAAGGCGTTGAGCCAATCAAAGAATATGGTGAATGTACATCCGTCAATCCTATTATTTATAATATGTTTGAATTAGTTTATTTGTGAAAAATATCTAATTATGTACAAACTAAATAGACTAATTAATCTAAACTACTAATAAAATCATATCTTGTATTCTAAAATTTAATGGAATTAATCTAATTATAAATAAATTAAATTAACCTAAACATCTGGAGAGAAAAAATTAATCTAACTTAAAGGTAAATTACTAAGATATGAATGGTTAAGTTATGATTAAGATCAATAAGAGTGACCCAAAATTCATTAAATTAAAAACATTATATAATCTCTAAATAACAAAAAATAAATAAAAATTAATAGGACATTAATCAACATTGCAACCCACCCAAAATAATAAAGAGAAACAAAATAATAAAGTCAAAATAATTGATTTTTCCGAATTTATTTTATTAATAACCATGTATTAAAATAATATTTCGCAAATAATCGGGTTTCGGAAAAAATTACGCAAATAACCATGTTTCAGATGACTCCCCAAATGAGGAGCCATCTCACTTGGCGCCTCCACCTAGGGTTTTTCCCTAGGCGCCATCTCACTTAGCGCCTCCTTTGGCTTTTAGCCAAGTGAGATGGCGCATGCTCCTTAAAAGTGAGAGGAGGCGCCATCTCACTTGGCTCCTAGGGCAAAACTAGGGCAAAATGATGTTTCATAAATAATTCGTTCGTTTCTCCGAACTTTCTCACACTTTCTCGCACTGTATTTTTATTTTGTACTCTGTTATTTGCGTCATGACGTCGCCTATGATTTTTAGCAGAGATGGTTACGTTATCTTCTCCGCCACGAAACCTGCGATGAAAATGAAATTCTGGCACATTCACTCCATGGAGCGTCTGAAGCGGGAGTTGATGCGGTGGCTAGATGGAGACATTGCGGAGGGGGGAAAATTCGAAGGATCCAGCGAAAACGAATAACAACCTCACATGCGACAGGAAGACCTAATGTGTGGTTGGAGGAAGTCAAAACAGACAGTGATGTAATGTTGATGATGCATGGGTCAGATGAAATTGTGTTAACAGTTGTAATTTCCTAGATGGAATATCGTTAATTATTGTTGTACGCGTTTTATTAATTGTAGCAAAATCTGTTAACGGAAAACCCAAATGTTTACAACACAATTATGAAAAGATTTTATGTATTACAATATTTATGTGGTCGAGCCAGACGCCCGATTCGGACAGTTTTTGGGATTGTGTCCGACCTGACGGCATAAACCACACTTTCTTTCCAACCTGTCAAGATCGTCCATTTCTGTTGTGATGCAATTACTTTTGGGACGACCCTTCTTGTTCCTTCGCATTTGGTCGTTGTGCCACACTATTTCGCCGTCGTATTCAGGCCAATAATCTGGTTTTGCTACCAAAGGAAAGTTGTTGTTGTAAACATTGAGCAACGTTTCAGATTTGTAAACGTTTGACAGAAGTTGAAGCGCGTCTTGATGGGTATGAGCACAAGCGGCAATGACATGAGAGCAAGGCATACGAAATGCTTGAAACCTGCCACAATCGCACCATTGAGAAGGTAAAATGACCCTGTATTCTTGTCTTGGCAGGCCTTCATTGTGGTCGATTGTCTCTTTCACAATGAAGTTGTGGTTGTGTTGGTCAAACCGTATAACCATGTGAGTGTTGGCTTTAGCACTTTCAGCCTTAATGTATTTCATGCAGTTTTCACTCCATAGTTGTCCAGATTGCAACACCGCATTCCATATTTCACCTCTTTTTGCAAATAACGCAGCCATCCTAAAATACGTAGATTTTACCAAGGCAGTGATTGGGAGGTTTCGTATGCCCTTGAATACCCCATTCATTGATTCAATAAGATTCGTTGTCATATTCCCCCATCTTTGGCCATTGTCGTATGACCTAGTCCATTTTTCCACCAGAATATTGTCGATCCACCTACCGACTTCCGGATTAGACAAACGGATCTCATTGCGGTAATATTTGAATGTGGGTTGTGTCAATGCATATGCTGCATTCATAACCGCTTTCCTAAATGTTTTGTCCTTGACCTCCCTCGAGAAATTCTGGACGATATGCCTAACGCAATAGAAATGCGTAGAAGGAGGGTCATGCCAACCATTTGTTGGATTGTTGTAGGCACTTTCAATGGAGGCATGTCTGTCCGAGATCAAACAGAGATCTGGTTGAGGAGCCACATGTGTCTGCAGATTTTTCAGGAAAAAGCTCCAAGCACCACCGGTCTCCCCCTCGACAAGGGCAAAGGCAATGGGGAAAATGTTGTTGTTTCCATCTTGTGCAACTTCCATCAATAGTGTGCCTTTGTACTTCTCACACAACCAAGTCCCATCAATTTGTATAATTGGTTTGCATGATGCAAACCCTGTGATGCATGGTTGAAATGCCCAAAACACGCGACTGAATATTCCGTTGCCATTCATTAGACTACCATCTTAGGCGTACGCTGGCAATGTTTCCAGAACGTAAACACTACCTGGAGAATACGTCTTGAGTGCATTCAGGTAGCGGGGAAGTTCTCGGTATGACTCCTCCCAGTTTCCGTACACCTTTTCAATCTCCTTTGTCTTTTCTAACCACGCCTTACGGTAAGACGGAGTGTAGTTAAAAACCGTGGTGATGTGGGAGATGATTGTTTTCACCTTCAAAGATGGGTCGTTGCTGACCAGGGGTAGGATTTCTTGACAGATTAGATCATAGTTGAGTTTTCGGTGGTCCTGTGATTGAGTGGAACTTACACAAGTGTGGGTAGTCATGGAACCTATGACCCAGCAGTCACCCCTTAATCTGTATGAAGCGGTCAGCTTGAACATACATTCAGGGTGGACACACTTGATCTTGTACCTTTCCGGGTTGACACGATCCACCTTAAAATCAACCGAGTTGAGCATGTGAAATTTTTTAATGGCCCTGATGCATTCCTCTCTGTTACGAAACTTGTCCTTCTCTTTTAAATTTTCATCCGACTGCATATACGGATTGAAAAATAAGTCAGTAGAAGGTTCATCTCCGCCCATGTTGAAGTTTGACATGTGCGGAGGTAGTGTGTAGATTTTGTTTGCAGGAATACTTGGGATGCCATCATCGTCGGAATCATCATTCACCATTTCATCAAACTCTAACTCGTTATCTTCTTCTTCATCATCAACTGCATCTACCTCAGCTTGTTCATTCTCCAAAGGATCAACCTCCTGTGTCACCTGAGGCTGAGGCTGAGGCTCTCGCAGCAAAACGTACAACTCAATAGAGTCGTATCCGGAATAGACATGGCTGGAAATCATATTCTAGAGATCCTCGTCATCTTGAACTTCAACCTTATAAAAAATTACTTGGTTGTTTCCAAAGAAAACTGGATTCTGATAAAATATCTGGGACACCGGGCCTCATTCAAGTTTGGCCTCCAATCTTTTTTTGAAGTACGAGAAATTGGTTTTCCCGTTTAAGAGAAATCGGATGTTGTCTGTGTCTCTAAACAAAAACCCAGCGGTGGGACAAATGTATGTCTCACCGTTGAAATGTGCTTTGACGACAAATTATGGTGAAGAGGCCATTGCGTAGAATTGTTTTAAGGTTTGAAGCTTGGAATGTTTGAGGTTTATTGATTGTATGAAGGTTTGAATGCTGTAATGTTTGAAGGTTGGAATGTTTGAATTTTATGAGTGATTCGAAGGTTGGAATGTTTGGTTGTTTGCAGGTTTGAATGTTTGGTTGTAAGACTAAAGGCTGTTTGAGATTATGTGAATCAATGTTATGATAAAAATTGCAATTAAGTAAGGATGCAACCCCCCAAGGCTGCCAATAATGTTACATGCAAGGAATCCCAAAGGCTGTCACGTAGCCTGAGCCTTGGCTGCAACAAAGGACACCTCTTATTCGCCAATTAGGGTGGTGTTTACAGTGATTTCTGGTAAACAACCGCTAGTCCTCCAAACTATCAAATAATCTTAATGACTGTTATTTAATCTCTCTGGTAACTTGCAGGATCGACTAGATTGATCCTATGGGGTATTGGTCGTTTGGATAAATCTAATAACAAAACTGATATTCATAGTTAGGATTTGTATTTAGAATGTTTTATAGACGTTCAACTCACTTCGATTACCATGTTAAAAGAATCTAATGACATGATCAAGTAAAGAAATACGAAACTGAATTGTATGAATAAAGACTCGATTGCAAAGAAATGTTTACATGCAGAAATAAGTAAATGACTTTGAATGTAAAGACTTTAATGTAAAAAGCATGAATATAAAAGCATGAAATGTAAAAGAGTTTCTGAAATGTAAAGGATTCGAATAGAAGAAAACGTTTAAATGCATGAAATAAGTAAATGACTTTGAATGTAAAGGTATTTGAATGACATTGACATGAAAATGGAAGATAAACTGGAAAAGATAAAGAGTTTTACTGAATGATAAATGTTTGGTGTTATCATACGTACATTGTTCGAGCATTCGTTTCCCTATCCATGTGGTAATTTGAATGTTTACTGAATTTTGTACAATAGATATGACACACGAAATCTTAACACTAAGACTTCTATTTATACTACTACGACCATAACGGTCTTGCTTATAAGATTCTGCCACGTTCAGAACATGCAGAGCACTGCTCCTCTCTAGCTTCCACGCGTCTTCGAACGCTCCAGCGCATATATATTTAAATTCCAACATCCCACTCGCGTTTGAATTTCAAATACCTTGGCAATCTTCGCTTCGAACTCATTTCACAAACACAGTCTCGTTACCACTTCGAGGCTTCTTTTAAATATATCTTCACAACTGTCACTCGAAGCTCCGAGCTTTGACATGTCCGTTCGAAGAACCGCTTCTACCATTCCGAACTGTAACATTTTGCTTTATTCCAATGAAACATCCATTCATTTCGAACTGTATCATCAAAATCTTTAGCCAACAAAATTCCCCTTTAAAATATGTATTTCGATCCTATGAGAAACACTTATTTTAAATATATTTGCAAGATTTTGATGTGACTTTTGAGTAATCATAACATTTACTGTGTATGACTTCAATCACGTCAATCACGACGCCTCTTGGATTTCTTAACCGTCTTGAATCAGTATTTCACAGCATGGTGCAGTTATAAAGCAATGATTATTATTAATCACGCTTATTACCAATATCAGCTTTTACGCCACCTCCTCCTCAATCCTACCCACGACTTCCACGTATCCTAGTCTCACTTAGTGGATGTTTAAGCTTCCACACTATAAAAACTAATCAACTTAGTCTTTTATTCTTTTTCACATTCTGAAACTTTTTCTTCCTCTCTTCTTACTAAAACCCTAAAACTTACAACAATCTTTCAACAATGTCTTCAACAACATCATCCCAACTGAAGAAAACTTCCAAGAAGAAAAGCAAGAACACAGGAACAATTATGGAAAGCAAGGTCGACACTTATCAAGGTCAATCTGTGCTTATCCCTCAAATGATCTCCAAGGAAAAGGAAATGCTCTACGCCTCTCAGGTATTGATTCCAACTAACGCTGCTGGAAAGAGGTTTGCTCTAATGGGTCCTCTTACAGTTTTTGAAATCTTGAAAGATACTAGAAAATTTTTCCCTGTCTGTTACAACTTTAAACCCTTGTTTAATAAGATGGATATCCCTAAGATAGGCGAGTCTTCTGATTCGACAACCATAGAAACTCCAATCGTTCCCCCAAAAGATCCCTTTGTGTTAGACTATGTGAAGAGCAACTTTAAACCATTCTGATCCTGCCCTACCTCTGACATAGCTTACCAAAACTGGCTCACCAAAGTAGAAGCCAAGAAATCCCAACAATGGGAGGAATTAGGAATCTATAATCTGATTAAGTTATCGAAACCAGGCTTCACCTATAGTCATCCACTGTTATTTGCATCCTTATATTTCTGGGACAACACCTACAACACCTTTCATCTCCCTGGGGGAATGATAACACCCACGTTTCTCGATATAGCAGCCATCACTGGTTTGTCACCAGTAGGAGAAACCTACATCCCTGATAATGAAGAACACTCCAGCATTATTGACTTCGATGTCAAATTAGCCAGTTTTTCCAAATTCATTAGCCATTACCACACTGAAGGAGATAGTGTGTCAGATGTGGAACATATTGCTTTTCTTACTTTATGGTTATCAAGATACGTATTCTGTAGCAGGTCCTTACAGGTAGCAAGCAGGTTCATCCCTCTAGCTAGAGACTTACATGAGAATAGGAGGGTATGTTTGAGCGAACTGTTACTTGTTGTTCTTTACGAAAGCTTAAGATCAGCCGTTTCGAGTTTGAAATCCCATACTCCCAAAAACATCCTTCTAGCTGGCCCCTTCTGGTTACTCCAATTATGGCTTAATGCCATGTTTGAACCCTCATTATCAACTGCTGACACCGTTGTTGAACAAGATCCGTAGATAGCGGAGAGAATTATTGAAGGTACAAGGCTGCGAAAACTCACCCCGAATGATGATAAAGATGACTTCAAGGTCCTTTTCTCAAACTACATCATGATTTTTTCCAAAAGACACAAATTTGAAGAGACCATGGCACCCTTTGCTTCAAGGACTCATGGACCATCATGGTTCACCATATCCCTTTCAGAAGCAGTTAAAAGTAAAGAAATTCAAGATATTTGGAAAGCCTTTTTGCTTCCTAGATTAATTTCCTCACGAATCACTCCTTCCAAGAATCAAATCTTCCTCTTTGCCTATCAACCTAACTTTGTTTCCAGATAATTTGGCCTGTGCCAACTAATCCCTGAACCTCTGTTCCAAACAGAGAGTGCCATCACTTCTGGTCGAACCTTTAAAGCAAGAGAAGCCAAACTGCAACAAGAACAATATCAAGACTTCGCTCAATTCGAACTACTACCTTTTGAACCCACACACTTCACAGCGAAGGGTTTTCTGGAATGGCGGACTAAGTTCTACCAATCTTATATGTTCGATACCCTCTCCATTCAACAGAAACTAACTGATGCGTTCGATGTGCAGGTACACTCCAAGAAAGGTATGTTCACTCACGCCAAAGAGATTAGGGCTTTTCAAAATTATTTCGAAACCACTTATGATCCCACACACTTGGAAACCACTGTGCATCAAGCGGATGAGACCTTGAAGGAAAAATTTAAAGAAAAAATTTCTAAGCTCAAACTTCCTTCAGGGTTGTCACCTGAGGATAGGTATAGGTTGGCACTCGAAATGCATCCACCTAAATTTCCTAGGTTGCCTACCTCAGAACTGGCTCTGGCTTGGTTTCCTCCATACCCTTGGTGGTTCACTTGCAAAGAAATGTTAAAATATCTTCAAAATAAACCAAAGCCATATGAGACTGTGACATGGGCTCGTCATTGGCTCCATGATTTCCCAGGACATCTTCGCTATGACCTTTCTGCCATGTCGATTATATCTAATCAAGGCGCAGGTGCGAATGCTTGGGAAAATCCCAAATGTTTCTTACTTTCTTCATTTTTAACATTTACCTTAATTGTTTCGATTTTCAGCCATCAGGATAAAGTTCGTTGCTTCGAAGTCTAAAGAAGGAAGTACCTCCCAACAATCTGTCGAAACTACTGATGATGTGCCCTTAGCCATACAAACAACAACTACTGCAACAACAACAACACCAGTAATAACAACTGTTCCAACTCCAAAGGTAATCAATTAGCCCTGATGTTTCGAATAAACTGAAACTCATGATTTAGATCTAACTCATGTCTAAATCTTTCCAGACTAACAAACTCCCACCAACCACTCCGAAGAAAAGGAAAACAAGCACTACTGGGAAGAATCCCAATGCTGGAGGTAATTCACCAACCGCTTCGAAGAAGAAGCAGAAGAAAGAAGTTTCCAAAGGCGCTGAACCAACTGGCATTTCTGGACTCGATTCCAAAGATACTGCTCCCTCAACAAAATCCAAAAATCCACCTTCGACCTCCAACGTAATGTTGGAACATATAGATAGTAACCTTTCCTCTGAGAATCCACAGGTAAATTGAACTCGAATCTTTAAAAAAAATAGTTATTCATTACCTTGGTGCATGCTCTTAATATTCTTTGTCTCTGTAGGAAATTTCGAACCCAACTCCTATTACTTCGACTTCTCCATCAAAGACTGCTGCTCCCATCAACTCTTCTCCTCATGGGGACTCCAGTAACCTGGTGCAAAACAAAGGATCCTCCAACATGGGGGTTCCGACTGGGGCTTCAGAGCAACAAGATGACCAAGGCACTTATCCTCCTTCGAAAGAAACGAACGAAGCAACGCTTCATGAATCTGTAGAGATTTTACCAAAAACTTCTCTTCCAAAGTCTCCTCTCGAAACCCTTCAAGAGAGCCCAAAGGACATTCATGCTGAAGAGGAGAAGGCTGATTCTGATCAAGAGAACGAAGAATCTGCAGAGGAAGGATCCGAGGAAGAAGATGCCCAAAATGGTTCGACTGATGGAGCAGAGTCAGATGTCAATAGCAGTGAGAACAATGATATCGAAGTGGTGGATCTGGTTGATAACGAAGAAGGCAATGAGCAAGAAAAAAGTGAAGGTGATGGTGACCAGACCAATGAGCCTATGGAAGTCGAGATGGATGTGACTCCCTTGCGTATGGAACTTCCTCAATCGTCTCAATCTCAAATGACTGAAGAGGAGTTAGCTCTCCTAAGACGAAATGACCCAATTGGGTATATGAAGGCTAAACTAGCTCAAAGGGACACTCCTCTTGCTAGGGCTGGTACTAGTTCGACTAACAATCCATTGCCCTCAGATGATAGAGTTGTACTCCTTAACAAAATTAGGAGAACAATCCTTGATGTGGACTTGTTCGAAGTGCTCAAGAAGGATAGTACAACTTGCTATACCATGAAGGAGCTACTTATGCAAGTTAACCTCGCCACCTGCTCTTTTCCAGTCAGCACCATATTATTCGATCTTCAAGCTTTGTTAGATAACGTGACTGGGTGTCTTCTTCAAGACGAATTTGCTACTAAAAAGGTCCAGGAGAAACGAACTGCCATGGACGCTGCTTATGAGAATGCTTCGAAGCTCTCTAAAGAAGCCGAAGACCAAGCCATGCATATAAAGCAAGCCAAAACTGACTATGAAGCTCGAACTCAGTCTATTCTTCTCTGGGAAAAGCAAATTCAAGAGCTCCAACAAAAGGTTAAGGAGGCTCAACAACAACAATTGGCATATGAAACCAATATTGCTGGCAATCAGTTCGAAGAACTCCTCAACAAAGGACTTGCAGAAATGGAAGCAGCAGAGCAACTTAAAAGAGAAGTAGCTACCATGGAAGGAGCAAGGCGTTTCACTCAACAAAGGCTTGAGTCCTTTCGGAGTACTTTTAATAGATTGAGGAACAATGCCTATTTTTAAATCTTTGTTTATTTAATTAGTTTTGAATATTGGTTGAATTTTGGTCTGTAATATCCAAACAACGCCATTTTGGCAATCTATATTACCATCTTGGCATTCCTTTATGATGTTTCGATTATGTTGTTATTATTCGAATCTCCTGCAGGTGTGGCTTATATTTCTTTAAATATTTCCCATTAACCTTTAGGATTCGCTTATCATCAGCCAACTCTTCGATTTCATATGCATTGTTTGAAAATATCTTTACTATTCGAAAAGGTCCTTCCCAATGAGGTGACCATTTACCTAATGTTTTATTTTTCTTGTCCATGGGCAATATGACTTGCCAGACTAAGTCATTAATAGTGAATGATTTTCCTTTCACCCTTTTGTTATATGCCCTGGCTACCCTTTCCTTTTGTCTCATTAGGATTTCTAATGCATGCAATCTAACTTCATCTAACTCAACTAACTCATTCATCATCATCTCCCAATATAATGTAGATGGGATCTCGTTTTGTCTTTGAATTCGAACTGATTGTAGATGAATTTCTAATGGTAGAACTGCATCATGACTAAATGTTAGTTGGAAAGTCGTGGTGTTAGTAGCTTCTTTAGGAGATGTTCTACAGGCCCATAGTATTTGGTCCAAAGTCTTGTGCCAGTTCCTTGGCTTTTTACCAACATGTTTCTTAATTAACCCTATTATCACTTTTTTGGCTGCTTCGACCTGACCATTTGCTTGAGCATAATATGGTGTTGATGTTAGTAATCTAAACCCCATCTCTTGAGCAAATTCTTGCATCTTCCTACCAGTAAACACAGAACCTTGGTCTGTGGTTATGCTCTCTGGCAATCCGAACCTATAGATAATTTGTTTCTGTATGAACTCAATAATAGCCTCTTGATCAGCAGCTATTAATGGTATTGCTTCGATCCACTTGGTAAAATAATCTATTCCTACCGAGATATATTTTTGTCCTTTAGACGAAGCAGGATTAATTTCTCCTATTAAATCTAATGCCCATCCTCTAAAGGGCCATGGTTTAATGATCGAATGTAACTCACTTGCAGGAGCATGTTGAATTCCTGCATGTTTCTGGCATTCTTCACACCCTTTAGCAAAGTCTATACAATCTTTGAGCATGCTGGGCCAATACATGCCATATCGAAATAACAACCATTTCATTTTATGACCTGCTTGATGTGCCCCACATGCCCCATTGTGGACTTCTGACAATGCTAAGTATGCCTCACTTTCTCCTAGGCATTTCAGTAATACGCCTTCCTGGGTCTTTTTGAACAATTCATTTCCCATGAGGACATATGATAATGCTCTATATTTTATCTTCCTATCAACATTCAATGTTGGATTTGTTAAATAACTCACAAGTGGACTTCGCCAATCTGCATCTGATAAGGTGTCTATGGCTAGTACTTCGAATCCCTGTTTATCAGTACAACCTAATTTTATATTCTCTAGATCTGATGGTATGAGTCTAGTAGCCATAACCCTACCTCTTAATTCGACCAAATCCTCAAAGTTTTTGGTAGAAACTTTATAACCTGAAGCCAACTGTGCTAAGTCATTCGCTTCTTGGTTTTCTATTCTTGGTATATGTTGAATATCCATGTATTCGAATTTTCTAAGTAGCCTGTTAACTATGACGAAGTATGTCATCAGATTTTTCTTTATGCATTTGTACTCCTTTGTTATTTGCTTGACCACTAACTCTGAGTCTCCTTTAATTTCGACTCTAGTTGCCCCCAATTCCAACAAAGCTTCAAGTCCAACAATAAGCGCTCCGTACTCAGCTTCGTTGTTCGAGCAACGAGGACCATCTAAATTATACTTGAATTTTGTTGGAATTCCTTCAGGAGAAATTATAAGAACTCCAACACCACTACCATCCCTATGGGTCGAACCATCAAAGTATAATTTCCAAGGTTGCATTTCAACGTAACCCATGACAGTCTTTTCGACCAGCAAATGGTCCACAATGAAATCAGAAATTACTTGACCTTTCACAGCTCTTAAAGGCATGAAAGTCAAAGAATATTCTGTTAAGGCTAAAGCCCATTTACCAACTCTGCTATGCATTATTGGTTTCGAAAGCATGTGTTTGATAACATCGAAATGAGATGAAACATAAACATCAACAGGCTTTATATAATACTTAAGTTTCATACAAGAAAATTACAAACAGAGACATAGCTTTTCTATATTGCTATATCTAGTCTCTGCATCATTCAATACCCTACTTAAATAGTATATGGCTCTTTCGATGCCATCGCTATCTTCTTGTGCTAACATACTACCTATACTAACTTCAAAGGCGGATATGTACAATCTCATGGGCTTTCCCCATGAAGGTGGAGAAAAGATGGGAGGTTGAGAGAGATATCTTTTTATCTTGTCAAATGCCTCCTGATGGGCTTCATTCCACTCGAAGGCTTGGCCTTGCTTCAAACGAAGCAACAGAGAGAAAGCTTGGGTTCTTCCACTTAGATTCGAAATGAACCTTCTGAGAAAGTTAATCTTCCCTTGCAAAGATTGCAGCTCCCTTTTTGATGTAGGTGCTTTCGTCTCCATTATGGCTTTGGTCTTATTTTGGTTGATCTCGATCCCTTTTTTATGAACCACAAAGCCAAGGAAATCTCCAGCCTGCACAAAAAATGCACAATTAAGGGGGTTCATTTTTAAGCCATGTTTTCTCATTCTTTTGAATGATTGGCTCAAATGATGCAAATGGGTTTCTGCAGATATAGATTTGATGACTATATCATCAATATACACCTGCATAAAGGTTTCAATGAAATCATGGAAAATCGAATTCATTGCCCTTTCATAAGTTTCCCCAGCATTTTTTAAACCAAAAGGCATCACTACCCATTCGTAGGTGCCTAAGGCTCCTGGGCAACGAAATGTTGTCTTGGCAACATCTTCTTCAGCAATAAAAATCTGATTGTACCCAGAGTATCCATCTAACATACTTAAATATTCGAATCCTGCAGCAGAGTCTATTAACATTTCTGCCACAGGCATGGAGTACTCATCTTTAGGGGTTGCAGTATTTAAATCCCTAAAATCTACGCAAATTCTCAGAGAGCCATTTTTCTTAATAACAGGTACTATATTTGCTAACCATTCGACATACCTTGTGGTTCTGATGAATTTGCAGCGCAGCAACCTTTCGATCTCAACTTTGATGTTTGTGAGAACCGCTGGTGCGAATCTTCTAGGAGTTTGCTTGATGGGCTTCTTGCCATTCTTGATTGGAAGTATGTGCTCCATTAACTCCCTCTTTAAACCATGCATTTAATCATAGTCCCACGCGAAGAAATCTTTGTTTCTCTTGAGGACTTCGATCACTTCCTGCTTGAGGCCTGGATTAAGTTTTGCGCTTATGTAGGTTATTCTTTTCGTGTTCTCATCCCCCAAATTCACTTCTTCGATTGGATCCTGCGCCAACATTTTGGCACCTGAGTCTGAGGTGTCCTTCTCGAAGCCTAAGGGTTCTTTATCATAGATGGCATCTAGCCTTTGATCTATTTCGTGTTCTTCAAAGGGTGAGCCTTTCGAACAATCCCCATTTATTTCGTTCACTTCTACAACCAATTTATCTATTTCAGCCTCTAAGGCCGCTGTCCATTTGTTCTCAGCCATATAGGCATAATCCTTTCATAGAAGGAGGACTCAATCATGAGCAAGGTTGTCGAACTCCCATCCTGCTGGCCGTCTTTGCGTAGTACCTTCGACTCCTTCATCTTCACTGACTATTCTTCTATACCAATACATGTCATCATGGCGAAGGGTCATATAATAGTGTGCGTTCCTGGTTTCGTTGATTTCGTCGTTAGGAACACAAGGAGCAATCTTGGCCAAGTGTTTGTCATAATGCCTCTTGTCAACTAAGTTGACTGCTGTCATGAAGTAACTCTGGTCCGCTTTGATGTTCTCCACAATCCCATCTTCTCTCCATAAAACCAACCTCTGATGCATTGAGGAAGGAACTGCTCCTACGCCATGGATCCACTCTCTTCCCAACAACAAGTTGTAGTTGGCTTTGGCTTCGATCACCATGAACATGGTGGGCCTGCAGCTCGATCCTACCGTTAAGTCCAGTTGAACTACCGCCAATGTTTGACCTACTTTCCCTTCATAGTTGGATAGGACCATGTTGTGTGGTTTGATGTCACCCTCGTGTATTCCTAACTTTTTCAGCATGAAATGGGGTATTCAATTAACTGCAGCGCCTCCATCCACTAAGACCTTATTTACGCCATAGGTACCAACCTTTTCTCGAATGAATAATGGCTTCAGATGATTTTTCATAGCTGGCTCTGGGCGCTCGAAGAAAGCATTCTGCTCTTGGACAGCTCTGTTATCCATTACGTAGTAACACACTGGCCTATGATTCATCAGATCTATTGTATCATCCTCCTCATGCTCTTCGATTTCAGTTTCCTGTCCAAACTCACAAGGTAGTACAGATACCACGTTGCAATTGTTATTGAGTGAAGACTCTCCCTCTGATTCGAAGTTGTCCGTTAGCATATCCTCGTCTTCTTCTGGACCTGGTGTGTACTCCTTCGATTCATTTGGTTGTGTTTCAGAGAAGAGTCTCCTACTAACTGGGGTTTGTCCTCAGGTTGATTATGTGGTGTAGGTTTGTTTGTGCTTGATTCTCCTTGGTTTTTAACCGAAGTTGCGCCTTTACCTGCCATAACTTCCCTTTCAGCCTTTCGAATTCTTTGTTGCCTTCACCATTATGATCTTGTCATAAGGTTTCTTCCTTTGTAGTTTTCTAACCTCACTTCTTCCCTCTTCGCCATGTTGAACTACCTTCTATATGTCATGGCGTGGCGTGCGTTTCGTTTATTGTTTCTCCATTTGTCTTTGCCCTTGTCAGTTCTGACTTACAGCCATTTGTCTGTTGGTATTTCAGCTGGAATTTTGAACGTTACCCTTCGTGCGCCTTTGGGATGAGGACTATCAGGCCTTCATTGAGTGTATTTGCTCTCGAAACGTTGGCTAATCTGACCAGTCTCTTTGTGGTTCCAGCATGGGGCGAAAGGGATTGTTTCGAAGGCTCCATCCATGTTTTGATCGTACACTGCAGAACACCTTGGGCATACTAGGCATTTGGTTGCCCCTTTGTAACAGCGAACCAAAAACTCCAACAAACTTTCTCCAGCTTTAGGGTAACATCTGAATAACTGGTTATCCTGGCGCCAGTTGATGCCAGTTCGTGCCCTTTGTTTCCTCTCGAAGTTTGCAGCAATTCTCTGGTTGCAGATGATGCTGCATCTAGGGCATAATATCATTTCAGCATCTCCTTTGTGGCACAACATGAGGTAGTCTTTAAGACTGGCATCCCTAGCATAATTATCCTCCATTTTGTATTTTCCTTTTTCTAAGTATCTCTCTATCTCCTCCATTTCAGAACGAGGTCTCTCCATATCCACCATGTTGACATCTACATCCTCCCCCTTTATGTCATCATCTCCCCATCCTGTAGGTTTGACTTCTTCGATTTGGATTTTTGAACTTTCTGGGGCAGAATACTTCACCAAGTAGTCAAACTTTCCACTGGGCTCTCCCAAAGTATCCCATATTTCATTCTGAGGGGAGGTTGGCTTTGTGATCTGGACTTTCTCCAGTTTTAGCCTCAGGCCTTCAGTAACCTGTATCGATTCTTGCTTTTGGTTCTCCTGGCCTTCAGTAGCCTGGATCTCTTTCGAAACAGCCAAAGGTACTGCTTCGATCGAAGCCTCTAGTTTCTTGTAGACATCCTGAGTGACCCCCTTGTTGACTTCGACTAACATCCAGTTTTCATTCTCAGTGCTTTTTTCTCCTAATGGAGTGTCATCTTGATCTGCTTCCACCATATTGATTTCCCCAATGCACGCAGGCTCGGAGTAATTGATGTCTGCAAAATCCAAAGGGTCTTCATCTACTTTCATTTTTGGTTTGTCAGCGAATTTCAATCTACCATCCTTAATTGCATTTTGAATCAGATCCCTGAAAAGAAAACAATGTGAGGTTTTGTGGCCTAGGAAACTATGATATTTACAAAATCCTCCTTTCTTTCTTTGATCTAAAGGAGGTACTTTGACATTCGATGGCACAATGAGTTGGCCATCTTTGAAAAGCAAATCAAAAATCTCGTCACACTTTGTTACATCGAAAGTATACACCTTCTTTGGGAGTTTGTCACTTTTCTCATTTTCAACAATTTCTTTCCCCTTTGTGGGAACTAATAATTTACAAGAGTAAGGTGGAGCCTGTTTCAATTCAGCGAGATCAATTTCGACCTCTTCGAATTCAGGGTAATCTTCTGCTTCCTCAGCTCCAACATAGGAGACCCTTTCTTTCTTGTTATTTTTAAAAACTCTGGCCTTTTCGGCCTTTAGCCTTTCGACTTGTCGAACCCTATCGGCTAATTGAGCCATGTCCCTCAAGTATTGTGCGTCTAATTTCTTTCGAATAGAGTAATCCAGGCCGCCAACAACCATTTCGACTAACTCATGTTCAGGAACTACTATGAAGCATCTAGATTTCAAGAGTCTGAACCTATTCAGATAATCATCTATGGGTTCAGTAAATTTCCTCTTAACACTGGCTAGTTCCTTCAGACTTATTTTAGATTGTCCCATGTAGAACTGTTCATGGAATAATCTCTCTAAGAGGGTCCAAGTATCTATGGATCCAGGAGGCAATATGGTGAACCATGTAAAAGCGTTCTTAGTGAGGGAACTTGGGAAATATTTAATCCTAAGGTTCTCATTATTTGCTATGTCTCCTGCTTCGATCAGATACCTGGCTATGTGTTCGACTGTTGATTCATTGGTATCTCCAGCAAACTTTGTAAACTAAGGGACCTTATATCCCCTTGGTAAATCAGTATGCATTATGTAATCTAATATAGGAGAGGCATAATTTGGCCTTCTAATTCCTGTATTGAGGCCATTTTGGGCCATAATCCTCTCTATCATGGTGGTTAAATTATTTTCTGCCAAGATGTTATCGTTTCGAATTCTGTGAACGACTGCATCAGCATCTTGATTTCGACCCACCATGACAATTCCTCTAGGTTATTCTTCTCGAAACTCTGGGACTTCTAACCTTTCGACCCTTGCCCCTGGTTCTATAATTTCCCTTTGTGGGTCTTGAATCACTGGGGCTTCTAACCTTTGTGCCCTTGCCCCCAAGTTAACCCCCTCTCTGGCTGGTCTATAGGGTGGGTCATCAGCAATTTGTTCTATGATAGGTATGTTTGCTCGAACCCCCACCTGATTCTGCCTACGCCTTTCTGGCGGAGCGAAAAAATCTGCTATTCGACTCATGTTATCCGCGTTTTCTCTGTTGGTTACAGTTACGTTTTGTACTATTAGGGCAAAGATCTCTTGCATAGTTTGTGCTAACACTCCTATCATATTATGGTTACTATCATCCATTAATTGCCTAAAAGCCATCTGATTTTCTGTGGTTAAGATAGGCAATGCACTATAACCTACCGACCTTTGGTTATTTGTCATAAATTGATTAGCCCCAGATCCAGACCCTAATTGTGGTGACGTATTCGATGTCGAAGTGTGCAGACCCACCATAAAAGATGTTGGAATCCCATAAGAGGGATTTCTGTGTCTGTTACCATCGAAACCGGGTGGTCTAGTTAGTGGGGTGGCGAAATGGGTTTGTGTCCCTGATGGTGGGACGAATCCCCCAGGATAACCAGTGGTTTCTGTATTTCCTAGGATCGAACTGTTAGTCGACATGCCACTTGTTCCATTCGTGGCTACACTACTGGTAGGGGATGCAACAGACTGTGCGCTCGAAGGGATCGCATTAGACGTTCCCGTCGAAGCAGACATATTAGTGCCGGTTCCATGTGGGGCATTTTGTTCCCCTTGTTAATTGTTTGGATTTGACATCTTGTTATTATGTTTTCTTCTGGGTAAGGGTTGGTTACTATTGGTTACTCTACCACTTCTAAGGTTCATATAACAATGAACTTATCACTTAGAAAGAACTTTTACAATGATTATATCCTAACAATCTTTACTTTGTTTTAAATTTCGTAACGACCAAAGACGGTCCCACTGGGCGTGCCAATTTGTTTACAGTGATTTCTGGTAAACAACCGCTAGTCCTCCAAACTATCAAATAATCTTAATGACTGTTATTTAATCTCTCTGGTAACTTGCAGGATCGACTAGATTGATCCTATGGGGTATTGGTCGTTTGGATAAATCTAATTGCAAAACTGATATTCATAGTTAGGATTTGTATTTAGAATGTTTTATAGACATTCAACTCACTTCGATTACCATGTTAAAAGAATCTAATGACATGATCAAGTAAAGAAATACGAAACTGAATTGTATGAATAAAGACTCAATTGCAAATAAATGTTTACATGCAGAAATAAGTAAATGACTTTGAATGTAAAGACTTTAATGTAAAAAGCATGAATATAAAAGCATGAAATGTAAAAGAGTTTCTGAAATGTAAAGGATTCGAATAGAAGAAAACGTTTAAATGCAAGAAATAAGTAAATGACTTTGAATGTAAAGGTGTTTAAATGACATTGACATGAAAATGGAAGATAAACTGGAAAAGATAAAGAGTTTTACTGAATGATAAATGTTTGGTGTTATCATACGTACATTGTTCGAGCATTCGTTTCCCTATCCATGTGGTAATTTGAATGTTTACTGAATTTTGTACAATAGATATGACACACGAAATCCTAACGCTAAGACTTCTATTTATACTACTTCGACCATAACGGTCTTGCTTATAAGATTCTTCCACGTTCAGAACATGCAGAGCACTGCTCCTCTCTAGCTTCCATGCGTCTTCGAACGCTCCAGCGCATATATATTTAAATTCCAACATCCCGCTCGCGTTTGAATTTAAAATACCTTGGCAATCTTCGTTTGGAACTCATTTCACAGACATAGTCTCGTTACCACTTCGAGGCTTATTTTAAATATATCTTCACAACTGTCACTCGAAGCTCCGAGCTTTGACATGTCGGTTCGAAGAACCGCTTCTACCATTCTGAACTGTAACATTTTGCTTTATTCCAACGAAACACCCATATTGCTTCATTTCGAGCTGTATCATCAAAATCTTCAGCCAACAGGTGGCGACACCATTCATTTTTGTACTCTTTCGCCAAGTCCAATGGCGCCTCCCTTACTGTCCAATCGTGAAACATGCATGCAGTTTTGTAACCCCCTAGGCTGCCACCTAGCCAGCCCCAAGTCTCCACCTACACATGTATTTTGTAAGTCTCCTCCCATCAACTCTAATGGGCTTACATGCACTAATACAAGGAATCCCAAAGGCTGTCACGTAGCCTGAGCCTAGGCTGCAACAAAGGACACCACTTATTCACCAATTGGGGTGGTGACAACATTCATTTTTGTACTCTTTCGCCAAGTCCAATGGCGCCTCCCTTACTGTCCAATCGTGATACATGCATGGGCTGCCACCTAGCCTGCAAGAGTGACACTTTTCATTTTTTGTACATGCATGCATGCATATGTGTAACCCCCTAGGCTGCCACCTAGCCTGCAAATGTGACACTTCGCAGGCATGCAAGCACAAGCAACTACTATAGCAAATTTATTTGCCTATAAATACATACCATATGAAACATCTCTCACACCCACACAAGTCTCACTCTCTACTACGAAATATTTCATAAGTCTATCATACTCTCTATCTCTTCCTAAGTATTTCATACTTTCAAGCATTTTAAACAATGGCTCTTCTAACAATGGGCGATACTCACAGAGGCACAAGGGAAAATATTGCCGCATTTGTAAGTTTCTTTTTTGGTTATACATTTTTCATACTTCAAATAACGCGTTGTTCATCTTAATTAATCTTACACATGTTACATTATGAACTCAGGACACAAAAAGATTCAGAATCCGTTCGCACAACTACCTGGCTCCTGACCCCTTTATCGTCCCATATCTGGAATACGCAGGTTTTGGACATGTCATAAAGATCTCCAACTGTACCATTGACTCGAAGTTCATTCTTGCAATGTTGGAAAGGTGGAGACCGGAGACCCATACATTCCACCTACCAATAGGTGAATGTACCATCACGCTAGAGGATGTGTACATGCTACTAGGTATCCCTGTCGATGGTAAGGCCGTGAACGGGTCGGTTCAACAACCCAACTCTCAGTGTGAAGAACTGTTGGGCAGGAATATGGTAGAAGTTGGTAGTGCGAGAGGGCAGGGAATACTACTCACTGAGCTGAAAAGTCATTATGCAAGTTTGGAATTAAATGAAAATTCCTCCGAGAATGACAGGGTAGTAAAAGCCAGAACTTATCTTATGATACTTTTTGGTACATTTTTATTTCCCGAAAGTACGGGAAATAGTGTAAATTTTATGTATTTACATTTACTAAGAAATTTTGAAAAAACAAGAAAATATAGTTGGGGTTCTGCAGTTTTAGCCCACCTATACAGTTCCTTGTGCAAAAACGCAGTCAAGGAAAAATGTACATTTTATGGGTGCGCTTTTTTACTACAAGCCTGGGGTTGGTGGAGGATGGAGTCCTTAAACCCCGTCAACAACAACAGTTTCGGTTTCCCGTACGCAACAAAGTAAGTCATCAAGTTATAGCATTTATAATTATTCATCTCTTCACCAAATATATGCTAAGAATAAAATGTTTCTCATTTCCTTTAGGTACTGCGTGAGGGGTATGGATTACGGCAAGAATCCAAGATTCAATGTCGCACTCTACCGCAATCTGTTGGATCACTTAGGCCCGGATGACGTACGTCATAGCTTTTAACTTTTGCTCAATTAAATTATTTATACATTACTTTTGTGTTAACCTGATTTAAATTTTATTGCAGTTCGTATGGAGGCCATATTTGGGTTTGGGCCATGATCCAAACCCGGAGGATGCAGCAACTTGGACCGCGAAGACTGCAATCATTCGGTTCAACATTATGGAGATGCACCACAGCGACCGTGTGAAGATGCAGTTCGGAATGCATCAAGAGATACCAAGTGATCCAACTTGTTTGTCCCCATGGCATCTTAAAAGGGTCGACGCCCAGTGGGGTCTTACCAACTGGAAAGACTTCGCTCCGGAGTGGTGTAAGATGTGGCAGAGGCGTCACCGCTATGTCTTGCAATTCCCAGTTTTCATATTTCAAGGAAATATGCGACACTCGGATCAATATTTGTCTTGGTACAGGTCAGTTAGTAACCCTGAAATGCACGTGTCTCATCCAAGGTACTTGGTTGACCCACGCACACAATGGGCACAACCATCGGTTCCCCAACAACAAACCCAAAATCCATCAACCTCCCACCAACCCCCAAGAAGAAACAGACCCAAAAACACCCAACCACAGTCCCCACCATAACAAAACTACACTCAAATGCCACACAACCAACCACAATCACCACCACACTACCAATACCCTGATATGCCTCACACCCAACCACAATACCAATCCCAATACCAGCACACCCGCATACCCCACACACAATTTCAGTCTTCCACATATTCCAATATGGGCCCCTCAACATCCAGCCTTAGCCCTGATATAGGAATGTCGGAAGATTACGAACAAACCGACTCAACCTACCATCAACCACAATATCACCAAACCACCCAACATCCTCAATACCAAACACCCCAAGATCCATTTCCTTTCTACCCACCGTACTCAGACGATCAATGCTATAGACCCACTATGGAACCCCACCCACCACCAACACGACCAAACTTTGAGGGTATGGGTAACCGACTGTACCAAAGCGGATCTTCTAGATATGGAGATCTGACTGATTTTATGGATCCGGACCGTATTGACTTCGTTGGGCCATCGACCTTGCCGCAACAGGAAATGCGACGACACCCAACACGAGAAAGGCGAGGACGGGGATGCGGAACCGGGGGTCATTACCGGGTTCCGGGGGATCACTGATTTATTTGTTTTTTTTTCCTGTATTTTTTTTATCCATTTTTTTAATCTGTTTTTTATCTGTTATTTTAATGTAATACAGTTGGATGTAATTATTTTTTTTTAATAAAAAATCCATTTTGTTGATCCTCTGTCCAACACGCAACGCACCGGACAAAAAAAATCAATTTTTGCCCTAAAAATACACCTAGGCGCCATCTCACTTGGCTTAGGGCATGCCCTAAGCACATAGGCGCCAAGTGAGATGGCGCATCCCCTTAAAATATAGGTGCATGCGCCATTTCAGATGGCTCCTCCTTTGGAGAGTCATCTGAAACATGGTTATTTGCGTATTTTTTTCCGAAACGCGGTTATTTTCGAAATATTATTTTAATAATTAGTTATTAATAAAAAAAATTCGATTTTTCCAGCATTTCAATTATCCAATTAGAATTTGACAAGTGGAAAAAAGAAAAGGAAAAATGAAATTAGAGAAATAAATTGGCTCAGTACATCAAAATGGATCCACCATCCCTTTTATCTCACTTTCTCTCTCGTTCACTTTCCTCTTTTTCAAAGACAAAAACCCAAGAAACCAACCTCTCCCCAATGATCCTGTTTCTTTCACAATTTTAGCAACAAAAAAAGAACATAATGACGCCTCCTTAAACGTGAATTGTATGAAAATAAGTAAAAAGAGGAACCTGAGTGGTGGGGATCTGATGTGGCGTGGGTTGAGACATCGAAGAGGACTTCTTCGTATTTGAGACATGACATTATGGGTGGCGATTTCATTGAGTGGTGGAGATATGATGTTGTGTGGGTGGAGGCATCGGAGAGGACTTCGTCGTATTTGAGACATGACGTCGTGGGTGGCGATTTCGAAGTGTTGTGTTGAACCTGTGGTGCAAATCGGTTGTATGGAGCGGTGAACGACAAATATGAAGGATGGAGGAGTGCGATCGTGGAGAAGATCAAAAGTCTCAGGGACGTTTCTTTGAAGCGGTAGTCACAGTGGCTTCAGTGGAAGTGTGAAGAGTTGAGCGGTGCAAGAGACTTCGCGCAGCGTCGGTGGAAGGTAAGTTCAATTCTACTGAGCTTTGGCAACCTATAATAAACAATCAACAATCAACAACAACAAGAATAAATGAAATTAAAGCAATAAACAAGGACTTGGTTTTTGTTGTTCTGTTCTTTGGTTGTCATTGTTAGTTTTTGATTTTTGATTTCTTCATCTTGTTGGACTTGGTACAGGTTAATGGGTTGTGGTCTATGGTGAAACTATGTGTGATAACTGTTGAGTGGTTGCTGTTTGTGATTTGCAGCGTGCAGTTTTCATCATGACAGAGGGTTAGAGGTACTCCACGTGAAGCTTCGACGAGCGTAATGGCGGCGGCTTCCGATTTATGTTTGGATGGTGATGAATTTGACACAACTATACTTGTATCATAAGCGAATGGAAAACCATGTGAACATATAATGAGAAATTGAAATTTTTTTTATTAATAACCATGTATTAAAATAATATTTTGCAAATAATCGGGTTTCGGAAAAAATTACGCAAATAACCATGTTTCAGATGGCTCCACAAAGGAGGAGCCATCTCACTTGGCGCCTCCACCTAGGGTTTTTCCCTAGGCTCCATCTCACTTGGCGCCTCCCTTGGCTTTTAGCCAAGTGAGATGGCGCATGCTCCTTAAAAATGAGAGGAGGCGTCATCTCACTTGGCGCCTAGGGAAAAACTAGGGCAAAATGCTGTTTTATAAATAATTCGTCCGTTTCTTCGAAATTTCTCACACTTTCTCGCACTGTATTTTTATTTTGTACTCCGTTATTTACGTAATGACGTCGCCTATTATTTTTAGAAGAGATGGTTACGTTATATTCTCCGCCATGAAACCTGCGATGAAAATGAAATTCTGGCACATTCACTCCATGGAGCGTCTGAAGCGGGAGTTGATGCGGTGGCTAGATGGAGACATCGCGAAGGGGGAAAAAATTCGAAGGATTCAGTGAAAACGAACAACAACCTCACATGCGACAGGAAGACCTAATGTGTGGTTGGAGGAAGTCAAAACAGACAGTGATGTAATGCTGATGATGCATGGGTCAGATGAAATTGTGTTAACAGTTGTAATTTCCTAGATTAAATATCGTTAATTATTGTTGTACGCGTTTTATTAACTGTAGCAAAATCTGTTAACAGAAAACCCTAATGTTTACAACACAAATATTGAAAAGATTTATTGTATTACAATATTTATGTGGTCAAGCCAGACGCCCGATTCAGACAGTTTTTGCGATTGTGTCCGACTTGACGGCATAAACCACACTTTCTTTCCAACCTGTCAAGATCGTCCATTTCTGTTGTGATGCGCCTACTTTTGGGACGACCCTTCTTGTTCCTTCGCATTTGGTCATTGTTCCAAACTATATCGCCGTTGTATTCAGGCCAATAATCCGGTTTTGCCACCAAAGGAAAGTTGTTGTTGTAAACAGTGAGCAACGTTTCAGATTTGTAAACGTTTGACAGCAGTTGAAGCGCGTCTTGATGGGTATGAGCACAAGCGGCAATGACATGAGAGCAAGGCATACGAAATGCTTGAAACCTGCCACAATCGCACCATTGAGAAGGTAAAATGACCCTGTATTCTTGTCTTGGCAGGCCTTCATTGTGGTCGATTGTCTCTTTCACAATGAAGTTGTGGCTGTGTCGGTCAAACCGTGTAACCATGTGAGTGTTGGCTTTAGCACTTTCAGCCTTAATGTATTTCATGCAACTTTCACTCCATAGTTGTCCTGATTGCAACACCGCATTCCACATTTCACCTCTTTTGGCAAATAACCCAGCCATCCTAAAATACGTAGATTTTACCAAGGCAGTGATTGGGAGGTTTCGTATGCCCTTGAATACCCAATTCATTGATTCAATAAGATTCGTTGTCATATGCCCCCATCTTTGGCCATTGTTGTATGACCTAGTCCACTTTTCCACCAGAATATTGTCGATCCACCTACCGGCTTCTGGATTAGACAAACAGATCTCGTTGCGATAATATTTGAATGTGGGTTGTGTCAATGCACATCCCGCATTCATAACCGCTTTCCTCAATGTTTTGTCCTTGACCTCCCTCGAGAAATTCTAGACGATATGCCTGATGCAATAGACATGCGTAGAAGGAGGGTCATGCCAACCATTTGCTGGATTATTGTAAGCACTTTCAATGGAGGCATGTCTGTCCGAGATCAAACAGAGATCTGGTTGAGGAGCCACGTGTGTCCGAAGATTTTTCAGGAAAAAGCTCCAAGCACCACCGGTCTCCCCCTCGACAAGGGAAAACACAACGGGGAAAATGTTGTTGTTGCCATCTTGTGCAACTGCCATCAATAGCGTGCCTTTGTACTTCCCATACAACCAAGTACCGTCAATTTGTAGAATTGGTTTGCATGATGCAAACCCTGTGATGCATGGTTGAAATGCCCAAAACACGTGACTGAATATTCTGTTGCCATGCAGTAGACTACCATCTTGGGCATACGCTGGCAATGTTTCCAGAACATAAACACTACCTGGAGAATATGTCTTGAGTGCATTCAGGTAGCGGGGAAGTTCTCGGTATGACTCCTCCCAGTTTCCGTACACCCTTTCAATCGCCTTAGTCTTTGCTAACCACGCCTTACGGTAAGACGGAGTGTAGTTAAAAACCGTGGTGATGTGGGAGATGATTGTTTTCACCTTCAAAGATGGGTCGTTGCTGACCAGGGGTAAGATTTCTTGACAGATTAGATCATGGTTGAGTTTTCGGTGGTCCTGTGATTGAGTGGAACTTACACAAGTGTGGGTAGTCATGGAACCTATGACCCAGCAGTCACCCCTTAATTTGTATGATGCGGTCAGCTTGAACATACAGTCAGGGTGGACACACTTGATCTTGTCCCTTTCCGGGTTGACACGATCCACCTTAAAATCAACCGAGTTGAGCATGTGAAATTTTTTAATGGCCCTGATGCATTCCTCTCTGTTACGAAACTTGTCCTTCTCTTTTAAATTTTCATCCGACTGCATATACGGTTTGAAAAATAAGTCAGTAGAAGGTTCATCTCCGCCCATGTTTAAGTTTGTCATGTGCGGAGGTGGTGTGTAGATTTTGTCTGTAGGAATACTAGGGATGCCATCATCGTCAGAATCATCGTTCACCATTTCATCAAACTCTAACTCGTTATATTCTTCTTCATCATCAACTGCATCTACCTCATCTTGTTCATTCTCCAAAGGATCAACCTCCCGTGTCAGTGGAGGCTCTACCTCCTGTGTCACCGGAGGCTCTTGAAGCAAAACGTACAACTCAATAGAGTCGTATCCAGAATAGACATGGCTGGAAATAATATTCTGGAGATCCTCGTCATCTTGAACTTCAACCTTATAAAAAATTACTTGGTTGTTTCCAAAAAAAACTGGATTCTGATAAAATATCTGGGACACCGGGCCTCGTTCAAGTTTGGCCTCCAATCTTTTCTTGAAGTATGAGAAATTGGCTTTCCCGTTTAAGAGAAATCGAACGTTGTCGGTGTTTCTAAACAAAAACCCAACTGTGGGACAAATGTATGTCTCACCGTTGAAATGTGCTTTGACGACAAATTGTGGTGAAGAGGCCATTGCGTAGAATTGTTTAAAGGTTTGAAGGTTGGAATGTTTGAGGTTTATTGATTGTATGAAGGTATGAATGTTGTAATGTTTGAAGGTTGGAATGTATGAATTTGATGACTGATTCGAAGGTTGGAAGATTTGACAGATTATGTGAATCAATGTTATGTTAAACGTAAGGCTAAAAATTTCCATTAAGTAAGGATGCAACCCCCCAAGGCTACCAATAATATTACATGCAATAATGAAACCCCATAGGCTGCCACCTATCCTGGCCCTATTCTGCACATATACATGTTTTTTGTAAGACTCCACCCATCAACTCCAATGGCCTTGCATGCAATAAAGAAAGGAATCCCAAAGGCTGTCACGTAGCCTGAGCCTATGCTGTAACAAATGACACCTCTTATTCGCCAAATGGGGTGGCGACACCATTCATTTTTGTACTCTTTCGCCAAGTCCAATGGCGCCTCCCTTACTGTCCAATCGTGATACATGCATGGGCTTATGAAACCCCATAGGCTGCCACCTATCCTGGCCCTATTCTGCACATATACATGTTTTTTGTAAGACTCTACCCATCAACTCCAATGGCCTTGCATGCAATAAAGAAAGGAATCCCAAAGGCTGTCACGTAGCCTGAGCCTATGCTGTAACAAATGACACCTCTTATTCGCCAAATGGGGTGGCGACACCATTCATTTTTGTACTCTTTCGCCAAGTCCAATGGCGCCTCCCTTACTGTCCAATCGTGATACATGCATGGGCTTATGAAACCCCAAAGGCTGCCACCTATCCTGGCCCTATTCTGCACATATACACGTTTTTTGTAAGACTCCACCCATCAACTCCAATGGCCTTGCATGCAATAAAGAAAGGAATCCCAAAGGCTGTCACGTAGCCTGAGCCTATGCTGTAACAAATGACACCTCTTATTCGCCAAATGGGGTGGCGACACCATTCATTTTTATACTCTTTCGCCAAGTCCAATGGCGCCTCCCTTACTGTCAAATCGTGATACATGCATGGGCTTATGAAACCCCATAGGCTGCCACCTATCCTGGCCCTATTATGCACATATACATGTTTTTTTGTAAGACTCCACCCATCAACTCCAATGGCCTTGCATGCAATAAAGAAAGGAATCCCAAAGGCTGTCACGTAGCCTGAGCCTATGCTGTAACAAATGACACCTCTTATTCGCCATATGGGGTGGCAACACCATTCATTTTTGTACTCTTTCGCCAAGTCCAATGGCGCCTCCCTTACTGTCCAATCGTGATACATGCATGGGCTTATGAAACCCCATAGGCTGCCACCTATCCTGGCCCTATTCTGCACATATACATGTTTTTTGTAAGACTCCACCCATCAACTCCAATGGCCTTGCATGCAATAAAGAAAGGAATCCCAAAGGCTGTCACGTATCCTGAGCCTATGCTGTAACAAATGAGACCTCTTATTCGCCATATGGGGTGGCGACACCATTCATTTTTGTACTCTTTCGCCAAGTCCAATGGCGCCTCCCTTACTGTCCAATCGTGATACATGCATGGGCTTATGAAATCCCATAGGCTGCCACCTATCCTGGCCCTATTCTGCACATATACATGTTTTTTGTAAGACTCCACCCATCAACTCCAATGGCCTTGCATGCAATAAAGAAAGGAATCCCAAAGGCTATCACGTAGCCTGAGCCTATGCTGTAACAAATGACACCTCTTATTCGCCATATGGGGTGGCGACACCATTCATTTTTGTACTCTTTCGCCAAGTCCAATGGCGCCTCCCTTACTGTCCAATCGTGATACATGCATGGGCTGCCACCTAGCCTGCAAGAGTGACACCTTACATTTTTTGTACATGCATGCATGCATATGTGTAACCCCCTAAGCATGCAAATGTGACACTTCGCAGGCATGCAAGCACAAGCAACCACTACATCAAACTTATTTTCCTTTAAATACATACCATATGAAACATCTCTCACACCCACACAAGTCTCACTCTCTGCTACGAAATATTTCATAAGTCTATCATACTCTCTATCTCTTCCTAAGTCTTCCATACTCTCAAGCATTCTAAACTATGACTCTTCTAACAATGGGCGATACTCACAGAGGCACAAGGGAAAACATTGCTACATTTGTAAGTCTCTTCTTTGGTTATACATTTTTCATACTTCAAATAACGCGTTGTTCATTTTAATTAATCTTCCACCTGTTAAATTATGATCTCAGGACACAAAAAGATTCAGAATCCGTTCGCACAACTACCTTGCTCCCGACCCATTTATCGTCCCTTATCTGGAATACGCAGGTTTTGGACATGTGATAAAGATCTCCAACTGCACCATTGACTCAAAGTTCATTCTTGCAATGTTGGAAAGGTGGAGACCGGAGACCCATACATTTCACCTACCAATAGGTGAATGTACCATCACGCTCGAGGATGTGTACATGCTACTGGGCCTCCCTATCGACGGTAAGGCGGTGAACGGGTCGGTTCAATAACCTAACTCACAGTGTGAAGAACTGTTGGGTAGGGATATGGTAGAAGGTGGTGGAGCAAGAGGGCATGGAATACTACTCACTGACCTGAAACGTCATTATGCAAGTATGGAATTAAATGAAAATTCCTCAGAGAATGACCGAGTAGTAAAAGCCAGAACATATCTTATGATACTTTTTGGTACATTTTTATTTCCCGAAAGTACGGGAAATAGTGTAAATTTTATGTACTTACATTTACTAACAAATTTTGAAAAAACTAGAAAATATAGTTGGGGTTCTGCAGTATTAGCCCACCTATACATTTCCTTGTGCAAAAACGCAGTCAAGGAAAAATGTACATTTTATGGGTGCACATTTTTACTACAAGCCTGGGGTTGGTGGAGGATGGAGTCCTTAAACCTCATCAACAACAACACTTTTGGTTTCCCGTACTCAACAAAGTAAGTCATTAAGTTATAGCATTTATAACTATTCTGCTCTTTCTAAAATATATGCTACAAATAACATGTTTCTCATTTCCTTTAGGTACTGCGTGAGGGGTATGGATTACGGCAAGAATCCAAGATTCAATGTCGCACTCTACCGGAATCTGTTGGATCACTTAGGCCCAGATGACGTACGTCGTAGCTTTTAACTTTTGTTCATTTTAATTATTTATACATTACTTTTGCGCTAACCTGATTTAAATTTTATCGCAGTTCGTCTGGAGACCATATTTGGGTTTAGGCCATGCTCCAAACCCAGAGGATGCAGTAACTTGGACTGCAAAGACTGCACTCATTCGGTTCAACATTGTGGAGATGCACCACAGCGACCGTGTGAAGATGCAGTTCGGAATGCATCAAGAGATACCAAGTGATCCAACAAATTTGTCCCCATGGCATCTTAAAAGCGTCGACGCCCAGTGGGGTCTTACCAACTGGAAAGACTTTGCTCCGGAATGGTGTAAGATGTGGCAGAGGCGTCACCGCTACGTCTTGCAATTCCCGGTTTTCCTTACTCAAGGTAACATGCGACACACAGATCAATATATGTCGTGGTACAGGTCGGTTAGTAACCCAGAAATGCACGTGTCTCATCCGAGGTACTTGGTTGACCCACGCACACAATGGGCACAACCCTCGATTCCCCATCAACAAACCCAAAACCCATCAACCTCCAACCAACCCCCAAGAAGAAACAGACCCACAAACACCCAACCACATTCCCCACCATAACACAACTACAATCAAAGGCCGTACTACCAACCACAATCACCACCAAACTACCAATACCCCGATATGCCTCAAACCCAACCACAATACCAACCCCAATACCAGCACACCCACATACCCCAGACACAATTTCAGTCTTCCACATATCCCAATATGGCGCCCTCAACATCCAGCCTTAGCCCTGATATGGGAATGTCGGAAGATTATGACCAAGCCGACCAAACCTACCATCACCCACCATATCACCAAACCACCCAACATCCACAATACCAAACACCCCAAGATCCATTTCCTTTCTACCCCCCATACTTAGACGACCAATGGTACCGACCAACCATGGAACCCCACCCATCGCCAACACGACCAAACTTTGAGGGTATGGGTAACCGACTGTACCAGAGCGGATCTTCTAGATATGGAGATCTTACTGATTTTATGGATTCAGACCGCATTGACATCGCTGGGCCATCGACCTTGTCGCAGCAGGAAACGCGACGGCACCCAGCAAGAGAAAGGCGAGGACGGGGATGCGGAACCGGGGGTCATTACCGGGTTCCGGGGGATCACTGATGTATCTTTTTTTTTCCCAGTATTTTTGTATCCATTTTTTTTACTGTTCTTTTAATGTAATACAGTTGAATGTAATTATTTTTTTTAATAAAAAGTCCATTTTGTTGATCTCTGTCCAATAGGCAACGCACAAGAAAAAAAATATAAAAAAATTTTTTTTGCCCTAAAATTACACTTAGGCGCCATCTCACTTGGCTTAGGGCATGCCCTAAGCACATAGGCGCCAAGTGAGATGGCGCCTCCCTTAATAAAGGAGGTGCATGCGCCATTTCAGATGGCTCCTCCTTTGTGAAGCCATCTGAAACATGGTTATTTGCGTATTTTTTTCCAAAACCCGGTTATTTGCGAAATATTATTTTAATACTTGGTTATTAATAAAAAAAATTCGAGAAATTGATCAATAAGCTTTGTATAAATTTCTACAAGAGGATTATAAAATTATAATAACAAAATCATCATATGGTTTAAAAATAAATTTAAAACTAAGAAAACTTATTTGATGGAATTTCGTGTAATGTTTAGGAAATTGTAAATATTATTTTAAAAGGGACAACCATCATATAAATCATCATTTGGTTTAACAAACAAATAAAAATTATAAAACATTGAAAATAAAAAGAGAGAGAGGCTTCATATTTAATCATTGGCCAAAATTGTTGATAGAAAAACGTAGAAAAGGTTTGAAAAAATATGTGTTATGGATTTTGTTGATTTGTGTGTGTAGCGGTAAAAATGTTCAAGACTAAGCCATTGGATTTACTAGACTTTATACAAATCAAAATAAAAATCGCCACCGCGTTTTATTGTTTTCAAAGGAATTAGAAAAGAGCGAATAACCCAAAAAGAGGGGGAAAGATTCAAGGTAAGGGGGTTGGTTATGCAAAGGGAAGATATTAACACCCTAAACATCTACGGTACTCCGCAGGAGCCTCTTTGTAAAATCTGTATATTTTGGCTATAAAAACTGTTGTATATAAAATGGATGTTGGAGGTGAGAAAAGAAATATATTTTTTATGATTTTTACACCCGTCGCGGTTGCGAACCTTTAGTGCCTACGTACCATCTTTCGTGCAATAGGGGATCTGGGTACACATAGTTCCTCTTTTAAAAATTTAAAACACAAATGTGTTGGTCAATTTTATGAGATAAAACATCATCGTCATTGTCCGTGTGGAAAACATACCTACTACCCACAATCATGAGAAAGGAGAATTTACATCATCTCAAAGTGGAAGACATGGCTTGAATTTTAAAATCAACAATGCCTCACTCAACACTCAAGTGAAAAATATCTCTCTTCACTACATATTGTAGAAGTATAGTTGTTTGCATCACTACAAGGATTGAAAAGAGTTCAGTCTTTTAAGAAAAAATTTAAAAGGTAAAAAAAAAGAAGCCAAAGTGGCAAAATGGTTTCAAATGAGATTAATTGACTTTTAGTCTTCTCACAAAAAAGATGTCAAGGTATTATTAAGTGGATTGAAGTTTATTTATGAAAATATATTGAAAATGCATGGACATAAGTCCAAGTTTATTATGAAAATGGTTCAAGTTTCAAAACAAGAAGAGTTTTCAAAAGGAGGAAGAAGATTTTTGAAATTAAAGAAGATGGAAGGAGAAGAAAGGACTATCCTAAAGTATAAGGTAAAAGCTAGAGATAAGAATCATCTAACCAACAAGAAGTCAATACTTGACACTATGAGCCAATATAGAGTTCCCATTCTTTGGATTGAAACCAAACAACCAAAAATACTAGACCTCTTGAGAGAATCAAACTTCAAGTGTATTAAGTCTTCATAAAAATTGGACAGAATAACGGCTGTATACGGGTGAATTTCATATTACAAATAAAGGGTGTAATCAAGATAAACCTGCATACAAAAACAAAAAAAAAACCCAATGTCTTGAGGTAAACCTCAAGAACTCCAGACAAAATAATCAGATAAGATCACAAGGTCTCCAAGATAGACCAAGATTTATAATCCTAAGTCCAAGAAAAGTCTCATGCTCCATAATGCCAAGGATAATAACTAAATAGTCCAAGTATCATTAAAGATTTTTTTAGGGTTTATGTTGAGTATTAAGTATCTTAAGAAAGGAAAAGAAAATCTCAAGTGAGCAAAGTAAAAAATGGAAAGAAAATAAATGCTCAAATGAGCAAAGATGAAAATGACATGAAATGTAAATGCTAAAAGTAAATAGTACATAAAGCATAAAAAAAATAAAAGCATAAGGTAAAACAAGTCAATAATTAGTGGTTAGTTGGATGACCATCTTGAAACTTGCATTTGGAACTCATTAGAGGAGTGGTAGAACCAAAGGCTCCACACAATAAGTTGTATTTGCTTTTTGTCAAGTATATCATCCATTTAGAATTCTCATAAGTACCATTTAATGATCAACGATGTTTAAGTGATCCGCGTTGACCAAAGGTGTTGTAGATCCATTAGAGGATTGGTAGAACCAAAGCCTCCACATAATGAATCTCAAGGTTATTGGATCAAATAGATCAAATTAACATACTTGGGCTTGCAATCATAAGTTTGGGCCACGAATGATCATTTATTCGAATCGAGACAAAATTTAGCGCTATGTTAAGCAATCGTAAGTGGACTTATATAGAAGTCGCACCTATTTTGAGATCGGTCAATAGCAATTTATGCACCATTTATTTTGAGACATGATATAGAGATCATGCTCCAATAACACCTAGTGCATTAAGAAAGAGATAAGATGAAGAGGGGATGGAAAAAATGAATAAACCACTTTTGAATAAAAAATGTAATCAAACTATTATTAAAATTATTCATCCATTATGATGGAGTAGAAATCAACACCCAAGATCCAATGATGTTAATAAAGTCATGATCAAAAAATCAACTCAAGACAGCCAGAAAATAATCATAAAATAATATTATATTTAATATATACATTAAAAGGGTTTAAAAAAGGTTTAAAAATCAAAATAGAGGAGAAAAATATCAACTATGATAAAATTAATCAAGAAAGAAAAAGTAAGGCCATAGAAAAATCAGAAATGGATCCAAATGATTTTATAAATTTTTTGGTAATTTTTAAAAGTCATAAACTATTTTTAAACTATTTAAAATTGCTCAAACAGACAGAAAATAGGTCAAAAATAGTAAACCACAATATAAAATTTCATAAAATTTTCAGAAAGTTAAAAATATGCAAAATAATATTTATGAATTTTTTCAAAATTAAAAAAATGTCAGAAAATATTTTTTAAGTAATTAAAAGAAAGCAAATAATTCAAAAAATACAAAAAATATCAAATATCAAAATAAAAATGTGAAAAAATAGTCATGAGATCAGAAATAATTTAAAGTATTTTTCTGAATTTTTTTATAATTTTTGGATAAAAAATAAAAGAGTTATGAATTTTTGAAAATTTAATCAATAAAAATATAAAATCAGAAAATAAAATAAAACCAAAAAGATGTGAACCATCAGATCATAGTCAAAACGCATTAGTAAGCTGATCGAGTAGACCAGACGCGCTGTGCTTGATATGGACCTTAGTGAGATACGCATAGGATCAGAAAAAGGCAACCAATGAAATTAAAACGTTTGGCACGCTATCATTGTCGGAGATGAGACATGTCATCGTCTTCAACCTCCAGACATCCTGCAATGGGGATTTTGTGAGATCCTTCAAATGGAAAAATTAGGATCCCAGACTAGTATCATTGAACTCGTCTCTTCAAGACGATTCTAACACCACCATCGCGCCAAATTTATATAAGGTATAGAGAGAGATATGAATCAAAAACCAAGAAAATAGAGAGCACCTTCAATTTGAGATTTCTCTCTCAATTCTCAATGGATTTAAAAATTGTAAGCAGCATTGGAATCAGGAGAATGAGTAGAATAGATTAGTGCTTGATTTGGATCCAAATGGTGGAGAATTCTACCTTTTCGAAGTTCAAGGAAGAAGCTTTGAAACTGGACTTATGTATCTTGAATTATGGCTCATTTTAATTGGTTTAAGTGTTGGAGAGTTTATATGATGCTTAAGGATGATGAATGCGCAAAGAATTTTGGAAAAGGGAGCTTAAATCTCAGAAACTGAATTAAAAAAAGATGGGTTCGTGTGAAGTTTTGGCAGGGTGTTTTTGGCTCTCAAAGCTTGAAGAAATGAATGGGGGGGGGGGGGGGGTGACCCTCTATTTATAGGGAAGTGAATTGGAATGAAAATCGAAAGAAACAAGGAATTTTGGAGGGAAATTTAGTGAAGGTCAAGCACGAGTGAAGTGTGACTTCATTTCCATCAAAACATAACCAAATCTTGCGTTTTAGGGTGTGTTGTACCCCAAAATTTGCACTCCTCTTTTTCCACAAGAAATCACGGCTTCGGGCTTTTCCTGATTTTTTAGACTGGCTCAAGAATCGTTCAAACAGACTTTTCTCGTCAGTCAAGACAAAATTTAGGGTTGTCATTGATTTTAAAACAGTTCGAGCAGATTGCTAAGGGTTTGGTTAAATTGGCTCAAAGTTTGATCAGGCAGGCGTTTCTCCAGTGTTAAGTCAAAAATCAGGGTTTTGCGCGTATATTTCTCAGAAAGAGTTAGTTCTATCAATGCTTTTCAAATTACTCTGAGATAAGGACTGAGGCTGCTGATTGTTAATTTGCAGTTGTTTGGATTTAATCAGTGAAAAGAGGCATGTGGACGTTTTGTTTGATTAACTGTGCATTGCTTCGGATAATTGGAGCGCCGGGTTTATTATTGATTGATGATAAAACCACGGTGTTTATCAATTGGTTATTTATTTTAAGTTAGAATAATTGGAATTTATTTCCATTTTATTATAATTTAAGAATTATAAACAATTAGATAAACATTTGAAGAAGAATTAACTGATCAAAATGGATTTTTATTCATCTTTAATTATTTGTTACAATTGTTATTTAAATACAGTATTTATTTACAAGGTATTTATAATAATAATGGTTACAATGATTAAGATTGAAATAAACTATGTCCTAAATTTCCTAATCTTCATTCTTCTATCCAATGCTCCTTTGCTCAATTATTTTTCATCTGCAAAACAAAGAAAAAGAAAAAAAGTCAAAAGCAGATAAAAGAGACAGACAATTAATTTAAAAATTCATCATTAAAAGCAACTGACCGTAATCAGTTTACCCTCTCTGCAAATCACGAGATTGCTCTCAGTTCACAAAGAGGGATAAAATGTCTTGCAAAAAATGTGAAATGCACAAATTCAAATTTTCAAGCATACTGAGTAAATCCAAAAATTGTCAACCAAGTTTCCAAACAGCATGTACAAGTAAAGGCAAACTGAAATTACAATCTCAAACCAAGCCATAGCTGTCAAAATTGTCCAAGGTTACCAAAAGATATCAAACTCCAAAAGCTGTAAAAAAAAAGGTACATAAAGTATGCAAGAAACATGGAAAATAGGCAGAGGAAAACAAGTGCAAACAATGTTCAGATACATCACTTTCCAAAGGCCAATTTGCTTTTTCAAAAAAAGACAAAAATTAAGCAATAAAAGTGCTTTTCTTTAATCTTGAGAGAGAAAGAGAGAGGAAAGCAGCTTACAGTGCAGCAGGTTAGAGGCTAAGCAAAAGATATAAACAGGATGTATCAGAATACATAGAGGAAAGAGGCAGAACATATGCAGCAGGATATCACAAAGCGTGAAAACCTCAAGCCTTGCAAACCTGCCCAAGGATTGACCAAGAACGAATATACAAAAGATATAGCAGTTCCTGCCTTTCAAGGACCATAAGGCAAAGACCCTGAAAAGAGATACAAGAGCCATCAACCTGCATAATATATCTCACAAGCAAAAAAGCCTACAGCCTCCAAGTTCAAAAAGCTCATAAACTCAAAACTTCAACCAAAAAAACACAAGTTCTAAACCTGTCAGCCTGAACCACTGTAAAACAAAAAAAAAAGTATCAAGATAAACATCAAACTTCAAGCCAAACCTGTAATCTCAACCAAAACACCAAAAGCCAAACCTGCATAAGCCTTTTCCTCTAAAGACCATAAGCCTTAAACCATTTTTAACCCAACCTGTCAAACTGATACAAACCTGAAGCAAACAGCATATCCAAGCCTAAACCAGTATCCAAACATACAGAACCAACCTAAACCCTCAGTATGTCATCATCATTGGGTTAACATACAAGGGCCAGCATCAATATCAAGCATACAAGTTTGCAAACGTACAAGACAACTGAGGCAAAAGGTAGAAGAAAGCAACTCAGCATTTCAAGGCAACACGGCCTCAGAATTGCTTCATCACTGGGCCAACAACAACATTAATATTTCTCAGATTCAGAGGCTAAAAAGAGAAGAAGGCAACCAAACATATCATCAGCAAATATACTCAGAAGCAACATTCAATAGCATATCAAAGCCATAAAGCAAGCATATCATCATACAGAAGCCAACAATCAAGAAAAGGCAACAGAAGTGTTCAAAGAGGAAAAGAAGCGAGCATTTCAAAAGCAACATAAGTGAAGGGCAAACAGAAGAAGAAGGAAAGAGGCGTTTTCAGACAATCATCACTAAACGAGAAGAGGCAAAGATAAAGATACCAGGTAAGGATTCAAAGCAAGCTTGCATCACTATCTCTTCGCCCTTGGCCGCCTGAAGCGATTCCAAATCCAGCTCCTCCTCCATCTCCCAAAAGACTCCGTTAGGTATAATTTCTCTCCCTTTTCACGCACCTCAAATGGAAAAATAAATAACAACATAAACAAAATCAGAACACGGAACTAAACATGCAAGGAAGAGAAATCAACAACACATAAAATTCGAAACTCTAAATGCGTTAAGGAAGCAGAAACAATCACCTTTTAATCTTGCTTCGCTGGACCAAGGAGGGAAGAGGGGATAAAGGAGAAATCTTGCTGGCCATGGGAAAAGGTTGAGCTGTACTCAGTAGCTTTGGTTTGAGAGGACGAAGAGGAACAAAGATGAAGAACGGCGCCGTTGTTATGCCTAACCCTAATTTTCCTAAATGATACAAATCCAAGTAACCCTAAGACAAATTATTCAGAGCCTTGGGCCTTTCCCTTTTCACGCCTAAGCCCATTACATTTGCACGCCTCACCTCCCCATTTTCTTCTTCTACCTGTTTTTTAGTTTGGGCCAAAACCCTTTCCGGCCCATTCAATTTATTCTTTTTTTAAACACTCTTAAACTAACATTTCTTTACTTATCATTTTATTTTTTTTAGTTTAAACTAATATAATACTGTTTTTGTTTTGTTAAATAAAACATCTTTTCTATTATTTTATTAAAACTTTTTTCTTTTCTTTTATTAAAACTCCTTTTTTATTTAAATGTAAATCTTGCTTAAAACATTTATAAAAGATACATAAAGAAATAGATTTTTTAGTTTGAATATTCTTTTTTTAACTAACACATTTTGTACATAAAAATACTAAATACAAATACACTCACATTAATACATAATACATTAAACTTAAAACAATTTTCTTTTTCTTAATCTTAAAACTTTTTTTAAAATGTTTGTACATAATTACATCAATACATAATTTTTCTTTAAGTTAAATACTTTTCTTTTCTTAAAATATTTTCTTTGTACCTATTAACAAAAACACTAGAATACAAAATTAAAATAAACCAAATATTTAATTTTTCATTAAGTTAACAATACTTTATAATACATTAAAACACACATTTCTCACCTTGTAAATAAATCACGTACACATTTACAATACGCATTTTATCTTTTTATACATTGATACATTTTCTTGTCCCCTTTTTACATTGCTATTACTTTACATTTCAGATTACGATTGACTCGATTTGGTTGTAAATATTTGGATACTACTCTCCTATAAGTATCATCCCCCATTTGTAAATAATCGTAACCCCATCCCCGGATACTCATTTGTAATAGTTTAGGACTTTAAATTCCCGCAATTTACCGCTTTCAAACATACCATGGTTAGACCTAGGGTTAGTATGTACATAAAATCAAACACTAGATAACCTAATACAAGACAAATGCATGAAATCAATACACAATCACACTTGCACCCCTAGGGTAATCCCGCTTGTTGCCCTCCAAAATGGGCCATGCTTGCACGTCGAGTTTCTTTGGCAAAACAATTCAAATGATCATAAGTCCCTCGATGACGCTTTCGAAAGTTGCCTAATCAAAAATTATCATAGTCCCTTCAAACAAAATTTCCAAAGACACTTGGCATCATTGCATTCATGGTCCATACAATGACCCGTGCCTGTCCCGTTAAACATCCTAACGCAAGATTGTCCACCAAATACAATGGTGGACCAAAATTGTTAAAAAGGGTTAAGACATGAGAAAAACCTTTGAGTACAATAGGGGTAGACGACTCTTAGTTACTTGATCAACTTGCAAAAACGCTTGCCTACTTTTCAAACCACACTCCACAAACACTTTCAAAACAAACTTTCAAAAAAAAAACATTTTGAAACATCTTTTCGAAAAAGATACACACCTTCGTATATACTAAAACACGAGTCATTACAATGGTTTCCTAAGACAAGGCATCTTTTTCAAAACATTTTCAAAACACACACACACACCATTTCAAGCAATTGAAAATCAAAGGCAAGTGATCTAAAACCAAGTAACTAAGAGCCCATGGATAACCATGGATGAAAAGGGTGCTAATACCTTCCCTTTTCATAATCTACCCCCCGAACCCACGAAACATCTCAAAAGGTTTTTCTTGTGCTTTTTAACCTTTCCTTTAGGATAAAATAAAAAGTCGGTGGCGACTCTTGCTCAACCGAACAAGTGCGAAAACAAACGTAAAATCTCAAGTCAGTTCTCCCACCGTATCACAGAACTGGCGACTCTGCTGGGGAGGAATTTAAAAGTGGGGTTACCTTAGGGTTTTTAGATCACCCTCTTGCATGATTAATTGTTTGCTTTGATTGCTTTACCTTCGTGGTTCTCTTGTTTAGGCTTGAAATCCTACACCCGGATTTGGGAAACATTCATAGATAGCAATACGTTGTGGAAACTGTGCGGGGTATACCGACACGGTTGAAGCAATAGCTATATTAGTGCGACATATTTGTGAGTACCGGTAACCCTTGAGTTCAATCAAGGAGAGTACGGGGCCGCTGAGTGATGTCACTAAGCACTAATGACCTAGAACCTTACTTGACCATCTTGGCCTTTTATTAGGGGTAGTGAGATGACCGGCTTTGGTGCAGTCCGAAGTTGGTAGATACTCGATACTACACTCATTGAGGGTCGTTTTCTTGGAATATTTTGGTCGCTAGTTAAGTGGCTAAACCAAAACAATGAACATGGAAAAAAATCCAATGATATTGAGCTCCTTAGAACCTGGCTACTATTTATAGGACAGGTTTATAAGCCAGCTACACTCAAGAGGGTACTTACCTATGAAACCCAATGCAAGCCTGAAACTAGGGTTTTGTGTGATTTGCTTGTACATGTGTTTTTGCATACATCATAAACATCATAAAGCATCATATGCATCCGCTAACCATTTCAAGGTTTGGATCTTCACCTTTGTGCTTGTTTTGTAGGTCATGGAAGTTCCTCGCAGGAAAACTATCCAAGTCAACCTTGTGAGGATCCCTCCTCAACTCAAGGAGCTCACATTCAGAATTCCCGAAAGCTCTCCCTTCAGTGAAAGACATGGTAGACTGCTCAGCCTAGTCAAGACCAGCATTGAAGAGGACATGATGAAGGTTTTGTTCTAGTTCTTTGATCCCCTTCACCATTGTTTCACGTTCCCCGACTACCAATTGGTGCCCACTTTGGAGGATTTTCTCAACTCCTGAGAATTACTATTCTTAATCAACTACCTTTCAACGGTACAGAAAAGGAACCAAAGCCTGAAGATGTTGCTCAAGCACTACACTTGCAACCATCTGACATCAAGGGGCATTGGGAAACTAGAAGCGGTGTCAAAGGCTTCTTGGCAAAATTCTTGTTTGAGAAGGCACAAGAGTGTTGGAATTCCTTGGATCTACAAGCCTTTGAAGAAATTGTGGCACTTCTCATTTATGGGTTGGTCTTGTTCCCAAATCTCGACCAGCTTATAGATGTCAACGCCGTTAAGATCTTCTTATCCAGGAATCCCATACCAACATTGCTTGGGGATATCCTCCACTCATTTTACACACGAACAATGAGAAAGAGAGGTGTTCTCATGTGTTGTACTCCTCTCCTCGCAAGGTGGTTTATTTTGCACCTTCCACAATCTGTTTTGAAGAATTACCAAGGCCTAAGGTGGTCACAACGGTTGATGACTCTCACTCACTCTGATGTACATTGGTGCTCTCGGTCCAGAGAATATGTCATCATCATCGATCGTTGTGGAGAGTTCCCTAATGTTCCATTGCTTGGCATTAGAGGGGGAATTACCTACAACCCTTGTCTAGCTTTGAGACAATTTGGATATGCACGGAGGGATGGCCCTCATGACATGCTGATTCCTGACATAGTTTTTGACTTCGACAACGATGCGCAAGGACTTCGCCAAAGATTCATCAGAGCTTGGAGGATGCCTAACAAGGTAGACAGCAAGACACTGGGGCACAAGAACTCCATTCCTCTTGAGCCTTATCTCAAGTGGGTAAGGACCCAAGCCCAGAGTCTAATGATGCCTTACCCTCATATTCTCCCTGTGATTAAAGAGCCCGTTAAGGAAGGTGAAGTTCCCTACACCATCTTATATCCTGACATGCCAACGTCATGGGAGGAGATGCAGAAGAGTTGGATTCAACTCAAGGAAGAAAGGGATACTTTTGAAGCCAGCTTCTACGCCAGTGAGAAGAAGATTTTGGAGCTTACCCGCCGAATCCATGAGGAAGAGACCCTCAACACCTACATCGCGCCAAAGAGGATGCGCAACGTCTTTTTACCATGAGAAGTTTTTGTAATATTTGGCCCATGGGGCATTTATGTACTAACAAAATTTCTTCTTATTAATATGACGTGCATTCTTTTTGTCTACAATAATTGTGAATTTCTAAATCCTTGAATGCATTGCATAAATAAACATATCATTCATCATGTGCATAAGCAGGTCTCCACACCAGGTTTCCTTATCTTTCTGCTGTTTATTTCAGTAAGTTGGATCTCGAACAGACGGTCAAAGATCTACAGTCTCAGAACTCACAGTTTCAGCATCTTCTAATGACCTTGGCAAAGGGTCAGGAGGATCTAAAAGCCCCGCTTGGGAACAAAGAGAAAGTGAAAAAGAAGAAGAAAAGAGTCGGGGTGGCTACCCTGGGAAGAAGGTTTGAGGGTGAAGCCAGAAGAGTTCTTGAATTTCCCCCTACATCTGAAGAGGGAACCAGTAAAGGAAAAGGGGATGCGGTACCGTCTGAATCCGAAGCTGAAGAGGAAGAGGCTGAAGAAGATGAAGACTACTCAGAACAACAATACCCGCCGGCCGATGACAAGTACAAGAGTTTGGAGGACAAGTTAGCAGCTATGGAGCTGCAGAGAGTTCCAGGCTTAGATTTCGAAGATTTGGGATTAATTGCTGGAATTGTGATCCCCCCGAAATTTAAAGTGCCAGTTTTTGCAAGATATGATGGGCTGTCTTGCCCGAAGATGCATCTAAGGTCGTATGTCCGAAGAATCCAACCTCACACATCTGACAGAAACCTTTGGGTACACTTCTTTCAGGATAGCCTGTCTGGAACCCAGCTGGATTGGTTCTACAATCTCGAGAGATCAGAGGTACATAGTTGGGAGGATCTGGCAGCTGCTTTTTATCGCCAATATCAGTATAACTCTGACCTGGCACCAACCCGTACTAAGCTACAGAGTATGGGGATGGCCTCAGGTGAGGGATTCAAGGAATATGCCCAGAAGTGGCGCGATCTGGCCGGAAGAGTGCAGCCACCTCTTTCTGATAGAGAGCTTGTTGATATGTTCCTGGGGACCCTGTCTGGTCCATTCTTTAACCACCTGATCGGTAGCTCTTCCGCAGGGTTTACCGAATTAATTCTGACTTGCAAGCGGGTAGAAGCTGGTATCAAGAATGGGAAGATTCAGAAGGATGCCTCTGCATCTACAACTGTTAAGAAATCATTTCCGGTGAAGAAGGAAATGGTTGTTGTGTATTCTCAGAGAGGAGCAGGAAGAAATGAGCGCCAACCGACTGTGGGGGCCGTGATGATCCAAAATCCATCAAACGATCAGCCTCGCAATAACCAGTCCAGACCTAAACAACAATGGGGAGAACGGCCACCACGACAGTTTTCCCGCATCAATATGACACCTGCGCAAGTTCTTCCACATTTGTTGAAATTGAATCTCACCAGTATTAGGGAAGCACCGAAGACTGTGAATACTGCTTCACCGCACTATCATCCCAATGCTAAATGCGCCTACCATTCCGATAGCGTCGGACATGACACAAACGATTGTTGGGCGCTAAAAAATAAAATTCAAGACTTGATAGATGCAAAAGAGGTGGAGTTCGATGCTCCAGAGAAGCCAAACGTGATATCTGCTCTGATGCCGAAGCATGGTCGAAATGTCCATGCTATTGAGGAAGATCTGTATGAGTCTGATGTCAGTGACCTGATAACTCCGTTGTTAACCATCAAGTTAAATCTGCTAAGAGCCGGGATTTTCCCGGGATGCAAAGAAGACTGCTACTGTTGTTACTCTCTGCCATTTGACTACCCATTACTGAAGAAAGGCATCCAAGGCCTGATGGACAGTCAACAAATTCTGTTTGAAAAGGTTCCTGCTATTCCAACCCTCACTGAAGATGTTTCAATTATCACCATTTCCGCCAATCTTTCCAAGGCTGTCAGAAAGCCTGTTAAGATTACATCAGCTACAAAGATTGTTCCCTTGAAAATAACTATGCCTGGGCCTGTCCCCTACAGTTCTGACAAGTCAATACCATGGAATTACAGTGGAGAAATCTACTACCATGGTGTTAAACAAGTCGAAGTAACCGAAGAAAGCTCTGATGAAGAAGAGGCCAGCATTGGAAACATTGCTGGTACAAGCAAGATCACCTGAAGTGGGAGAATATTTTCTCCAGAGATTGCTCCCCCAAAGGCAATCTTTGGACCCTCAACTGCTGCCAAAGTTAATCCTGCACCAATAAAACTTTCCGCTGAAACTCCGTTGATTGAAGAAACTGTTATTCCCGTTGTTGTCCCTCCTACTTCTGCTGATAAAGGTAAAGGGACCCAAGATGAGCTCGTCCGGACGAGGGCTCAACCTTTGGTCATCTCGGAGACCTCTAAGAAAGAGATGGAGGAGATCCTGAAGATAATTAAAAAGAGTGATTATGACGTGGTAGAGCAACTGGGGAAAACCCCCTCGAAGATCTCCATGTTAGCATTACTGCTTTGCTCTGAGGCGCACGCCAAAGCATTGATCAAATTCCTGAAGACAGCCCATGTACCCCAGGAAACCTCTGCCGACCAATTCCAAGACTGTGTATCCAATCTTACAGCAGACAACGGTTTAGGTTTCTCTGATGCTGACCTGACCTCAAAAGGAAGAAAACACAACGACGTATTACATGTGTCAGTAGAATGCCAAGGAACTACTCTGGCCCATGTTCTGGTCGACACTGGTTCTTCTCTGAACGTGCTGCCCAAGAAGGCTCTCGACCGTTTAGATTGTGAAGGCTTGGAGTTGAGGCCAAGTAATATCATTGTAAGGGCATTTGACGGGTCGAAGAGAATGGTACACGGAGAGGTAGACATTCCCATTAAGGTTGGCACAGAAGTGTTCCCCTCAACTTTCTATGTGATGGACATCCGTCCGTCATACTCTTGCTTACTGGGAAGGCCATGGATACATAACGCTGGGGCAGTTACCTCCTCCTTACATCAAATGTTGAAGTACCCTATCAAAGGAAAGATCATAACCATGCACGGTGAAGAGGAATATATGATCATCCACCTGAACTCCTTTTGGTATGTAGAGGTAGAGGGTGAATTCATTGAGACACCATTTCAGCACTTCGAGGAAGTCTCTCCTGAAGTGGCAGAAGCAAAAGTGGTAGCTGAGGTACCAAAGCAGATGGCCAGGATGGCATCTCTATAAGACGCGAAAGACGCAATGAAGGAAGGGAAGAGCTCAACATGGGGTCAGTTGCCTGATATTCCTCACAAAATAGACAGGTTTGGATTAGGTTTCACTGCTGCGGGCAGAAAGCTATGCGCCGCTCAAAGGTTGAAAGAACGCCCATCAAGATTTCTCCTTTTGGAATCAACGCTTTGGAGGGTGAAGACAAAGAGGACAACATTGAAGATTGGATCTACCCAACCATCGAGGGAGGACTACGCAACTGGGAGGCAAAAGACTTTGTCCCCATTACTTTTATTAGTCAGTAATTATCTGTCAAACATTTCCTGTTGGTTTGTAATAATTACTTCTTTTTAAACAATCCGTACACTACTTTTTCACCTCATGCCTTGCCCGGGGCATGTAGGTCCATTTGTAAGGGTTTTGATTATCTTCATATCCATATGCCATGTTTAATGATTCATTGGACGTTTTTCATTGATAAACTGCTGTGTTCATTTTCTTTCCTTTTTGCATTTTGTTTGTTTAAGGATGGCTATCCCTTACACACACCCACACTCACAAATGCAGGTACCAATCCACTCTGGATTCTATGGGTGACTATTCTGCTATGTCCTTCAATAACTTTGAAGATCTGGTCAATCAGGCTGAGTATGAAGATGACGAGGATTATGAAGTACCGGGAGAGCTAGCCAGACTTCTACAACAAAAAGAAAGGGCCATCTTGCCCCACGAAGAGTTGTTGGAAACTGTCAACTTAGGAACAGAGGAAGACCGGAAGGAAGTACAAGTTGGTGCCAATTTGGAGCCAGGTGTCAAGGAACGCTTGATACAGCTGTTAAATGAATACGTTGAAATCTTCGCCTGGTCTTATGAAGACATGCCGGGTTTAGACACAGATATAGTGGTTCACCGTCTCCCTACAAGAGAGGATTGTCCACCGATCAAACAAAAAGTCCGCCGAATGAGGCCCGACATGTCTGAGAAGATTAAAGCAGAAGTAATGAAACAATTCAACGCGGGCTTTCTAGCTGTTACATCCTATCAGCTATGGGTTGCTAACATCGTGCCAGTACCTAAAAAAGACGGCAAGGTCAGAATGTGTGTGGACTACCGGGATTTGAATAGGGCTAGCCCTAAAGATGATTTTCCGCTACCCCATATCGACATTTTAATTGACAACACAGCTCAGCACAAAGTGTTTTCCTTCATGGATGGCTTCTCGGGCTACAACCAAATTAAAATGGCCCTCGAGGACATGGAGAAAAAAACCTTTGTTACACAATGGGGTACCTTCTGCTACAAGGTGATGTCGTTCGGATTGAAGAACGCAGGGGCAACTTATCAACGCGCCATGGTAGCTTTATTTCATGATATGATACATCATGAGATCGAAGTCTACGTAGACGACATGATAGCTCGGTCACAAACAGAGGAGGAACACCTTGAACAACTAGAAAAGCTGTTTGCCAGGTTAAAAGAATACAAACTCAGGCTGAATCCAAGTAAGTGTACTTTTGGAGTTAGGTCTGGTAAACTTCTAGGATTCATTGTCAGCAACAAAGGTATTGAAGTCGATCCTGCAAAAGTGAAAGCAATACAAGAGATGCCTGCTCCCCGTACTGAAAAGGAGGTTAGAGGATTCTTGGGGCGCTTAAACTATATTGCCAGGTTCATCTCTCATCTGACTTCTACCTGTGAGCCAATTTTCAAATTATTAAATAAAGATCAGGTAGTCGAATGGAATGACGATTGCCAAGCTGCTTTTGATAAGATCAAGGAGTATTTGCTAGAACCTCCTATTCTGATGCCACCCGTCGAGGGAAGACCATTGATCATGTATCTGACCGTCTTGGATAACTCAATGGGGTGTGTTTTGGGCCAGCATGACGAGTCTGGTCGAAAAGAGCATGCTATTTATTACCTTAGCAAAAAGTTTACCGACTGTGAGACTCGCTACTCACTGCTCGAGAAAACTTGTTGCGCTTTGGTATGGGCTGCTCGCCGACTAAGACAGTATATGTTGACTCATACCACTCTGTTGATTTCCAAAATGGATCCTATCAAGTATATCTTCGAAAAGACCGCTTTATCTGGAAGAATCGCTAGACGGCAAATGATCCTAACTGAGTATGACATCCAGTACACCACCCAAAAAGCTATAAAAGGGAGTGTACTAGCTGACCATCTAGCTCATCAAGTTATCGAAGATTACTAATCCATGAGATTTGACTTCCCAGACGAGGACATCATGAACTTGGACAACATTGAAGGTAACGGACCGTTTGACGGACCTGAAAAGGGATCCCGATGGACCCTGTACTTTGATGGTGCTTCAAATGCACTTGGAAACGGTATCGGGGCGGTACTCATTTCCCCGGAAGGTTGCCACACACCTTTCACGGCCCGACTTTGCTTCAGCTGTACCAACAACATGGCTGAATATGAAGCTTGCATTTTTAGTCTCAAGGCTGCTATAGACTTGGAGATCAAATCTTTGATCGTATTTGGGAACTCGGATTTGGTTATCAGTCAAATCAAAGGAGAGTGGGATACCAAACATCCTAATCTCATCCCGTACAAAGAACATGTCTTGACATTGTTGCCTCATTTCGAGCAAATCACCTTCGAGTATTTCCCGCGAGAAGAGAATCAGCTAGCGGATGCTCTGGCTACAATGTCTTCCATGTTTAAACTCAATTGGGATAACGAGGCTCCCCAAATCACTATCGAGCGAATGGATGAACCTGCGCATTGTCACGAGGTTAATACCGAAGAAGCAGTGGAACAACCCTAGTTTCATGAAATCAAAAGGTATCTCCAGACTAGAGAATATCCCGAAGGAGCTTTAGTAAATGACAAGAAGTTCCTAAGGAAGTTTGCTGCCAAGTTCTTCCTGAGCAATGGCATCCTCTATAAACGCAGCCATGACTGTGTTTTACTCCGATGTGTGGACAAAGCTGAGGCAGAGTTGATCATGACTGAGATACACAACGGTACGTTCGGCACCCACTTGAGCGGACACACGATGGCTAAGAAGATTCTAAGGGCAGGCTATTACTGGTCTACCATGGAAGCTGATTGCTATCAACACTCCCGTACCTGCCATAAATGCCAAATCTACGCCGATAAGGTGCACATTCCTCCGGTTCCTCTCAACGTGCTGACAGCTCCGTGGCCATTTGCAATGTGGGGCATTGACATGATTGGAGAGATCAAGCCCACAACATCCAATGGACATCGCTTCATCCTGGTTGCCATTGACTATTTCACCAAATGGGTCGAAGCGGCTTCCTTCGCCTCTGTTACAAAAAATGTGGTTGCCCGCTTCATCAAGCAAAACCTCATATGCCGGTACGGTGTTCCCGACAAGATCATCACAGACAACGGAACCAATCTGAATAATACTATGATCACCGCTCTATGCGAACAGTTCAAGATTTATCATCACAATTCATCTCCCTATCGGCCGAAGATGAATGGTGTTGTTGAAGCTGCGAACAAAAACATTAAGAAGATCATTCAGAAAATGACAGTCACTTACAAGGACTGGCATGAGATGTTACCGTTTGCTCTACACGGATACCGTACCACAACACGTACTTCAACCGGGGCAACCCCATTTTCTTTGGTATACAGCATGGAAGCTGTCCTGCCCATGGAAGTTCAGATTCCTTCCTTAAGGATTATGAAAGACGCAGGTTTGAATGAAGATGATTGGATTCAGACACGACTTGATCAAATCAATTTGATCGACGAGAAGCGACTCGCTGCTGTTTACCATGGTCAGACGTACCAAAAACGGATGATCAAGGCTTTCAACAAGAAAGTCAGACGTCTGGTATATCAAGTCGGAGATCTCGTGATCAAGCAAATTATCTTACCACAAAGTGACCCCAGGGGAAAATGGACTCCTACTTACAAAGGACCATTTGTGATCAAGAGCATATTTTCTGGTGGTGCAATGATTCTGACCACCATGGACGGCGATGATTTACCGCACCCTGCGAACGCAGACATAGTCAAAAGATACTACGCATAAAATAACCCGACAAGTCGAAAACCCGAAAGGGCGGCTTGGGCAAAAATGGGCATCCCGGTGAACCGAAAACCCGAAAGGGCGGTTCAGGCAAAAATTAGCGATAAAACAAAAAAATTTGTACACCCGGCAAGTCGAAAACCCGAAAGGGCGGCTTGGGCAAAAAGGGGTTTCCCGGTGGATCGAAAACCCGAAAGGGCGATTCAGGCAAAAGTTAGGGAATTAAAGCGTATGACTATGTCTCGTCGGATCACTTTAAGGACAATCTCTTCATCAACCAGCTCCAAGCTTCTGGTCAATTCAGTCACCGGCATGCGAAACATTGAAGGACAGATATTCATAGTTGTGAAAGCTATAGGAGAATGGAATCCCATGGAGTTATTTCACATAGCCATCTTTTTTTTGTATAAAACTTTCAATTTTTACGGCGACATCCTCTTACAAGGATGCCTGTCTCCTTTGTACAAAGATGCTTATAGAAAGTTAATACAAATACTTTTCCAAATACATGAATTTGCTTTGTCTTCCTTTTTCTCTTTCACACTTATGTTTACTTGAGAAACGTCCAATGTTTTGTTAAGTAGGCATATGCATTTGAACATAGTCGTTTCCTTACAAATCAGGAAAAGATAATTACTGATAGGTTGAAGGTACAAATAGATATCTCGATGCCCTTTCAGAAGGATTCCCCAAACAGAGCTAAACTCCAGGATCTTCAGCAGAACAGGAGCTTTCTCAAAGCTGATCTCCCCAGCCAGAGAGCCTTCCAGAACTTAGTTCCCCTCAGAGATAAGTTTCAGCACCCCTAGTGGAGCCCTAAAATCTGAAAATCCTATCCCCAGTGGAGCTAAAACTTCCAACTATCAATCCCCATAGGAACCAGACTAGTGAACGTTCTCCCCACAGAGATACTTCCCACCAGACTGAAGATTCCCAGTCATACCTCTCCAGCATAAGTCTACCAGGTCCTGAACTCCCCAGCAGAGATCATCAGAATTCTCTCACCCCGCAAGTCACCAAGGAGTTCCGATCCCCAGCAGCGGTCCTAAGATCCCTCAACCAGTAAAGATTTTGTTCCCCAAGCAATTAGCAGACAACAAGGATTCCTCATCCCCGGTAACCCCAGAGTTCTTCTATCCCCAACTTTGGTTAGGGGTTTATTTCCCCAACATTTGTCCAGGATTTATTCTCCAGAACAAATTACATTTCAGATTGATCGGTCGTTAAAAAATTCCTTCATCATCTGTTGGAAGCTACAGTCGTCAAAGATCAAAATCTTACAAGATTCAAGTTACAAAGCCCGGATGTGACCGGATAGTATCTTAATCCCTACAGCAAATTGTGAAGCCCGGAGTACGACCGAATAACAATGCCATACAACCATCAAGCCTGGATTACAACCAAATAGGGATGTCCCCTCAGAGCAAGCTATGAAGTCCGGATTCGACCGGATAATAGTTTAATCCCTAACCAAGCTATTATGAAGCCTGGATTGCGACCAGATGACAATACAAATTTCTGTGAAGCCTGGATTACGACAAGACAGCAGTCAAGAATACTACAAAGCCTGGAGTCGACCAGATAGTGGTATATCTTTAACACAAGCCGTGAAGCCCGGATTTTACCGGATAGCAGCTTAGCAAGCTATTGTGAAACCTGGATTACGACCAGATGACAATACAAATTTCTGTGAAGCCTGGATTACGACCAGACAGCAGTCAGGAATACTACGAAGCCTGGAGTCGACCAGATATTGGTATATCTTTAACACAAGCCGTAAAGCCTGGATTTGACCGGATAGCAGCTTAGCAAGCTATTGTGAAGCCTGGATTGCGACCAGATGACAATACAAATTTCTGTGAAAGCCTGGAGATCGACCAGATAATAGTTAAGCATTAGAAGGATGAAGACTCTCATTCTCAGTTCCTCGCAGAATATTCGAATATTCTCCAATGAAGATCTCTTCAAGACAGGAACCCCCAGTAGATTTGCATACAATCCAAACTCTTGATCCCTCAACAGTGGTCCCAGGACTTCTCATTTTCAATGATCAAAAGATTCTTTCCCTCCCCAGCGGCAGTCAAGGAATTATTTTCCCCGGCAGCAGTCAAGATTCTTTTATCTTCAGCCATCCAGGATTCATCTATCTTCATCAGGACAACTCATCAGCATACATGCATATTCATTACATTCATATCATAAACATTGATATAACATACATTGCATCATACATTTCATGCAACATGACTTTGTGTTTCAGCTAATATCTTACCATTTTTCAGGATAAAGATTAGTAAGCTTCAGATTCAAGACTTTTGAAAACAGTTTACGGGTTCTCCAGTAACGGATGTTAACCTATCGCTTGTTCAGATTCTTCTCAACTTTTGAAAACAGTTCACGGATGCCTCCCAACATGGATACTGACCTATTGCTTATTCAAAATCTCAACTCCTGAAAACAGTTTACGGATTCTCCAAACACGGATGTCAATCTATTGCTTGTTCAGAACCCCAGTTCAAGAAACGTTCCAAAACATGGATACCTTTCTGATACTCGTCCACTCACCGATGACATACAGTTCAACATTTCCAGATGGCATCTATAAGCCCATTCCAGACAAGATTCTGTCACATTCCAGATGGCATCTTTAAGCCCATCACCAAATGGCATCTTTAAGCCCATTCCCTCTACCATCACATCACCGAGTGCAAATTTTTTGGGCACTCTAGTGTCCAATCTTATTTTACCCTCGAGTCGCGAAAGGCAAACTCGCCAATCTAACTCTTCAGGTTCAAGAAGATTGAACAAGGGCAACTGTTGTACCCCAAAATTTTCCCTCCTCTTTTTCCACAAGAAATCACGGCTTCGGGCTTTTCCTGATTTTTTAGACTGGCTCAAGAATCGGTCAAACAGACTTTTCTCGTCAGTCAAGACAAAATTTAGGGTTGTCATTGATTTTAAAACAGTTCGAGAAGATTGCTTAGGGTTTGGTTAAATTGGCTCAAAGTTTGATCAGGCAGGCGTTTCTCCAGTGTTAAGTCAAAAATCAGGGTTTTGCACGTATATTTCTCAGAAAGAGTTAGTTCTATCAATGCTTTTCAAATTACTCTGAGATAAGGACTGAAGCTGCTGATTATTAATTTGCAGTTGTTTGGATTTAATCAGTGAAAAGAGGAATGTGGACGTTTTGTTTGATTAACTGTGCATTGCTTCGGATAATTGGAGCGCCGGGTTTATTATTGATTGATGATAAGACCACAGTGTTTATCAATTGGTTATTTATTTTAAGTTAGAATAATTGGAATTTATTTCCATTTTATTATAATTTAAGAATTATAAACAATTAGATAAACATTTGAAGAAGAATTAACTGATCAAAATGGATATTTATTCATCTTTAATTATTTGTTACAATTGTTATTTAAATACAATATTTATTTACAAGGTATTTATAATAATAATGGTTACAATGATTAAGATTGAAATAAACTATGTCCTAAATTTCCTAATCTTCATTCTTCTATCCAATGCTCCTTTGCTCAATTATTTTTCATCTGCAAAACAAAGAAAAAGAAAAAAAGTCAAAAGCAGATAAAAGAGACAGACAATTAATTTAAAAATTCATCATTAAAAGCAATTGGCCGGAATCAGTTTGCCCTCTCTGCAAATCACGAGATTGCTGTCGGTTCACAAAGAGGGATAGAATGTCTTGCAAAAAATGTCAAATGCACAAATTCAAAATTTCAAGCATACTGAGTAAATGCAAAAATTGTCAACCAAGTTTCCAAACAGCATGTACAAGTAAAGGCAAACTGAAATTACAATCTCAAACCAAGCCATAGCTGTCAAAATTGTCCAAGGTTACCAAAAGATATCAAACTCCAAAAGCTGTAAAAAAAAAGGTACAAAAAGTATGCAAGAAACATGGAAAATAGGCAGAGGAAAACAAGTGCAAACAATGTTCAGATACCTCACTTTCCAAAGGCCAATTTGCTTTTTCAGAAAAGACAAAAATTAAGCAATAAAAGTGATTTTCTTTAATCTGGAGAGAGAAAGAGAGAGGAAAGCAGCTTACAGTGCAGCAGGCTAGAGGCTAAGAAAAAGATATAAACAGGATGTATCAGAATACATAGAGGAAAGAGGCAGAACATATGCAGCAGGATATCACAAAGCGTGAAAACCTCAAGCCTTGCAAACCTGTCCAAGGATTGACCAAGAATGAATATACAAAAGATATAACAGTTCCTGCCTTTCAAGGACCATAAGGCAAAGACCCTGAAAAGAGATACAAGAGCCATTAACCTGCATAATATATCTCACAAGCAAAAAAGCCTACAGCCTCCAAGTTCAAAAAGCTCATAAACTCAAAACTTTAACCAAAAAAACACAAGTTCTAAACCTGTTAGCCTGAACCACTGTAAAATAAAAAAAACAGTATCAAGATAACCATCAAACTTCAAGCCAAACCTGTAATCTCAAACAAAACACCAAAAGCCAAACCTGCATAAGCCTTTGCCTCTAAATACCATAAGCCTTAAACCATTTTTAACCCAACCTGTCAAACTGATACAAACCTGAAGCAAACAGCATATCCAAGCCTAAACCAGTATCCAAACATACAGAACCAACCTAAACCCTCAGTATGTCGTCATCATTGGGTTAACATACAGGGGCCAGCATCAATATCAAGCATACAAGTTTGCAAACGTACAAGACAACTGAGGAAAAAGGTAGAAGAAGGCAACTCAGCATTTCAAGGCAACACGCCCTCAGAATTGCTTCATCACTGGGCCAACAACAACATTAATATTTCTCAGAGTCAGAGGCTAACAAGAGAAGAAGGAAACCAAACATATCATCAGCAAATATACTCAGAAGTAACATTCAATAGCATATCAAAGCCATCAAGCAAGCATATCATCATACAGAAGCCAACAATCAAGAAAAGGCAACAGAAGTGTTCAAAGAGGAAAAGAAGCGAGCATTTCAAAAGCAACAGAAGTGAAGGGAAAACAGAAGAAGAAGGAAAGAGGCGTTTTCAGAAAATCATCACTAAACGAGAAGAGGAAAAGATAAAGATACCATGGAAGGATTCAAAGCAAGCTTGCATCACTATCTCTTCGCCCTTGGCCGCCTGAAGCGATTCCAAATCCAGCTCCTCCTCCATCTCCCAAAAGTCTCCGTTAGGTATAATTTCTCTCCCTTTTCACGCACCTCAAATGGAAAATAAATAATAACATAAACAAAATCAGAACACGAAACTAAACATGCAAGGAAGAGAAATCAACAACACATAAAATTCGAAACTCTAAATGCGTTAAGGAAGCAGAAACAGTCACCTTTTAATCTTGCTTCGCTGGACCAAGGAGGGAAGAGGGGACAAAGGAGAAAGCTTGGTGGCCATGGTCAAAGGTTGAGCTGTACTCAGTAGCTTTGGTTTGAGAGGACGAAGAGGAACAAAGATGAAGAACGGCGTCGTTGTTATGCCTAACCCTAATTTTCCCAAATGATACAAATCCAAGTAACCCTAAGACAAATTATTCAGAGCCTTGGGCCTTGCCCTTTTCACGCCTAAGCCCATTACATTTGCACGCCTCACCTCCCCATTTTCTTCTTCTACCTGTTTTTTAGTTTGGGCCAAAACCCTTTCCGGCCCATTCAATTTATTCTTTTTTTAAACACTCTTAAACTAACATTTCTTTACTTATCATTTTATTTTTTTTAGTTTAAACTAATATAATACTGTTTTTGTTTTGTTAAATAAAACATCTTTTCTATTATTTTATTAAAACTTTTTTCTTTTCTTTTATTAAAACTCCTTTTTTATTTAAATGTAAATCTTGCTTAAAACATTTATAAAAGATACATAAAGAAATAGATTTTTTAGTTTGAATATTCTTTTTTTAACTAAAACATTTTGTACATAAAAATACTAAATACAAATACACTAACATTAATACATAATACATAAAACTTAAAACAATTTTCTTTTTCTTAATCTTAAATCTTTTTTTAAAATGTTTGTACATAATTACATCAATACATAATTTTTCTTTAAGTTAAATACTTTTATTTTCTTAAAATATTTTCTTTGTACCTATTAACAAAAACACTAGAATACAAAATTAAAATAAACCAAATATTTAATTTTTCATTAAGTTAACAATACTTTATAATACATTAAAACACACATTTCTCACCTTGTAAATAAATCACGTACACATTTACAATACACATTTTATCTTTTTATACATTGATACATTTGCTTGTCCCCTTTTTACATTGCTATTACTTTACATTTGAGATTACGATTGATTCGATTTGGTTGTAAATATTTGGATACTACTCTCCTATAAGTCTCATCCCCCATTTGTAAATAATCGTACCCCCATCCCCGGATACTCATTTGTAATAGTTTAGGACTTTAAATTCCCACAATTTACCGCTTTCAAATATACCATGGTTAGACCTAGGGTTAGTATGTACATAAAATCAAACGCTAGATAACCTAATACAAGACAAATGCATGAAATCAATACACAATCACACTTGCACCCCTAGGGTAATCCCGTTTGTTGCCTTCCAAAATGGGCCATGCTTGCACGTCGAGTTTCTTTGGCAAAACAATTCAAATGATCATAAGTCCCTCGATGACGCTTTCGAAAGTTGCCTAATCAAAAATGATCATAGTCCCTTCAAACAAAATTGCCAAAGACACTTGGCATCATTGCATTCATGGTCCATACGATGACCCGCGCCTGTCCCGTTAAACATCCTAACGCAAGATTGTCCACCAAATACAATGGTGGAACAAAATTGTTAAAAAGGGTTAAGACATGAGAAAAACCTTTGAGTACAATAGGGGTAGACGACTCTTAGTTACTTGATCAACTTGCTAAAACGCTTGCCTACTTTTCAAACCACACTCCACAAACACTTTCAAAACAAACTTTCAAAAAAAAACATTTTGAAACATCTTTTCGAAAAAGATACACACCTTCGTATATACTCAAACACGAGTCATTACAATGGTTGCCTAAGACAAGGCATCTTTTTCAAAACATTTTCAAAACACACACACACACACCATTTCAAGCAATTGAAAATCAAAGACAACTGATCTAAAACCAAGTAACTAAGAGCCCATGGATAACATGGATGAAAAGGGTGCTAATACCTCCCCTTTTCATAATCTACCCCCCGAACCCACGAAACATCTCAAAAGGTTTTTCCTGTGCTTTTTAACCTTTCCTTTAGGATAAAATAAAAAGTCGGTGGCGACTCTTGCTCAACCGAACAAGTGCGAAAACAAACGCAAAACCTCAAGTCAGTTCTCCCACCGTATCACAGGGTGCTAATCACTTCTGGCAAGTTTTCTAATCAAGTTTAAATAAAAAATGCGCATAAATCTTGTGTTTAGAAGTCACATTATGGATTCCAAAATTCAGACTTTGTGGAAAATTTAGTTTCAAGTTACCAAATTCAAATACATGGCATTTTCAACTCAAGGGGTCTTAGAGCATGATTCTTGATGCTTTAGAAAGATGAGGTTACAAGCTTTGCAATGGAAAAAGAATGGAGTTAAATTTCTACTTGAGATGAAAGTTTCATTGAGTCAAAGTTGAAGAAAAAGGGTTGACTTTCCATACTTAGAAATATTTCAATTTCTTCTTAAAAAATGACCTATAATCGTTTGCATCCAAACATGGCTTTCCACTTGGATATTGCTCTTGACCAAAAAATATGGAATGAAGTAGATCTCTTGATTGAAATTTTGAAACTGGAACCACTCAAAATCTCCAAAAATTAAGCAAGTTATGACTTGTTGAAGTTGACCAAAAATCATGAAGTGACCTATAATCTTTTGCATATTTAAGGCAACCTACATCCATTTTACTACTTTGCAAATAAAAGAAGGAATAAAGTTATGATCTTAAAGATCATTATGGAAAAATAATGGACTCAAGGTGATGAAAATTGACCAAGTTATGATCAATTGAAGTTACTTATGTAAAATTGTGGATTCATCTGGATGACTTGTAATCTTTCTTCTTCACCAAGTTTCTTCCACATGAAAAATCCTTGGAAATTTTGAAGTGATTTCTTGATAATACTTTGAATAGAAGGATGTCTTTGGACTCACTCAAAAATACCAAAAGGTGAACAAGATATACTCCTTTGAAGTTCAAAACCATAGCTTCTAGATCAAGAAAATGCCTCGAGGAACTTTGACAAGTTTGAACAAACTTCTTGTACCAATATTCTTTCTTTGTGAATAGAAGTTGTTGAGGATGATAATGTGGACTCATAGCCACCAAAACCACTTACATATCTTGAAATTTGAGAGAAATATGCTCTTGTGACCAATAGGAACAAGGCCTTGTCCAAACATGACAACTTCTCCAATCAACCCCTTGTACTTTTGAGTCAAATCTAATAACCTTGAAATATGATAAACCAAAATAACCTTGCCATGCCATTTCTCCCAAAACCAATCCAATGGTGAGGTTTGAACTTCTCAAGCTATATTGACTAGGGCATGGAAATAAACTCATGAACCTATGGGGTAGCTTGTTAAATCTCACTGCCTTCACCTACATGGATAACATGCAAGAAAAATCAACATTGCATTTTATTAGTTAAATGAAGAAAACAAAACAATATTCATGATCACAAAAGGAACATAAGTCAAGGTGCTTGGTAATCCCTCAAAAGGAGAAAAACTCAAAGTAGGGAGGGAACCAAGAATCTTAGTGTGATCTTGTTGTGAATAAATCAACATGGTATGATTAAGGGATATTAGAGGCAAAAATTGGGGTACAACAGCTGCCCTTATTTAAGTTTCTTCTATCCAGAGATACAGAGGATAAAAATCTTCGTGTCGACGCAATCGAAGATATTTAAATATAAAACAAACCTAATTTTTGGCCCTAAGATGCCATGCAAATTCTTATGCATATGAATGTATATGAACAGGATCAAAGAGACTCAAAGGTAACACTGGGGGATGTAAAAATATTAAAGAAATAAAGGAGCACCCCCCACCAGGAAAATAAATCACTGGTGGACCCAAAGAACTGAATCAGAGAGAATGGGAGGATGGTCAAAGGACAAATCAACTTCTACTGAAGGCGAAGCTACCGACGTTTACTGAAGGCAGAGAGAAAGATAACAAACATCGATGTTCACTGCCGATGGTCTACCAACTTTCACTGAAGGTAGAAAAAAGATAACAAACACCGATGTTCATTGCCGAAGGTCTACCAACTTTCACTGAAGGTAGAAAGAGAATATATCATATCACCGCCGTTCACTGACGATGAACTACCAACGTTCACTGAAGGTAGAAAGAGAATAAAAAAACATCGACGTTCACTGACGATGTCCTCCCAACTTTCACTGAAGGCAGAAAGAGAATATATCATATCACTGCCGTTCACTGACGATGAACTACCAACGTTCACTGAAGGTAGCAAAAAGATAACAAACACCGACGTTCACTGCCGATGGTCTACCAACTTTCACTGAAGGTAGAAAGAGAATATATCATATCACCGCCGTTCACTGACGATGAACTACCAACATTCACTGAAGATAGAAAAAAGATAACAAACACTGACGCTCACTGCCGATGTCCTACCAACTTTCACTAAAGGTGGAAAGTGAATATATTATATCACCGCCATTCACTGACGATGAACTACCAACATTCACTGAGGGTAGTAAAAAGATAACAAACACCGACGTTCACTGCCGATGTCCTACCAACTTTCACTGAAGTTAGAAAGAGAATAACAAACACCGATGTTCACTGCCAATGTTCTATCAACTTTCACTGAAGGTAGAAAGAGAATATATCATATCACCGCCGTTCATTGAATATAGCAAAAAGATAAAAAACACCGATGTTCACTGCCGATGTCCTACCAACTTTCACTAAAGGTAGAAAGAAAATATATCATATCACCGCCGTTCACTGACGATGAACTACCAACGTTCACTGAGGGTAGAGAAAAGATAACAAACACCGACATTCACTGCCGATGTCCTACCAACTTTCATTGAAGGTAGAAAAAAGATAATAAACATCGACATTCACTGCCAATGTTCTACCAACTTTCACTGAAGGTAGAAAGAGAATATCATATCACCTCCGTTTACTAATGATGAACTATCAACATTCACTGAAGATAGCAAAAAGATAACAAGTTTCCCCAAGATTCTGGTGTTTCGACTAGAACGGATCTCAACTTCTTCTTTAACCAAGGCACTCCGTCTGGAAAGGATAATACATAAGCTGTCTCAAATAAAGAGACTTTCTATTTATGGTCACGGAGGATTGTAAAATGAAGTGACTTTTTTGGGGCAAGAGGTATGACTTCCTGGGGAGATGCCATGATGTTCTTGCTAAGGGGATAAAGTCTTCTTGTGCAAAATAAATGCACCAACCAAAGCTTGGAGTTTTTTAGGATTCCAAAGTAAATAATATTTCCAGGGGACCACAGGTCCAAACCATAATTAAACTGGAATGAAACAGTCAACCAGAATACATCATTTGAGAAATAAACTCAAGAGGGAAAACCAAATCCGTCCAAACAAGGAATTGTACCGGATGGCTAAGGCATAAATCTTCTGTAAGGGACAACTCAGTAGGGAATTTGAAAGAATGTACGTTTTCTGCTTAAGAACAACACTCTAATGAAAATATAGTAACAAATGTCAATGAACAATGATTTGTCAATTTTAGCTATGCAAGATGCATGTATAAATGTATGAGTGTTATCATGTGCATGTTGACAAGACATATACACAACATGGGGAACAACCACGAAAAATTACCTTGGGCACTAACAACACTCGGCTAAGCTTCAACCAAGATGATCATTCCAAGAAAGGTAAAGGCCAGCTGTGGAAACCAAACCTCATGCCTGCTTTTAACTTTATTGAGGAGAAACATAATCTGGAAGTAGCCAAATCAAACAGATACCGGGGTAGAACATCCTTCTTCAGGCTTCATCGGGGAAACCTGTGTTTCTCAAAAGTACCATGCCTACTGGAGATTGCAAGACCAGTCTCAAATAAAGCAGACTGACACTGAAACAATCAAACTTCGCTGGGGAATTTAAGCCTACTTCACTGGAGAAAAATGCGGATTGAAACTTCACATCATGAAAACTCAGAAAAGAGGAGAAATGAATCCAAACTTGACCGAGGATACCGGAATCATAAACCTCGTGTGGCGAAACAAACAGAGTAGGCCTTCCCGAGAGGAACAAAACTTCTCAAAACAACCGGAGTTTGTCCATTCCTGGGATCACCATTTTTGTTGTCATTGTTTCATCACAAGTCTCAAAGTAAAAGTAAATTGTAAAAATCCTTTTTTTTAAAAAATCAATTTTGTTATTTAATCGCTTTGCTTTGAAATTTATTATCAGTAATAAATGGAGTCTTTGCAAGCTAAATAACATAGGAAATACAAAGAATTGGGTAAAAGCTCGAATTTCATTAATAGAATGGTAGTCTGCGAATGGCGAGACTCCATAGATGATTACAATGTTTGGGAAATGGTAATACATAATGGAAAAGATACATTGAGATACAATAACCACTATCCCCCCTAATAACTTTTGAAATCCTGAGAAGCAGCTTTTGTTGAAGTATGGTGAGGATCCGAGAAGATTGTTGCTTCAACGATCAAGTCTTGTCTGACGTAGTTACTTGCCAGGAAAGTTCCTAACTTTTGCCTAAGCTGCCCTTGCGGGTTTTCAACTTAGCAGGAAATTTATTCTGTTTATGTCTCTAATTTTTTGCCTAGACCGCCCTTTTGTGTTTTCGGCCTACCGGGAGCTCATTTTTGCCTAAGCCGCCATTTCGGGTTTTCAACTTAGCGAGCTGTTCTTTTATTCCTTTAGCCGAAGTATTTCTTGACTGCGTCAGGATTCATGGGACGTGGGAACTCCTCGCCATCCATAGTTTCAAGAATTAATGAACCACCAGAGAAGGCTTTCTTGACAACATATGGACCTTCAAAATTGGGAGTCCACTTGCCCCTAGAATCAGTGTTGAAAGACATGATCTTCCTGAGCACGAGGTCGCCTTCTCTAAATTCACGAGGTTTGACCTTTTTATCAAAAGCTTTCTTCATTCTTTTTTGATATAATTGGCTATGACGCAAGGCTGTCATCCTCTTCTCCTCAATAAAATTCAATTGGTCAAACTTGTTCTGAACCCATTAAGCCTCTGTCAGCATGGTTTCCATTATCACACGCAACGAGGGAATCTCTACCTCGACCAGGAGTACAACTTCCATTCCATACACTAGGGAGAATGGGGTTTCTCCTGTTGAAGTGCACACATATGTTCGATATCCATGAAAAGCAAAAGGGAGCATTTCATACCAATCCTTATAAGTAACAACCATTTTCAGGATAATTCTCTTGATAATCTTATTAGCAGCTTCAACAACCCCATTCATCTTTGGCCTGTATGGAGATGAATTGTGATGGACAATCTTGAATTCTCCACACAGTTCTGTCATCATCTTGTTGTTCAAATTTGAGCCATTGTCAGTGATGGTTCTACTCGGCACACCATACCATCATATAAGATTATTCTTAATGAAGCGCACAACCACCTGCTTAGTAACATTGGCATATGAAGCAGCCTCTACCCACTTGGTGAAGTAATCAATTGCTACCAAGATAAAACAGTGTCCATTCGAAGCTTTGGGTTCTATCATTCCAATCATGTCAATACCCCACATAGAGAAAGGCCATAGGGAAGAGATCACATTGAGAAGTGTCGGAGGCACATGAACCTTGTCCGCATAAATCTGGCATTTATGACACTTGTTTGCAAATTTGTAATAGTCAGATTCCATTGTCAGCCAATAATAACCTGCCCTTAGCATATTTTTAGCCATCGAATGTCCATTGGCATGAGTTCCAAATGAACCTTCATGAATCTCATGCATCAACATGTCTGCTTCGTGTCTATCCACGCATCTGAGCAAGACCATGTCATAATTTCTCTTGTATAACACCTTTTCATTAAGGAAGAAACTGCCAACCAATCTTCTCAGTGTCTTTCTATCTTTCTTTGATGCACCAATCGGGTATTCTTGAGTCTGAAGAAAATGCTTTATATCATAATACCAGGGTTTTTCATCTGCTACCTCCTCTGCTGTAAACACATGAGCGGGCCTATCCAACTGTCAAACCGCAATTCGAGGTATATCGTTCCAAGTATTCACTTGGTACATTGAAGGAAGAGTTGCCAGAGCATCCGCCATTTGATTTTCGTCTCTAGGGATGTGATGAAATTCAACTTTATTGAAGAATGGTAATAATCTTCTAGCATAATCTTTGTAAGGGATCAAGCCAGGGTGACGATTATCCCATTCTCCTTTAATCTGATTTACTACCAAAGCTGAATCACCATACACATCGAGAATTTTAATTCTAAGATCAATAACTTCTTCGAGACCCATGATGCAAGCCTCATATTCTGCCATATTATTAGTACAATCGAATGTTAACCTAGCAGTAAAAGGAATGTGTGATCTATGAGGAGTGACAATCACAACACCAATTCCTTTACCATAAGCATTCTCAAATCCATCAAATATCATACTCCAACGAGATTTAGGGTTAGGGCCTTCCTCAGGAAACAGTTCATCACAATCTTTCACTTTCAGGAACATCACATCCTCATCGGGGAATTCATATTCTACAGACTGATGATCATCCACTAGTTGGTGAGCAAGATAATCTGCTAACACACTACTTTTAATAGACTTTTGAGTGCGGTATTCGATATCAAATTCAAATAACAACATCTGCCAGCGGGAAATTCTCCTAGTAAGAGCAGGCTTTTCAAAAATGTACTTGATTGGATCCATTTTGGAGATTAACCAAGTGGTGTGATTCAACATATACTGCCGCAAACGCTTTGCCGCCTAGGACAAAGCACAACATGTTTTTTCTAGATGGAATACCGCGACTCACAATCAATGAATTTTTTACTGAGATAATAAATGGTGAACTCCTTCTTCCCTGTTTCATCCTATTTTCCCAGAATACAACCCATGGATTTATCTAACACTGTCAGATACATAATCAACGGTCTTCCTTCTATGGGAGGGAGCAAGATAGGAGGTTCAAGCAGATATTCTTTAATACTCTCAAATGCCCTTTGGCAGTCATCCCTCCACACACAACCTAGATCTTTCCTTAACAACTTAAAGATTGGTTCACATGTTGCAGTCATGTGGGAAATGAATCTGGAAATATAATTCAAACGCCCGAGGAAACCTCTGACTTGCTTTTCAGTTCTTGGTGCTGGCATTTCTTGAATTTCTTTGACTTTATCAGGGTCAACTTCGATTCCTTTCTGGTTAACAATGAAACCCATCAACTTCCTCGATCAAACACCGAAGGTGCATTTATTTGGATTCAAGCGGAGACGAAACTTCCTCAAACGCTGAAACAACTTCAACAAATCTTCTATATGACCTTGTTTAGTCTGAGATTTGGAAATCATATCATCAACATATACTTCAATTTCCTTGTGCATCAGATCATGGAATAGGGTTGTCATAGCCCTCTGGTACGTTGCACCAGCGTTTTTCAACCCGAAAGGCATCACTCTGTAATAGAATGTTCCCCAGGGTGTGATAAACGTTGTTTTTTCCTTGTCGTCTGGAGCCATTATTATTTGATTATACCCAGAAAATCCGTCCGTGAACGATAATACTTTGAATTTTGTTGTGCTATCCACTAACATGTCGATGTGAGGCAATGGAAAATCATCTTTTGGACTAGCTTTATTTAGGTCTCTGTAATCTACGCACATGCAGACTTTTCTGTCTTTTTTCGATACTGGGACAATATTGGAAATCCATTTAGGATACACTGACGTCACAAGAAAACCAACATTAATCTGCTTTAGAACCTCCTCTTTGATCTTTACTGCCATATCTGGGTGAGTTCTTCTCAACTTTTGTTTAATCGGCGGACACTTTAGCTTCAACAGCAAACGGTGCTCAATAATATCTGTATCTAGACCAGGAATATCTTGGTAAGACCAAGCAAAAATATCCACATACTCTTTCAACAACTCAATCAACTTTCTCTTCACATCGGAATGCAACGATGCTCCAATCTTGACTTCCTTCGGATCTTCTTCTGAACCCAAATTGGTCACTTCCAAAGGCTCTTTATATGGATGAATGGTATTTTCCCCGTGCTCAAGAAACCGTGAGACCTCTTCTGGAATCTCATCATAATATTCTTCTTCATCCCCAAACACAGGACATTCAAAGTTGGGAGAGGGTGCAGGGTCATTGTATTCAACGATTTTTTTAATTAATCTACACATATGATTTATGATTGCTTTTAGAAACTGACACATATAATAAGTGATCATGCAGATTGAATTTCAGTAATTATTTATTTTGAAAGGGTTTTTTTTATTACCATTTTCCAAGAAAAAAAGCAGGAAATAAAAACATAACTCGGGAAGCAAAGACAATTTTTATTAATGATCTTAAAAGTCACAGCAAACAGATAAGCCCTACAACATTAATACTTCCACCTTGGGCAGAGTGAAAGCCTTTCAAGAAAAAAATATTAATCAAATCAAATTACTTTGAAACATGTATGCAAGAGGGAACATCAATGGTGACCCAGTTCTGAGCCCTGACTCCATGCGTCACATAATTCGGCATTTCCTGCTCTGCTTCATCCTCCTCAAAATCATTAATTCCAGAATCAGTTGGATGGAGGTAACCTCCGCTGCAGAAAACATCATGATAGCTGCTCATAGTAGACTTTGACTTCAAACTTTCGCCTTTTCCATTCTTCGAAGAGAAACCCAAGCCAGTTCTATTCTTGTTCACGAGTGGATTTATAATTCGTCCCCAAACTGCATTATGACCATTACGCACAACTTGCTGCGCGTCCTTCAGCGGGACCATGGAATTATCAGTTTCCCTTATGTTGTCAATGGACAGGGCTTGGAACTGGGTTCCAATAGCAACTTCATCTGCTTCTACAATACTGAAGGAGGACAAATGAGATATCAACAATGCCTGCTCCCCATTTATGATCACTACCTTCCCTTCATGCACAAACTTTAGCTTCTGATGTAAGGTTGAAGTGACAGCTCCTGCTTCATGTATCCATGGCCGTCATAGCAAACAACTATATGCGGGAACAATGTCCATGACCTGGAAGGTTATCAGGAATAAATGTGGTCCTATATGGATAGGTAAGTCCACTTCACCGATGACTGATTTCCTCGACCCATCAAATGCTTTCACAACGATGCCACTCGGGCGCATAGGCATTCCTTGATATTTCAACTTCATGAGAGTACTCCTCGGTATAACATTCAACGCGGATCCATTATTAATTAGCACATTGGATAGCGAATCATTCTTACAGTTCATAGATATGTGGAGGGAGAGGTTTTGATTCATCCCTTCATATGGTAATTCATCATCGCAGAAACTAAAGTTATTACATGACGTAATGTTTCTAATTACGCTGCTGAATTGATCTATTGGCATGTCACTCTCCACAAAAGCTTGGTCCAGTACCCTCATCAAGGATTCTCTATGAGCAGAGGAGTTCATTAATAAAGCTAAGATAGATATCTTTGAAGGAGTCTGCAGTAGCTGATCTACAATTTTGTAGTCTCTCATCTTAATTATCTTAAAAATATCATCTACTTCTTTCTCTAGCGTAGCTCCACTAGTCTCTCCTGTAGCCTTCTTAGGTTCATCATTCTCAGCAACTTTCTTTCCTGCATCAACATCTCTCCGAACAACCGGTGAAAACACACGACCACTACGGGTCACCCTGCTGTTTTCAACTATATTTTGAACAATAGGCATTGGCTGGATGGGAACCTCCACCTCATCTTCTAAGATTATAGCATTGTATTTGTAAGGCACAGCCTTATCTGAGTTGTAGGTGATATGACCCAGCAAACTAATTACCAATGGGGTAACAACTGGCTTGCTATGATACTCTACTTCAAAATGGGCTGGTGCACCTAAACAAGGCACAATGACGTTTACCCCTTCTTCAACACAACCAGTCATCAATAAGTCATTTTTGGAAAACAAATCTTTGTCTGAAGAGAAATACTCATCCGCGGAGGCATATTCTTCCTTTGACTCTTCTTCCTTTAAACAAAACTCAACCATATCAACTTCATGATGATCATCCCTCTGACATGTGATCTTGATAGTTCCATTGTCTAACAGCAACTGGACACCCTTCTTCACAATTGAACATCCTCGTGGATCTCGACAACAAACTAGACAAGATCCATATTGGTGTCCCACCTGACCAGCCGTATGGCAGAAGGTAGCATGCAACTGCACGAGATCCTCATTCATATACTCCACATTAAAAATTCTGAATTCACCAGGACATCCAGAAACCATGTTCACTTCCTCTTCATACTCTACCCTAGGCCTGATTATATGGATGAGGCCCGCATCCATCATCTCTTGTAAATCAACCTTTTATCTTATCACAACCCTGTATATTTTTATTGCAAATAGAACAACCAGAATGGTCATGCGTATAGTATCTAAATTCAGAGGTCTGCGTGCATTTTCACCAAATCTCCTCTAATCAGATTAATGTCAAAAATATGGAAGTCTCCTGGACAACCGGCCACCATATTCACAGCATTTACTCCCCCATGCTTGGGTAGAGGATTGTCCTTCACGTTAGGTCCCATGTCCTTGAAAGATAGAACACCAGACTATACCTATTTCTGCACCTCATTCTTCAAAGGATAACAATTCTCGACATTATGCCCTGGTGCTCCCTGATGAAAAGCACATGTTTGGTCTGCCTTGTAATACCAAGGCAATGGTGACGGTATGGCGGGAGGTGGTCGTGTCTAGACCAACTTTTTCTGAATCAATGCCGGTAGTAGCTCTGTATAGCTCATGGGAATAGGGTCATAAATCTCCCTTCTCTGATTATACCCTTGATTCCCCTGCTGGGACGGTCTCTGATAAGCAACAGTAGTCGGAGCAACATTCATAACAGGAGTAACTGAGGCGACTTACTGATGACGCTAATAATTCCTTCTAGGAGCATTTACCCTCCTCTCTTGTATAACATCATTTTCATCTCCTTCTTTCTTCTTGGTAAACCCATAAGATGGCTTCTTCGCACCTCCAGATCCTTCATTCTTCGTCAAACGGCCTTCTCTTATAGCCTCTTCCAAGCGGATACCCATTCCTACCATCTCAGTAAAGTCACTTGGTGCGCTTGCTACCATCCTCTCGTAGTAGAAAGCACCCAGCATTTTCAAGAAAATCTTAGTCATCTCCTTCTCTTCCATGGGAGGAATCACTTGGGCGGCTACCTCGCGCCATCTCTGTGCATACTCTTTGAACGATTCCCTGTCTTTCTGAACCATGGCCCTAAGTTGATCACGGCCAGGCACCATGTCCATGTTGTACTTGTATTGATTGATGAATGCTTCTCCCAAATCATTAAAAGTATGGATGTTGGCGCTATCCAAACTCATATACCACTTCAACGCAGCATCGGTCAAACTATCCTGAAAAAAGTGGATCAGCAGACGTTGATCATCAGTATAGGTAGACATTCTTTTCACGTACATCACCAGTTGAGCACGAGGGCAAGTGTTGCCCTTGTACTTCTCAAACTCCGGGACATTAAACTTAGCAGGTATCTTAACATTCGGGACCAAACATAGCTCATTCACATTCTGCCCAAATAGCTCTTTGCCCCTGAGGGCCTTCATCTCTCTCTGCATCTTGTCAAATTACTCTTGAAAATAATCCATTCTGTCATAAAGACCCAAGTCTTCACTCGGTGGAGGGAAAGAACGACACACATCATCATTAACAAATGAATCCATATTCACCGAAGGAGGCGCAACAGGAACAACATGCACCACAGGAGGTGCGGGAGTAACAATAGTCTGAACCACTGGAGTATCTTGAGGACCAAGATTGAAACCTTCAGGTGCAAAATTCTCTGGAATTCCCCATGGATAACCTTGAGGCACATGATTCTGAACAATAACCAGAATAGAAGATACAGGAACAGTCGGAACTTCAGTATTTTCCCTTGTGGGTTGAGGTTGAACACTCGGTGGCTGATTCTGAGCAGCCACCAGAGCTTCCATCAGAGTAGTCAAATTGGCCAAGCCGGTCTTCAAAGCAGAAACTTCTTCGCGCAGCTCGCGATTCTCCTATTCTAAATTGTCCATCTTCTTTTTGAAATTATCCCGAGTGTTGTAGTGATGAGTCAGCTTGCTGAACAAAGTAAAGAAGCTTGGTAAGACACCTGGGTATGCGTAACAAATGCAAGAAATATGTGCAATATGATGCATGATATGCAATGCACATGATTATTTTTACTTTGTTATTTAATATTTCAAGGGACTTAACGTTTATAGACATATTGCAAACATCAAAGTAATAACGCTTTTAAAATACTGAAATTATTTTATTATAATAACTTCAAAATGGATTACAAGTTTTACTGATCTCAAGTACAAGATGAAAATAAAATCTAAAATCCTGAGAAAAAGAACTGATGGAGATCAATCTGTACGCTGGCGCTTCCCTGTGAGCTTTCCTATCTAAGCCTTCAACCTCTGGTTTTCTTCTGTTTATCTGACAAAAATCTCCTTCCAATCATCTGAATCAGGAAGTGAGTGATCTGCACCTGATTGAGGCTTAGGAGAAAATAAACCCCATTTCCTCTCCATAGACTCTACCGCTCGACTCTCAAGGATCTCAATCAAGTCGTCTTTCTCCTTCAAATCTGCTCTATAGGAACTCTCTAAAGTTTGGAACTTATTCTTCCAAGCATCCCTTTCCTGTTGCATCCTAAGCAAAGCAAGCTATAGCTCTTCTAGGTCATCTAATAAGGGAGGAGTGGTCTTCACAAATAGATCAGGCATGGGTGTCTCCTGGGTATACGGAATCTTTAACTGAATGGCTCTCGATAGGATCCATTGAAGATATGGCTCCAAAGAAACAACACCCCTAGGTCCTAAATCCTTCCTACTCTTCTTATGAATGTGACTCCAGGCCTTCGCAATCTGCTCCCTAGCTTCCCTATGGTCTTCCCCTTCCTTGAGAAAGAAACTACTCAAATGAATACTATTTGGTTTATCCCTCATCAGATAACCAAGCTGTCACCGTGCAAGAACAGGGTTATAGTTAATTCCTCCCTTTGTACCAAGAAGAGGTACATTGGGGAAACTACCACAACTGTCAATAATCTCTATATCCTGGTAAGCTTGATGATACCAATCAACATCTGAGTGAGTAAGTGCCATGATCTTAGGAGCCCAATGGGGTTTCTTCTTGACATCCCAAAAAGCATCAGACTGAGGCATATGAGAGATAAACCACCAGTACAACAGAGGCGTGCAACAGAAAATCATCCCCCCATGATAAGAATTCCGAAGATGGATAAAGTAATAAGTATCACCCAACAGTGTAGGAACTGGGTTTCAAATCATGAAGATCCTGATAGCGTTAATGTCGACAAACTTGTCCACATTAGTAAATAAGAACAACCCGTAAGCAAGTAGGGAAAATATGGCCTCAAAAGCAACTGTACTCTTCATTCTGGCAAAGTAATGAGCTTTCTCCAATAAGAACTGAGTTGGTAATCCTCTAATCCCTCCTTTAGTAGTCATATGGGCTTCCACCTCAGACTTCCCCAAATGAATCAAAGTAGCAATCTCATGTGATTTTGGCTCACCCTCCAAACCAGTAAAAGGAACACGATTGGTAATAGGTAAATCCAATAGATAAGAATACTTCTCCAGTGTAGGCATCAACTGATAGTCGGGAAAAGTAAAGCAATGATACATCGAATCATATAACTGGACCAAGGTCGAGAGAATACCCTCCTTCATCTTCAGCTTCATGAGAGGAATAATGGATTCATACTTCTTCCGAAAGTCTGCAGAACACTCGATCTCGAGAATTAGACTGATGAACTCATCTATCTTGGGATCCTTGAAACTGTACTTCCCAGTCTTTCTCTTTCCAGAATCCATGGTTAAAAAGTACCTGAGATATTCACAAATAGTCAACCTTTAAATCCCTTGAAATATGGTTTCTTCAAAAGATGCTTATGAATGCATGGATGCATGATGCAACAATCACACACAAGATCACACATATAGGGTTCATAGGTTCAACGTCACGAGCATGAAGTCGAAGGTACTACCCATAAGGTGTTGGTCTAAAGTTATCACCTTCTGAACAAGGTTCTAGAGGTTCCCAGAGTCTACATCCTTCCTTCAAATATTACCAACTTCCCGATTAACTCGGTAATTTGTAATATTCTCAAGAAATAATCGTCCGAGTGTAGTATCACGTGACAACTATTTCTGGATTACTCCGTCATAGCTTCCGCACTACACCTAAAAGGCCAAGATGGGTTTGGTATTCTACGGTCCTCTGTTTCAGTAGGCTCCCAAGTCGAAAGCAGTACGTCTTCTCGATTACTCAGTAAATGACACTACAGTCAAAGGGGCCTCCACTGAGTGGGGGATCTCATGCCTCCTTTTTTAGGATTACTCCCTCAAATTTAACATGACTATACTGCCCGTCCTATATTAAAGTTTTCCCAAGTCCGGGTATAGGACTTATGAGTGATCACCAAGTAGCCTGAAAACCAGGAAAATCCAGACAAACATACATATAACATATAACACATAAACAACAATAGCACATATACAGATATAAACAAAGATAGGCTTAACCCGCTTAGGAATGGACCAACAAGAGGTCAATCTGTCCCCAGTGAAATCGCCATTTTTCTGTAGCGGTAGAAATGTTCAAAACTAAGCCATTAGATTGATTAGACTTTATAAAAATCAAAATAAAAATTGACACCACGCTTTATTGTTTCCAAAGGAATGGGAAAAGAGAGAATAACCCAAAAAGAGGGGGAAAGATTCAAGGTAAGGGGGTTGGTTATGCAAAGGGAAGGTATTAGCACCCTAAACATCTACGATACTCCGCAGGAGCCTCTTTGTAAAATCTGTATATTTTGGCTATAAAAACTGTTGTATATAAAATGGATGGTGGAGGTGAGAAAATACATATATTTTTTATGATTTTTGCACCCGCCGCGGTTGCGAACCTTTAGTTCCTACGTACCACCTTTCATGTAATAGGGGATCAGGGTACACGTAGTTCCTCTTATAAAAATTTAAAACACAAATGCGTTGATCAATTTTATGAGATAAAACATCATCGTCATTGTCCGTGTGGAAAACATACCTACTACCCACAATCATCAGAAAGGAGAATTTGCATCATCTCAAAGTGGAGGATATGGATTGGATTTTAAAATCAACAATGCCCCACTCAACACCCAAGTGGAAAATATCTCTCTTCACTACATATTGTAGAAGTATAGTTGTTTGCATCACTACAAGGATTGACAAGAGTTCAGTCTTTTAAGAAAAGTTTTAAAAGGTAAAAAAAAAGCCAAAGTGGAAAAATGGTTTGAAATGAGATTGATTCACTTTTAGTCTTCTCACAAAAAAGATGTCAAGGTATTATTAAGTTTATTGGAGTTTATTCATGAAAATGTTTTGAAAATGCAAGGACATAAGTCCAAGTTTATTATGAAAATGGTTCAAGTTTCAAAACAAGAAGAGTTTTCAAAAGGAGGAAGAAGATTTTTGAAATTAAAGAACATGAGAGGAGAAGAAAGGACTATCCTAAAGCATAAGGTGAAAGATAGAGATAAGAACCATCTTACCAACAAGAAGCCAATACTTGACACTATGAGCCAAGATAGAGTTCCCATTCTTTGGATTGAAACCAAGCAAGCAAAAATACTAGACCTCTTGAGAGAACCAAACTTCAAGTGTATTAAGTCTTCATAAAAATTGGGCAGAGTAACGGTTGTATACGGGTGAATTTCAGATTATAAACAAAGGGTGTAATCACAATAACCTACATAAAAAACAAACAAACAACCCAATGTCTTGAGGTAAACCTCAAGAACTCCAGACAAAATAATCAGATAAGATCACAAGGTCTCCAAGATAGGCCAAGGTTTCTAATCCTAAGTCCAAGAAAAGTCCCATGCTCCATAATTCCAAGGATATTAAGCAAATAGTCCAAGTACCATTAAAGATTTTATTAGGGTTTATGTTTATTATTAAGTATCTTAAGAAAGGAAAAGAAAAGCTCAAGTGAGCAAAGTAAAAAATGGCAAGACAATAAATGCTCAAATTAGCAAAGATGAAAATGGCATGAAATGTAAATGCTAAAAGTAAATAGTACATAAAGCATAAAAAAGAATAAAAGCATAAGGTAAAACAAGTCAATAATTAGTGGTTAGTTGGATGACCATCTTGAAACTGTCATTTGGAACTCATTAGAAGATTGGTAGAACCAATGCCTCCACACAACAAGTTGTATTTTCTTTTTGTCAAGTATATCATCCATTTGTAATTCTCATAAGTACCATTTAATGATCAACGATGTTTAAGTGATCTGCATTGACCAAAGGTGTTGTAGATCCATTAGAGGATTGGTAGAACCAAAGCCTCCACACAATGAATCTCAAGGTTATTGGATCAAAGAGATCAAATTAACATACTTGGGTTTGCAATCATAAGTTTGGGTCACGAATGATCATTTATTCGAATCGGGACAAAATTTAGCGCTATGTTAAGCAATCGTAAGTGGACTTATATAGAAGTCGCACCTATGTTGAGGCTGGTCAATAGCAATTTATGCACCATTTGTTTTGAGACATGATATAAAGATCATGCTCCAATAACACCTAGTGCAATAAGAAAGTGATTAGATGAAGAGGGGATGGAAAAAATGAATAAACCACTTTTGAATAAAAAATGTAATCAAACTATTATTAAAATTATTCATCCATTTTGGTGGAGTTGAACTCAACACCCAAGATCCAATGATGTTAATAAAGTTATGATAAAAAAATCAACTCGAGTCATCCAAAAAAAAAACACAAAATAATATTATATTTAATATATACATTAAAAGGGTTTAAAAATGTTTAAAAATCAAAATAGAGGAGAAAAATATCAACTATGATAAAATTAATCAAGAAAGAAAAAGTAAGGCAATAGAAAAATCAGAAATGGATCCAAATATTTTTATAAATTTTTTGGTAATTTTTAAAAGTCATAAACTATTTTTAAACTATTTAAAATTGCTCAAACAAACAGAAAATAGGTCAAAAATAGTAAACCTCAATATAAAATTCCATAAAATTTTCAGAAAGTCAAAAATATGCAAAATAATATTTATGAATTTTTTCAGAATTAAAAAAATGTCAGAAAGTATTTTTTAAGTAATTAAAAGAAAGCTAATAATTCAAAAAATACAAAAAATATCAAATATCAAAATAAAAATGTGAAAAAATAGTCATGAGATCAGAAATAATTCAAAGTATTTTTTTGAATTTTTTCATAATTTTTGGATAAAAAATAAAAGAGTTATGAATTTTTGAAAATTTAATCAATAAAAATATAAAATCAAAAAATAAAATAAAACCAAAAAGATGTGGACTATCAGATCATAGTCAAAACGCGTTAGTAAGCTGATCCAGTGGACCAGACGCGCTGTACTTGATATGGACCTTAGTGAGATACGCATAGGATCAGAAAAGGGCAACCAATGAAATTAAAACGTTTGGCACGCATTCATTGGCTGAGATGAGACATGCCATCATCTTCAACCTCCAGACACCCTGCAATGGGGATTTTGTGAGATCCTTTTAATGGAAAAACTAGGATCCCTGGCTAGTATCATTGAACTCGTCTCTTCAAGACGATTCTAAAACCACCATCGCGCCAAATTTATATAAGGTATGGAGAGAGATATGAATCAAAAACCCAGGAAATAGCGAGCACCTTCAATTTCAGAATTCTCTCTCAATTCTCAATGGATTTAAAAATTGTAAGCAGCATTGGAATCAGGAGAAGGAGTAGAATAGATTAGTGATTTATTTGGATCCAAATGGTGGAGAATTCTACCTTTTTGAAGTTCAAGGAAGAAGCTCTGAAACTGGACTTCTGTAATTTGAATTATGGCTCTTTTTGATTGGTTTAAGTGATGGAGAGTTTATATGATGCTTAAGGATGATAAATGCGCAAATAATTTCGGAAAACAGAGCTTAAATCTCAAAAACTTAATTAAAAAAAGATGGGTTCGTGTGAAGTTTTGGCAGGGTGTTTTTGGCTCTCAAAGCTTGAAGAAATGAATGGGGGTGACCCTCTATTTATAGGGAAGTGAATGGGAGTGAAAAATGAAAGAAACAAGGAAGTTTGGATGGAAATTGAGTGAAGGTCGAGCACGAGTGAAATGTGACTTCATTTCCATCAAAACTCAACCAAAACTTGCGTTTTGGGGTGCTAATCACTTCTGGAAAGTTTTCTAATCAAATTTAAATAAAAAATGCGCATAAATCTTGTGTTTAAAAGTCACATTATGGATTTTAAAATTCTGACTTTGTGGAAAATTCAATTTCGAGTTATCAAATTCAAATCCATGGCATTTCCAACTCAAGGGGTCTTAGGGCATGATTCTTGATGCTTTAGAAAGATGAGGTTACAAGATTTGCAATGGAAAAAGAATGGATTTAAATGGATACTTGAGATGAAAGTTTCATTGAGTCAAAGTTGAAGAAAAAGGGTTGACTTTCCATACTTAGAAATATTTCAAATTCTTCTTCAAAAATGACCTATAATCTTTTGCATCCAAACATGGCCTTCCACTTGGAATTTGCTCTTCACCAAAAAAGATGGAATGAACTAGATCTCTTGAATGACATTTTCAAACTTGAACCACTCAAAATCTCCAAAAATTGAGCAAGTTATGACTTGTTGAAGTTGGCAAAAAATCATGAAGTGACCTATAATCTTTTGCATATTTAAGGCAACCTCCACCCATTTTCCCACTTTGCACATAAAATAAGGCATAAAGTTTACATCTTCAAGATCATTATGGAAAAGTAATGGACTCAAGGTGATAAAAATTTACCAAGTTATGATCATTTGAAGTCACTTATGTAAAATTGTGGATTCATCTGGATGACTTGTAATCTTTCTTCTTCATCAAGGCTCTTCCACATGTAAACTTCTTGGAACTTTTGAAGTGATTTGTTGATAACCCTTTGAAGAGAATTATGTCTTTGGAATCACTCAAAAATACAAAAAGGTGAGCAAGATATACTCCTTTGAAGTTCAAAACCCTAGATTCTAGATCAAGAAAATGCCTTGAGGAACTTTAACAAGTTTGAAAAGCTTCTTGTACCAATATTCTTTCTTTGTGAATAGAAGTTGTTGAGGATGATAATGAAGACTCATAGCCACCAAAACCACTTCCATATATTGAATTTTGAGAGAAATATGCTCTTGTGACCAATAGGAATAAGGCATTGTCCAAACATGACAACTTCTCCAATCAACCCCTTGTACTTTTGAGTCAAATCTAATAACCTTGAAATGTGATAAACCAAAGCAACCTTGCCATGTAAATTCTTCCAAAACCAATCCAATGGCGAGGTTTGAACTTCTCAAGCTATATTGACTAGGGCATGTAAATAAACTCATGAACCCATGGAGTAACTTGTTAAATATCATTGCCCTTCACCTACATGGATAACAAGCATGATAAACCAACATTGCTTTTTATTAGTTAAATTAAGAAAACAAAACAATATTCATGATCACAAAAGGAACATAAGTCAAGGTGCTTCGTAATCCCTCAAAATGAGCAAAACTCAAAGTAGGGTGAGGAACCAAGAATCTTAGTGTGATCTTGTTGTGAAAAAATCAAAATGGTATGATGAAGGGATCTTAGGCGCAAAAATTGGGGTACAACAGCTTCTCTTATTTAAGTTTCTTCTATCCGGAGATACGAAGGTTAAAAATCTTCATGTCGACGCGATCGAAGATACTTAAATATTAAAATAAACCTTATTTTTGGCCCAAAGATGCCATGCAAATGCTTATGCATATGAATTCATATGAACAGGACCAAAGAGACGCAAAGATAACACTGGGGGATGTAAAAAATTAAAGAAACAAAGAAGAACCTCCCACCAGGAAAATATATCACTGGTGGCCCAGAGAACTAAATCATTGAGGATGGTAGGATGGTCAAAGGACAAACCAACTTCTACTGAAGGCGAACCTACCGACGTATACTGAAGGCATAGAGAAAGATAACAAACATCGACGTTCACTGACGATGAACTACCAATGTTCACAGAAGATAGCAAAAAGATAACAAACACCGACGTTCACTACCGAAGTCCTACCAACTTTCACTGAAGGTAGAAAGAGAATATATCATATCATTGTCGTTCACTGACGATGAACTACCAACGTTCATTGAGGATATCGACAGGATAACAAACACCGACGTTCACTGCCAATGTCCTACCAAATTTCACTGAAGGTAGAAAGAGAATATATCATATCACCGCCATTTACTAACGATGAACTATCAATATTCACTGAAGATGGGAAAAAGATAACAAGTTTCCCCAAGATTCTGGTGTTTCTCCTAGAACGGGTCTCAACTTCTTCTTTAACCAAGGCACTCCGCCTGGAAAGGATAATACATAAGTTGTCTCAAATAAAGAGACTTGCTATTTGTGGTCACAGAGGATTGTAAAAGGAAATTACTTTTTTTGGGGAAAGAGGTATAACTTCCTGGGGAGATGCCATGATGTTCTTGCTAAGGGGATAAAGTCTTCTTATGCAAAATAAATGCACCAACCAAAGCTTGGAGTTTTTCAGGATTCCAAAGTAAATAATATTTCCAGGGGACCACGGATCCAAACCATAAATAAACTGGAATGAAACAGTCAACCAGAATTCATCCTTTGAGAAATAAACTCAAGAGGGAAAACCACATTTATCCAAACAAGGAGCTGTACCGGAAGGTTTAAAGCAAAAATATTCTATGAGGGACAACTCAGTAGGGAAATTGAAAGAATGTACGTTTTCTGCTTAAGACCAACGCTCTAATGAAAAGAGGGTAACTTATCTCTACAAAACAGGGTAATATGTCAACAAAAATATTAACAAATGTCAATGAACAATGACTTGCCAATTTTAGCTATGCATGATGTATGCATGATTGTATGAGCGTTATCGTGTGCATGTTGACACAACAGATATACAACATAGGGAACAACCAGGCAAAATTGCCTCGGGCACTAACAAAACTCGGCTAAGCTTCAACCAAGAAAATCATTCCAAGAAAGGTAAAGGCAAGATGCGGAAACCAAACCTACTGCCTGCTTTTAACTTTACTGAGGAGAAACATAATCCGGAGGTAGCCAAATCAAACAGATACCGGGGTAGAACATTCTTCTTCAGGCTTTATAGGGGAAACCAGTGTTTTTTTCAAAAGTAACATGCCTACTGGAGATTGAAAGACCAGTCTTAAATAAAGAAGACTGACACCAAAACATCAAACTTCGCTGGGGAATTCAAACCTACTTCACTGGAGAAAAATGCGGATTGAAACTTCACATCATGAAAACTCAGAAAAGAGGAGAAATGAATCCAAACTTGACCGAGGATACCGGAACTATAAACCCAATACGGTGAAAACAACCCGAGTAGACATTCCCGAGGGGAACAAAAGCTTCTCAAAACAACCGGAGTTTGTCTATTCCTAGGATCACCATTTTTGTTGTCATTGTTTCATCACGAATCTCAAAGTAAAAGTAAATTGTAAAAATCTTTTTTTTTTGAAAAATCAATTTTGTTATTTAATCTCTTTGCTTTGAAAGTTATTATCAGTAATAAATGGAGTCTTTGCAAGCTAAATAACATAGGAAATACAAAGAATTGGGTAAAAGCTTCGACTTTCATTAATAGAATGGTAGTCTATGAATGGCGAGACTCCATAGATGATTACAAAGTTTGACAAATGGTAATACATAATGGAAAAGATACATTGGGATACAATGACCACTATCCCCCCTAACAACTTTTGAAATCCTGAGCAGCATCTTTTGTTGAAGTAAGGTGAGGATCCGAGAAGATTGTTGCTTCAACGATCAACTCTTGTCTGACATAGTTACTTGCCAGGAAAGTCCCTAACTTTTGCCTAAGCTGCCCTTGCGGGTTTTCACCTTAGCGGGAAATTTGTTCTGTTTATGTCTCTAATTTTTTCCTAGATCGCCCTTTCGGGCTTTCAGCCTACCGAAACGCTCCTTTTTTTCCTAAGCCGCCCTTTTGGGTTTTCAACTTAGCGAGTTGTTCTTTTATTTATTTAGGCGAAGTATTTCTTGACTGCATCAGCGTTCATGGGATGTGGGAACTCCTCGCCATCCATAGTTTCAATAATTAATGCACCGCCAGAGAAGGCTTTCTTGACAACATATGTGCCTTCGAAATTGGGAGTCCACTTGCCCATAGAATCGGTGTTGAAAGACATGATATTCCTTAGCACGAGGTCGCCTTCTCTGAATTCACGAGGTTTGTCCTTTTTATCAAAAGTTTTCTTCATTCTTTTTTGATATAACTGGCCACGACAAAAGGCTGTCATCCTCTTCTCCTCAATCAAATTCAATTGGTCAAACCTGTTTTGAACCCATTCAGCCTCTGTCATCTTGGTTTCCATTATCATACGCAACGAGGGAATCTCTACCTCGGCCGGGAGTACAACTTCCATTCCATACACTAGGGAGAACGGGGTTTCTCCTGTTGAAGTGTGGAAAGATGTGCGATATCCATGCAAAGCAAAAGGGAGCATTTCATGCCAATCCTTATAAGTAACAACCATCTTCTGGATAATTCTCTTGATATTCTTATTAGCAGCTTCAACAACCATATTCATCTTTGGTCTGTATGAAGACGAATTGTGATGGACAATCTTAACTTCTTCACACAGTTCTGTCATCATCTTGTTGTTCAAATTTGAGCGATTGTAAGTGATGATTCTGCTCGACACACCATACCGGCATATAAGATTATTCTTAATGAAACGCACAACCACCTGCTTAGTAACATTGGCATATGAAGCAACCTCCACCCACTTGGTGAAGTAATCAATTGCTACCAAGATAAAACGGTGCCCATTAGAATCTTTGGGTTCTATCATCCCAATCATGTCAATACCCCACATAGAGAAAGGCCATGGGGAGGAAATCACATTGAGAAGCGTCAGAGGCACATGGACCTTGTCTGCATAAATCTGGCATTTATGACACTTCTTTGCAAATTTGTAACAGTTAGATTCCATTGTCAGCCAATAATAACCTACCCTTAGTATCTTTTTAGCCATCAAATGTCCATTGACATGAGTGGCAAATGATCCTTCATAAATCTCATGCATCAACATGTCTGCTTCGTATCTATCCACACATCTGAGCAAGACCATGTCATAATTTCTCTTGTATAACACATTTTCACTGAGGAAGAAACTTCCTACCAATCTTCTCAATGTTTTTATATCTTTCCTTGACACACCAATCGGGTGTTCATGAGTTTGAAGAAAATGCTTGATATCATAATACTAGGGTTTTTCATCTGCTACCTCCTCTGTTGTAAACACATGAGCAAGCCTATCCAACCATCGAACCGTAATTCAAGGTATATCATTCCAAGTATTCACTTGGTACATAGAAGCCAGAGTTGCCAGAGCATCCGCCATTTTATTTTCGTCTCTAGGGATTTGATGGAATTCAACTTTATTGAAGAATGGTAATAATCTTCTAGCATAATATTTGTAAGGGATCAAGCCGGGGTGACGAGTATCCCATTCTCCTTTAATCTGATTTATTACCAAAGCTGAATCACCATACACATCTAGAATTTTGATTCTGAGATCAATAGCTTCCTTCAGACCCATGATGCAAGCCTCATATTCTGCCATATTATTAGTGCAGTCGAATGTTAACCTTGCAGTAAAAGGAATGTGCGATCCATGAGGAGTGACAATCACAACCCCAATTCCTTTACCATAAGCATTCACAGCTCCATCAAATATCATACTCCAACGAGATTCAGGGTGAGGTCCTTCCTCAAGTAATGGTTCATCATAATCTTTCACTTTCAGGAACATCACATCCTCATCGGGGAATTCATATTCTGCAGACTGGTGATCCTCCACTGGTTGGTGGGAAAGATAATCTACCAACACACTACTTTTAATAGCCTTTTGAGTGTGGTATTAGATATCATATTCAGATAACAACATCTGCTAGTGGGCAATTCTCCCAGTAAGAGCAGGCTTTTCAAAAATGTACTTGATTGGATCCATTTTGGAGATTAACCAAGTGGCGTGATTCAACATATACTACCGCAAATGCTTTGCCGCCCAGGCCAAAGCACAACATGTTTTTTCCAGCATGGAATACCGCGACTCACAATCAGTGAATTTTTTACTGAGATAATAAATGGCGAACTCCTTCTTCCTTGATTCATCCTGTTGTCCCAGAATACAACCCATGGATTTATCTAACCCTGTCAGATATATAATCAACAGTCTTCCTTCTACGGGAGGGAGCAAGATAGGAGGTTCAAGCATATATTCTTTAATACTCTCAAATTCCCTTTGACATTCATCCGTCCACACACAACCTTGATCTTTCCTTAACAACTTAAAGATTGGTTCACATGTTGCAGTCATGTGGGAAATGAATCTGTAAATATAATTCAAACGCCCGAGGAAACCTATGACTTACTTTTCAGTTCTTGGTGCGGGCATTTCTTGAATTGCTTTGAATTTATCAGGGTCAACTTAGATTCCTTTCTGGCTAACAATGAAACCCAACAACTTCCCCGATCAAACACCGAAGGTGCATTTATTTTGATTCAAGCAGAGATGATACTTCCTCAAACGCTGAAACAACTTCAACAAATCTTCTATAAGCCCTTCTTCAGTATGGGATTTGGCAATCATATCATCAACATATACTTCAATTTCCTTGTGCATCAGATAATGGAATAGGGTTGTCATAACCCTCTGGTACGTTGCACCAACGTTCTTCAACCCGAAAGGCATCACTCTATAACAGAATGTTCCCCAGGGTGTGATAAACGTTGTTTAATACCTGTAACAAGCTAGGAAAACTATCTATATGAGCAGATTGAAGATTAATACCTGTAACAAGCCAGGAAAACTATCTTTCTTTCTAAGGTCAGAGATTAATACCTGTAACAAGCCAGGAAAGCTATCTACATAAGGATATTGAAGATTAACACCTGTAACAAGCAAGGAAAACTATCTTTCTTTCTCAGGCCAGATATTAATACCTGAAACTAGCCAGGACAACTATCTCAACGATCGACATAAAAACAAGTTCCAGATTAATACTCGTAACAAGCGCGGAGAGCTATCTACATGAAGAGATTGAAGATTAATACCTGTAACAAGCCAGAAAAACTATCTTTCTCTCTCTCAGGTTAGAGATTAATACCTGAAATAAGCCAGGAAAACTATCTTTCTTTCTCAGGTTAGAGATTAATACACATAACAAGCCAAGAAATCTAGCTTTCTTTCTCAGGTCAGAGATTAATACCTGAAACGAGCCAGGACAAATATCTCAAACGATTGATAAAAGAAAGTTCCAGATTAATACCTGAAACCAGATAGGACAACTATCTGTGAATAACTGATTTGTAGATAAACACCTGAAACCAAACAGGAAAACAATCTACACGACAAGACGAAGCAATCTTATACAGGTTCCTTCTCATCATTCGGATGCGGTATAACACAGACTCATCCTGAAGCAATCTTACACGGATTCTTTCTCAAACTTTCCAGATGCAGTCTAACACAGACTCATCCTGAAATAGCCCCACACAGAATCCTTCTCATATATCTTCGGATGCAGTCTAACATGGACTCATCCTGAAACAACCCTACATAGGCGCTTTCTAATACATTCCCAAGTAACTAAGAACTCCAATATCCTCGGAAAGTCATTGTGAAGCTTGGACTGCAACTAGAAAAAAAACAAACTTTCATCTCTCCAGTTCTGAGATAAACCCTCAGTAGAGCCATGGACAACTGAAGTTCCTAAACTCTATTCCCCACAGAGTCTTCCTCAAGAAGGAGAACAACAGCAAACCATATTCCCCCGTGGACTCCTCCTCAAACATTAGGAACAGGAACCCCTAAAAGGGACCATTTATGAAATCAGCATCTACTTTGGATGGAATATTTAAGCCCATCTCCGACGACTCTCTGTCATCTTCTCCAAATGGAATCATGGATTTATTTTCCCTAACTCAACAACCCTGTAAAAGAACAGCTGATACGTCCATACATTGCATTCATACATCATTCTACAAACATCATAGCATATGCAACACAAATACATATATCACAATTTCATTTATTTTGGGAGCATCATGCGATTCATACATCATGACATCGCATGAAACCGATTTTACCTTTTCAAGTTAAATTAACAGATAAACAAACACTATTTACTTATACAGCATGTCAAAGATTAATGCCCGAAACTAGATGGGGAAAATATCTACACGACCAAGTGGTATGAACTCCCGAAGCAAGATGGGTTTACCAACAAATACAAAAATCCTTAGATTAATGTCTGAAACTAGACGGGGAACTATCTATGTAACCAACATTTTCAAGTTCCAGATTAATACATGTAACAAGCCAGGACAACTATTTGTGGACGACTGATTGTAGATTAATACCTGTAACTAGCCAGGAAAACTATCTACATGAGCAGATTGAAGATTTATACCTGTAACAAGCCAGGAAAACTATATTTCTTTCTAAGGTTAGAAATTAACACCTGAAACCAGATAGGACAATTATCTCAACAATCGAAATTTTCAAGTTCCAGATTAATACCTGTGATAAGCCAGGACAACTATCTGTGGATTACTAATTGTAGATTAACACTTGTAACAAGCCAGGAAAACTATCTACATGAACAAATTCAAGATTAATACCTGTAACAGGCCAGGAAAACTATATTTCTTTCTAAGGTTAGAGATTAATACCTGTAACTATCCAAGACAACTATCTCGACGACCGACAAAAGCAAGTTCCAGATTAATACCTGTAACAAGCCAGAACAACTATCTGTGGATGACCGATTGTAGATTAATACTTGTAACAAGAAAGGAATACTATCTACATGAGCAGATTGAAGATTAATACCTGTAACAAGCCAGGAAAACTATCTTTCTTTCTAAGGTCAGAGATTCATATCTGTAACAAGCCAGGAAAGCTATATACATGAGGAGATTGAAGATTAACTCCTGTAACAAGCCAGGAAAACTATCTTTCTTTCTCAGGCCAGATATTAATACCTGAAACCAGCCAGGACAACTATCTCAACGATCGACATAAAAACAAGTTCCAGATTAATACTCGTAACAAGCGCGTAGAGCTATCTACGTGAAGAGATTGAATATTAATACATGTAACAAGCCAGGAAAACTATCTTTTTCTCTCAGGTTAGAGATTAATACCTGAAACAAGCCAGGAAAACTATCTTTCTTTTTCAGGTTTGAGATTAATACCCGTAACAAGCCAGGAAAGCTAGCTTTCTTTCTCAGGTCAAAGATTAATACCTGAAACAAGCCAGGAGAAATATCTCAAACGATTGATTAAAGAAAGCTCCAAATTAATACCTGCAACCAGACAAGTCAACTATCTGTGAACAACTGATTTATAGATAAACACCTGAAACCAAACAGGAAAACTATCTACACGACAAGACGAAGCAATCTTACACATGTTCCTTCTCATCATCTGGATGCGGTCTAACACCGACTCATCCTGAAGTAATCTTACACGGATTCCTTCTTAAAATTTCAAGATGCAGTCTAACACAGACTCATCCTAAAACAGCCCCACACGGGATCCTTCTCATATATCTTCGGATGCAGTCTAACAAGGACTCATCCTGAAATAGCCCTACACAGGCTCTTTCTAATAAATTCTCAGGTAACTAATAACTCAAATATCCCCGACAAATCATTGTGAAGCTTGGATTTCAACCAGAAAATAACAAACTTTCATCTCTCCAGTTCCTAGATAAAATGTCAATATAGCCATGGACAACTGAAGTTCCTAGACTCTATTCCCCACAGAGTCTTCCTCAAGCAGGAGAACAACAGCAAACCATATTCCCCAGCGGACTCCTCCTCAGACAGCAGGAACAGGAACCCCCAAAAAGGACCATTTATGAAATCAACATCTACTTTGGATGGAATCTTTAAGCCCATCTCCAACGACTCTCTGTCATCTTCTCCAAATGGAATCATTGATTTATTTTCCCTAACTCAACAACCCTGCAATAGAACAACTGATACGTTCATACATCATTCTACAAACATCTTAGCATATGCAACACAAATACATATATCACAATTTCATTTATTTTGGGAGCATCATGCAACTCATACATCATGACATCGCATGAAACTGATTTTACCTTTTCAAGTTAAATTAACAGATAAACAAACACTATTAACATATACAGCAGGTCAAAGATTCATGCCCGAAACTAGATGGGGAAAATATTTGCATGACCAAGTGGTAAGAACTCCCGAAGCAAGACAGGTTTACCAACAAATACAACAAGCCACCGATTATTGCCTGAAACCAGACGGGGAACTATCTATGTGACCAACATTTTCAAGTTCCAGATTAATACCTGTAACAAGCCAGGACAACTACTTGTGGACGACTGATTGTAGATTAATACCTGTAACTAGCCAGGAAAACTATCTTCATGAGCAGATTGAAGATTTATACTTGTAACAAGCCAGGAAAACTATATTTCTTTCTAAGGTTAGAGATTAATACCTGAAACCAGACAAGACAATTATCTTAACAATCGACATTTTCAAGTTCCAGATTAATACCTGTATCAAGCCAGGACAACTATTTGTGAACGACTGATGGTAGATTAATACTTATAAGAAGCTAGGAAAACTATCTACATGAGCATATTGAAGATTAATATCCGAAACCAGACGGAAAAAATATCTTAATCTCAGTTCATAGATTAATACCTGAAATCAGACAGACCAACTATCTCAACTACCGAAAAAAGCAAGTTCCAGATTAATACCTGTAATAAGCCAAGACAACTATCTAAGGACGACTGCTTGTAGATTAACACTTGTAACAAGCCAGGAAAACTATCTACGTGAACAAATTAAAGATTAATACATGTAACATGCCAGTAAAACTATCTTTCTTTCTAAGGTTAGAGATTAATACCTCTAACTAGCCAGGACAACTATCTCGACGACCGACAAAAGCAAGTTCCATATTAATAACTGTAACAAGCCAGGACAACTATCTATGGATGACCGATTGTAGATTAATACTTGTAACAAGCCAGGAAAACTATCTACATGATCAGATTGAAGATTAATACCTGTAACAAGCCAGGAAAACTATCTTTATTTCTAAGGTCATAGATTAATAAATGTAACAAGCCAGGAAAACTATCTACATGAACAAATTGAAGATTAATACCTGTAACAAGCCAGGAAAACTATCTTTCTTTCTAAGATTAGAGATTAATACCTGTAACTAGCCAGGACAACTATCCCGACAAACGACAAAAGCAAGTTCCAGATTAATACCTGTAACAAGCTAGGAAAACTATCATTGGATGATCGGTTGTAGATTAATACGTGTAACAAGCCAGGAAAACTATCTACATGAGAAGATTGAAGAATAATACATGTAACAAGCCAGGAAAACTATCTTTCTCTCTCAGGTTAGAGATTAATACCTGAAACAAGCCAGCAAAACTATCTTTCTTTCTCAGGTCAGAGATTAATACCTGTAACAAGCCAGGAAAAGCTAGCTTTCTTTCTCAGGTCAAAGATTAATACCTGAAACAAGCCAGGAGAAATATCTCAAACGATTAATAAAAGAAAGTTCCAGATTAATACCTGAAACCAGACAGGACAACTATATGTGAACAACTAATTTGTAGATAAACACTTGAAACCAGACAGGAAAACTATCTACACGACCAGACGAAGCAATCTTACACAGGTTCCTTCTCATCATCCGGATGCAGTCTAACACGGACTCATCCTGAAGCAATCTTAAACAGATTCCTTCTCAAACTTTCCAGATGAAGTCTAACTTGGACTCATCCTGAAACAGCCCCACACAGGCTCCTTCTCATATATCTTTGGATTCAGTCTAACACGGACTCATCTTGAAACAACCCTACACTTGCTCTTTCTAATACATTCCCATGTAACAATTAACTCCAATATCCCCGGCAAGTCATTGTGGAGCTTGGATTTCAACTAGAAAACAACAAACTCTCATCTCTCTAGTTCTGAGATAACCCCTCATTAGATCCATGGACAACTGAAGTTCCTAGACTTTATTCCCTACAGAGTCTTCCGCAAGCAGGAGAACAACAACAAACCATATTCCCCAGAAGACTCCTCCTCAGACAGCATGAACAGGAACCCCCAAAAGGGTCCATTTATGAAATCAACATCTACTTTGGATGGAATCTTTAAGCCCATCTCCAACGACTCTCTGTCATCTTATCCAAATGGAATCCGAGATTTATTTTCCCTAACACAACAACCCTGCAATAGAAAAGCTGATACGTTTATACATTGCATTCATACATCATTCTACAAACATCATAGCATGTGCTATACAAATACATATATCACAATCTCATTTATTTTGGGAGCATCATGCAATTCATAAATCATGACATCGCATGAAACTTATTTTACCTTTTCAGGTTAAATTAACAGATAAACAAACACTATTAACTTATACAGCAGGTCAAAGATTAATGCCCGAAACCAGATGGGGAAAATATCTACACGACCAAGTGGTATGAACTCCAGAAGCAAGACGGGTTTACCAACAAATACAGAAAGCCTTAGATTAATGCCTGAAACCAGAAGGGGAACTATCTATGTGACCAACAGTTTCAAGTTCCAGATTAATACCTGTAACAAGCCAAGACAACTATTTATGGAGGACTGATTGTAGATAAATACCTGTAACTAGCCAGGAAAACTATATACATGAGAAGATTTAAGATTAATACCTGTAACAAGCCAGTAAAACTATATTTCTTTCTAAGGTTATAGATTAATACCTAAAACCAGACAGGACAATTATCTCAACAATTGATATTTTGAAGTTCCAAATTAATACCTGTAACAAGCCAGGACAACTATCTGTGGACGATCGATGGTAGATTAATACCTATAACAAGCCAGGAAAACAATCTACATGAGAATATTGAAGATTGATACATAAAACAAGACAGAAAAAATATCTTTCTCTCAGGTCAGTGATTAATACCTGAAATCAGACATACCAACTATGTCGACGACCGACAATAGCAAGTTCCAAATTAATACCTGTAATAAGCCAGGATAACTATCTGTGGACGAACGATTATAGATTAACACCTGTAACAAGCCAGGAAAACTATCTACATGAACAAATTGAAGATTAATACCTGTAACAAGCCAGGAAAACTATCTTTCTTTCTAAGATTAGAGATTAATACCTGTAACTAGCCAGGACAACTATCTCGACGACCGACAAAAGCAAGTTCCAGATTAATACCTGTAACAAGCCAGGACAACTATCTGTGGATGAACGGTTGTAGATTAATACTGGTAACAAGCCAGGAAAACTATCTACATGAGAAGATTGAAGATTAATACCTGTAACAATCCAGGAAAACTATCTTTATTTCTAAGGTCATGACTTAATAACTTTAACAAGCCAGGAAAACTATCTACATGAACAGATTGAAGATTAATACCTGTAACAAGCCAGAAAAACTATATTTCTTTCTAAGGTTAGAGATTAATACCTTTAACTAGCCAGGACAACTATCTCGATGAACGCAAAAGCAAGTTCCAGATTAATACCTGTAACAAGCCAGGACAACTATCTATGGACGACCGATTATAAATTAATACCTGTAACAAGCCAGGAAAACTATCTACATGAGCAGATTGAAGATTAATACCTGTAACAAGCCAGGAAAACTATCTTTCTTTATAAGGTCAGAGATTAATACTTGTAACAAGCCAGGAAAGCTATCTACATGAGGAGATTGAAGATTAACACCTGTAACAAGCCAGGAAAACTATCTTTCTTTCTCAGGTCAGAGATTAATACCTGAAACCAGCCAGGATAACTATCTCAACAGCCGACATAAAAACAAGTTCCAGATTAATACTTGTAACAAGCCAAGAGAGCTATCTACATGAAGAGATTGAAGATTAATACCTATAACAAGCCAAGAAAACTATCTTTCTCTCTCAGGTTAGAGATTAATACTTGAAACAAGCTAGGAAAACTATATTTCTTTCTCAGGTCAGAGATTAATACTTGTAACAAGCCAGGAAAGCTAGCTTTCTTTCTCAGGTCATAGATTAATACCTTAAACAAGCCAGGACAACTATCTCTAACGATCGATAAAAGAAAGTTCCAGATTAATACCTGACACCAGGCAGGACAACTATTTGTAAACAATTGATTTATAGATAAACAAATGAAACCAAACAGGAAAACAATCTACACGACCAGACGAAGCAATCTTACATAGGTTCCTTCTCATCATCCGTATGCAGTCTAACACAGACTCATCCTGAAGCAATCTTACACGGATTCCTTCTCAAACTTTCCAGATGCAGTCTAACACGAACTCATCCTGAAACAACCCTACACAGGATCCTTCTCATATATCTTTGGATGCAGTCTATCAAGGACTCATCCTGAAACAGCCCTACACAGGCTCTTTCTAATACATTCCCAGGTAAATATTAAATCCAATATCCCCGGCAAGTTACTGTGAAGCTTGGATTTCAACTAGAAAACAACAAACTTTCATCTCTCCAATTCTGAGATAACCCCTCAGTAGAGACATGGAAAACTGAAGTTCCTAGACTCTATTCCCCACAGAGTCTTCCTCAAACAGGAGAAAAACAGCAAACCATATTCCCCAACGGACTCCTCTTCAGATAGCAGGAACCAGAACCCCCAAAAGGGACCATTTATGAAATCAGCATCTACTTTGGATGGAATCTTTAAGCCCATCTCCGACGACTCTCTGTCATCTTCTCCAAATGGAATTAGGGATTTATTTTCCCTAACTCAACAACCCTGCAATAGAAAAGCTGATACGTTTATACATTGCATTCATACATCATTCTAAAAACATCATAGCATATACAACACAAATACATATATCACAATCTCATTTATTTTGGGAGCATCATGCAATTCATACATCATGACATTGCATGAAACTGATTTTACCTTTTCAGGTTAAATTAACAGATAAACAAACACTATTAACTTATACAACAGGTCAAAGATTAATGCCCAAAACGAGATGGGAAAATATCTACACGACCAAGTGGTATGAACTCCCGAAGCAAGACGAGTTTACCATAAATTCAGCAAGCCACAGATTAATGCTCGAAACCAGACGGGGAACTATCTATGTGACCAACATTTTCAAGTTCCAGATTAATTTCTGTAACATGCCAGGACAACTATTTGTGGATGATTGATTGTAGATTAATACCTGTAAATAGCCAGAAAAACTATCTACTGGAGCAGATTAAAGATTAGTACATGTAACAAGCCAGGAAAACTATATTTCTTTCTAAGGTTAGAGATTAATAACTGAAACCAGACATGATAGTTATCTCAACAATTGACATTTCATGTTCCAGATTAATACATGTAACAAGCCATGACAACTATCTGTGGACGACCGATGGTAGATAAATATCTATAACAAGCCAGGAAAACTATCTACATGAGCATATTAAAGATTAATACCCGAAACCAGACGGAAAAAATATCTTTCTCTCAGGTCAGAGATTAATACCTGAAATCAGACAGACCAACTATCTCGACGACCGACAAAAGCAAGTTCCAGATTAATACATGTAATAATCCAGGATAACTATCTGTGGAAAACCGATTGTAGATTAACACCTGTAAAAAGCCAAGAAAACTATCTACATGAACAAATTAAAGATTAATACCTGCAACAAGCCAAGAAAACTATCTTTCTTTCTAAGGTTAGAGATTAATACCTGTAACTAGCCAAGAAAACTATCTCGACAACCGACAAAAGCAAGTTCTAGATTAATACCTTTAACAAGCCAGGACAACTATCTGTGGATGACCGATTGTAGATTAGTACTTCTAACAAGCCAGGAAAATTATCTACATGAGCAGATTGAAGATTAATACCTGTAACAAGCCAGGAAAACTATCTTTATTTATAAGGTCGTAGATTAATAACTGTAACAAGCCAGTAAAACTATCTACATGAACAAATTAAAGATTAATACCTGTAACAAGCCAGGAAAACTATCTTTCTTTCTAAGCTTAGAGATTAATACCTATAACTATTCAGGACAACTAGCTCGACGACCGACAAAAGCAAGTTCCAGATTAATACCTGTAACAAGCCAGGACAACTATTTGTGGACGACCAATTATAAATTAATACCTGTAACAAGCCAGGAAAACTATCTACATGAGCAGATTGAAGATTAATACCTGTAACAAGCCAGGAAAACTATCTTTCTTTCTAAGGTAAGAGATTAATACCTGTAACAAGCCAGGAAAGCTACCTACATTAGGAGATTGAAGATTAACACCTATAACAAGCCAGGAAAACTATCTTTCTTTCTCAGGTCAGAGATTAATACCTGAAACCAGCAAGGACAACTATCTCAACGACCGACATAAAAACAAGTACCAGATTAATACCTGTAACAATCCAGGATAGCTATCTACATGAAGAGATTGAAGATTAATACCTGTAACAAGCCAGGAAAAATATCTTTCTCTCTCAGGTTAGAGATTAATACCAGAAACAAGCCAGGGAAACTATCTTTCTTTCTCAGTCAGAGATTAGTAACTGTAATAAGCCAGGAAAGATAGCTTTCTTTCTCAGGTCAGAGATTAATAGATGAAACAAGCTAGGACAACTATCTCAAATGATCGATAAAAGAAAGTTCCAGATTAATACTAGAAACCATACAGGATAACTATATGTGAACAACTGATTTATAGATAAACACCTGAAACTAGACAGGAAAATTATCTACCCGACCAGACGAACCAATCTTACATAGGTTCCTTTTCATCATCTGGATGCAGTCTAACACGGACTCATCCTGAAGCAATCTTACACGGATTCCTTCTCAAACTTTCCAGATGCAGTCTAACACAGACTTATCCTGAAACAGCCCCACACAAGCTCCTTCTCATATATCTTCGGATGCAGTCTAACACAGATTCATCCTGAAACAACCCTACACAGTCTCTTTCTAATACATTCCTAGGTAACTATTAACTCCAATATCCCCGGCAAGTCATTGTGAAGCTTGGATTTCAACTAGAAAACAACAAACTTTCATCTCTCCAGTTCTGAGATAACCCCTCAGTAGAGCCATGGATAACTGAAGTTCCTAGACTCTATTCCCCCACAGAGTCTTCCTCAAGCAGGAGAACAATAGCAAACCATATTCCCCAGCGGACTCCTCCTCAAACAGCAGGAACGGGAACAGGAACTCCCAAAAGGGACCATTTATGAAATCAACATCTACTTTGGATGGAATCTTTAAGCCCATATCCGACGACTCCCTGTCATCTTCTCCAAATGGAATCTGTAAGCCCATTCCCGACGACATCAACCAACAGTGTTACTTCATGCGAGTGCAAATTTCTGGGCACTCTAGTGTTCAATCCTCTTCCCCCTTCAGATCACGAAAGGAAGACAAGCCAATCTAAATCCTCAGGTTTAAGAAGATTGAACAAGGGAATTTGTTGTAACCCACAATTTTCCCTCCCAATTTTACTCAAGGCATGCTCCTAAAGGTCCTCAATTTCTCAAGGTTGACCAAGAATTGACCAAGAATTGATCATTGCTCATTTGCACTCATTAATTTTATTTGTTGACATATTACCCTGTTTTACAGAGTTGTGTTTTACTCTCTCCAATAGAGTGTCAACCTTAAGCAGGAAGTGTATATTCTTTCAACATCCCCACCGAGTTATCCCTTGTTGGAATATTTTTGCTTTAGCTTTCCTGTACAGCTCTTTGTTTGAATGATTTGGATTTACCTCTTGAGTTTATTTCTCAAAGGATTTATTTTGGTTGACTGTTTTACTCTAGTTTATTTCTAGTTTGAATCTTTGTTTCCCAGCAATATTATTATTTTGGATTTCTACGAGCTTCGAGAATTGGTTTGAGAATGTTCATTTATTTTGGCACGAGAAAATGTTTATCTCCTTAGCAGGAATATGTTTGCATTTTCCCAGGAAGTCATATCTCTTTCCCCAGGAAGCCATATTGCTTTCCCCAGAAAGTCATTGTTACCATCCTTCCCATAACAACAAATAACCGTTCTCTTTATTTGAGCAACTTGTACTTCCCCGTAAAAGTCAATGTTACTTTTTTGCTATCTTCTCTATGAGTGGATAGTTTGCAGTTTGTTGTCAAATTACTCCAGTGGATGACAAATCTTTCAATATCGCAGAGACAGTTCATTGGGAAATCTTTGCAAGTGGTAGTCTCTTCATTTGAGACAGCTTATATATTACCCTTTCCAGGCAGAATTCCTTGGTTAATGAAGAATTTGAGACCCGTTCAAGGTGAAACATCGTAATTCTGGGAAAAAAATTGTTATCTTTTTTCTACCCTCAGTGAACGTTGGTAGTTCATCGTCAGTGAATGGAGATGCTATGATATATTATCTTTATACCTTCAGTGAAAGTTGGTAGGTCATAGGCAGTGAACATTGGTGACTGTCATCTTTTTGCTACCCTCAGTGAATGTCGGTAGTTCATCGTCAGTGAAAGGCGGTGCTATGATATACTTTCTCTCTACCTTCACTGAAAGTTGGTAGGTCATCGGCAGTGAACGTCGGTGATTGTTATCTTTTTCTACCCTCAGTGAATGTTGGTAGTTCATCATTAGTGAACGGAAGTGCTATGATATATTTTCTCTCTACCTTCAATGAAAGTTGGTAGGTCATCGGCAGTGAAAGTTGGTGATTGTTATCTTTTTGCTACCCTCAGTGAATGTTGGTAGTTTATCGTTAGTGAATGGCGGTGCTATGATATATTTTCTATCTACCTTCAGTGAAAGTTGGTAGGTCATCGGCAGCGAACGTCTGTGATTGTTATCTTTTATCTACCCTCAGTGAATGTTGGTAGTTCATCGTCAGTGAACAACGATGCTATGATATATTTTCTCTCCACCTTCAGTGAAAGTTGATAGGTCATCGGCAGTGAACGTTGGTGATTGTTATCTTTTTGCTACCCAGTGAATGTTGGTAGTTCATCGTCAGTGAACGGGGGTGCTATGATGTATTTTATCTCTACCTTCAGTGAAAGTTGGTAGATCATTGGCAGTGAACATCAGTGATTGTTATCTTTTTGCTACCCTCGGTGAACGTTGGTAGTTCATCGTCAGTGAACGACAGTGCTACGATATATTTTCTCTCTACCTTCAGTGAATGATGGTAGGTCTTCGGCAGTGAACGTCGGTGATTGTTATATTTTTGTTACCCTCAGTGAATGTTGGTAGTTCTTCGTCAGTGAATGGCGATTCTATGATATTTCTCTTCCTTTTACCTCCAGCGAAAGTTGGTAGGTCATCGGCAGTGAACATCGTTGATTCTTTCTTTCTGCCCTCAGTAAACGTTGGTAGCTTTGCCTTCAGTGGAAGTTGGTGTATCCTTTTACCATTTTACATCCTCTCTGATTCAGGTCTTTTTTATCCACAAGTGATTTATTTTCCTGGTTGGGTTACTCTCTTGTTTCTTTATTTTTGTTACATCCCTAGTGGTGTTTTAAGTCCCTTTAGAGTTGTCCATTTGCATTCATGCTCATAAGAATTGCATGACATCTTAGGGCCAAAATTAGGGTTTGTTTTATATTTAAGTATCTTCGATCGCGTCGACACGAAGATTTTTAACCTTCGTGTCTCCGGATAGAAGAAACTTAAATAAGGGAAACTGTTGTTCCCCAATTTTCCCCCCTAATATCCCTTCATCATACCATATTGATTCAATCACAACAAGATCACATTAGGGTTTTTGGTTCTCCACCCTATCTTTAGCTTTGAGGAATCACCAAGCACCTTGAATTGTTTTTCTTTTGTGATCATGCATGTTTTGTTTTGACTTACCTTTTAATTAATAAAATGCAATGTTGTTTTGTCTTACTAATAATGAAGGTAAAGGCAATGTGGCTTAGAAAGTTGATCCATGGGTTCATGAGTTTATTTACATGCCCTAGTCATTAAAGCTTGAGAAGTTCAAACCTCACCATTGAAGTTGTTTTGGAATAAATGGCATGGCAAGGTTATTTTGGATTACCACATTTCAAGGCTATAAAATTTGATTCAAAAGTACAAGGGGTTGATTGAAGAAGTTGTCATGTTTGAACAAGACTTTGTTCCTTTTGGTCATAAGTGCATATTTATCTAAATTCTCAATATATGGAAGTGGTTTTGATGGCTATGAGTTCTCAATAATTTCTATTTGCAAAGCAAGAATGTTGGTACAAGAAGGTTGTTCAAAATTGTCAAGGTTCCTCAAGGCATTTTCTTGATCTAGGAGCTAGGGTTTTGAACTTCAAAGAAGCATATCTTGCTCATCTTTTGGTATTTTTGAGTGATTACAAAAAAATGATTTACTTAAAAGGGTTATCAACAAGTCACTTCAAAAGTTTCAAGGAGTTTTCATGTGGAAGAAGCTTGATGATGAAGAAAGATTACAAGTCCTCCAGATGAACCCCCAATTTCTCATATGTGATTTCAAATGATCATAACTTGGTCAATTTTTATCATCTTAAGACCACTCTTTTTCCACAATGATATTGAGGATGTGAACTTTATGCCTTATTTTATTTGAAAAGGGAGAAAATGGATGGAAGATTCCCTAAGGATGCAAACCATTATAGGTCATTTCATAATTTTTTCCAATTTCAACAATTCATAACTCTCTCAGTTTTTAAAGGTTTTGAATGGGTCAAGTTTAAAAATGTCATTCAAGAGGCCTATTTCATGCCATATTTTTTGGTCAAGAGCAAATTCCAAGTGGAAGGCCATGTTTGGATGCAAAACATTATAGGTCACTTTTGAAGAAAATTTTGAAATATTTCTATGGAAAGTCAACCCTTTTTCTCCAACTTTGACTCAATGGAACTTTTAGCTCAAGCATCCATTTGATTCCATTCCTTTTCTATTTCAAAGCTTATCATCTCATATTTATAAAGCTTCAAGAATCATGACTTAAGACACCTTGAGCTGAGAATGTCATTGTTTCAAAAGTGGTAACTTGGAATTGAAGTTTCATTGCAAGTCAGAGTTTGAATTTCATGTTACAACCTCTAAACCTCAAATTAGCACGCGTTTTAGGTCTAAGCATGATTAACCCACTTTCCCAAGTGGATTAGTGCATCAAAACACGTGCTTTGGATGAGTTTTGACAAAAGAGAAGTCACTTTTTCTTCATGATGCAGACCCACACGATATCCCACCAAATTTCATCATTCACACTTCCTTTTGATCCCATTTGCTTCTCCTTTAAATACATGAGCTATCCCATTTATTTTCTCAAGCTTGGATAGCCAGAATCACCCTGTCAAACTTGTTCCATAACTCAGAATTCAGCAACTTCGAAATCTATTCTCAAGCCTTTTTCAATCCAATTTCTCTATCAATCCACCTTCCTTGATCTTCCCTAAAGCTAACCATATAATTACATTCAAGAATAATGCCATAAATTGCTCCATAGAAGTCCAGTTTTAGAGCTCCACAACTGAACTTCAATAGGTAGATTCCTTCATCAATTCTTCAAAACTTTGATATCATTGTGATGCTCTCGTTGCCCTGGTTCTAGTCGCAACACTTGATTTCAACTGGAAACACGTTTTGACCATGAAATTTCAAATCCCTTTTCAAAACTTTCCTTCCAAATTGCTTGAGCTACAACTTATATAAATTTGTCGCAAAGGTGTGGTTGTCTTCGTCTTGAAGAGACGAAGCAAATGACATAGGTCTGAGCTTCTGATTTTACAGTTTGAGAGACCTGTAATTCACGTTGGCTGGAGGTTGAAGATGACCAACGTGTCATCTTCCAACCAATGATGGCGCGCCACTTATTATTTTTGAATTTTGATTTAATAATTGATTCAGTGCTTTATTCACTAATGACCATGATATGCACAGCGTGCAAGATCCCTTAGATTTGATTACTAACGCGTTTTGACTCTCATCCAATGATCCACATATTTTTTACTTTTATTTTATTTTCTGATTTTTATATTTAATTGTTTTAAATTTCAAAAAATCATAGAAAATTCATTTTATGTCCAAAAAATCTGAAAAAATTACGAAAAATATTTTTGATTATTCTCTTTCTGATTTTTATTTTTTGACAATTTAATTTTGTGTTTTGTTTTGTTTTAATAAATTTTCACTTTATTTGATTTGTTTTAAATGTTTAAAAATACTTCTATGTATTTTTAAATTCTGAAAAAATTATGGAATGATCCAATGATATTGTGACAAATATTGGTGACCTTATTTTATTTTTGTTTCTGACTTTGTTATTTTTTATCATTTTTGGTTTATTTTAATCATTTATTTTAATTTTAAAAATAGTTTCTGACTTAAAAAAATTACCAAAAAAATTTATAAAATCATTTGAGCCCTTTTCTGATTTTTCTATGGTCTTACTTTTTATTTCTTGATTAATTGCAACATAGTTGATATATTTTTCTTTTTATTTCTATTTTTAAATATTTTTAAACCTTTTTTAATGTATATATTAAATGCAATATTATTTTGTGATTATTTTCTGGTTGATCTTGGGTTAAATCTTTCATCATGAGCTTTATTAACATCATCGGATCCATGGTGTTGAGTTTAATTCCACAAAAATGGATGAATGATTTTAATAATAGTTTGATTAAATTTAATTCAAAAGTGGTTTATATTTTCTCTCCCACTCCACTTCATCTCATCCCGTTCTTATTGTACTAAGTGTTATGGGAGCATGATCTCTATATCATGTCTCAAAACAAATGGTGGATAGATTGCTATAGACCGGCCTCAAAATAGGTGTGACTTCTATATAAGTCCACTTACGATTGCTTAACATAGCGCTAAATTTTTCCCGATTCGAATAAATGATCATTCCTGGCCCAAACTTATGTTTGCAAGCCCAAGTATGTTAATTTGATCTCTTTGATCCAATAACTGTGAGGTCCATTGTGTGGAGGCTTTGGTTCTACCAATCCTCTAATGGATCTATAACACCTTTGGTCAACGCGGATCACTTAAACATCGTTGATCATTAAATGGTACTTATGAGAATTCCAAATGAATGATATACTTGACAAAAAGCAAATGCAACTTGTTGTGTGGAGGCTTTGGTTCTACCAATCCTCTAACAAGTTCCAAATGCAAGTTTCAAGATGATCATTCAACTAACCAATAATCATTAAAAATTTACTTTATCTTGTATTTTTATTATATGCCCTTTTATTTTTATGCACTATTTACTTTTAGCATTTACATTTCATGCCATTTTCATCTTTGCTCTTTTGAGCATTTACTTTCTTGTCATTTTTATTTTTCTCACTTGAGCTTTTCTTTTCTTTTGTTAAGATACTTAATAATTAATATGAATCATAAAATTTTTTAATGATACTTTGACTATTTGGTTACTATCCTTGGCATTATGGAGTATTGGACTTATTGGACTTAGAATTAGAGACATTGGCCTATGTTGGAGACTTTGTGACCTTAATTGATATTTTGTCTGGAGTTCTAAGGGTTTACCTCAAGACATTGGGTTGTTCGTTTGTTTTGTGTGCAGGTTATCGTGATTACATTCTTTGTTTGTAATATGGAATTCACCCGTATACAACCGTTACTCTGTCCAATTTTTGTGAAGACTTAATACACTTGAAGTGTGGTTCTCTCAAGAGGTCTAGTATCTTTGCTTGCTTGGTTTCAATCTAAAGAATGAGAATTCTATCTTGACTCATAATGTCAAGTATTGGCTTCTTGTTGGTTTGATGGTTCTTATCCTTATCTTTTACCTTATGCTTTAGGATAGTCCCTTCTTCTCCTCCTATCTTCTTTAATTTCAAAAATCTTCTTCCTCCTTTTAAAAACTCTTCTTGTTTTGAAACTTGAACCATTTTCATAATAAACTTGGACTTATGTCCATGCATTTTCAAAACATTTTTCATAAACAAACTCCAATTAATTTAATAATTCCTTGACATTTTTTGTGAGAAGACTAAAAGTCAATCAATCACATTTCAAACCACTTTGCCACTTTGGCTTTTTATTTTAAAACCTTTTCTCAAAAGATTGGACTCTTGTCAATCCTTGTAGTGATGCAAACAACTATACTTCTACAATATGTAGTGAACAGAGATATTTTCCACTTGGGTGTTGAGTGAGGCATTCTTGATTTTAAAATCCAAGCCATATCCTCCACTTTGAGATGATGCAAATTCACTTTGAGATGTTTTCCACACGGACAATGACGATGATGTATTATATCATAAAATTAACCAACACACTTGTGTTTTAAAATTTTAAAAGAGGAATTACATGTACCCTGATCCCCTATTGCATGAAAGGTGGTATGTAGGCACTTAAGGTTCACAACCGCGGCGGGTGCAAAAATCATAAGAAATATATTTCTTTTCCCACCTGCACCATCTATTTTTACATACAACATTTTTATAGCCAAAATATACAGATTTTTACAAAGAGGTTCATGCGGAGTACCATAGATGTTTAGGGTGCTAATACATTCCCTTTGCATAACCAACCCCTTTACCTTGAATTTGTCCCCTCTCTTTTGGGTTATTGGCTCTTTTCCCATTCTTTTGGAAACAATAAAGCGCGGTAGCAATTTTTATTTTGATCTGTATAAGTCAAGTAAATCCAATGGATTAGTCTTAAACATTTCTACCGCTACACTTGGCTTGGACTTTGGAGACTTGGGTTAGATACATGGGGTCTGAGATCGTATGTACGTAAGATTTAGCCACACATTACTCACAAAAAGCTCTAGGTCCATTTCTTCCAAGAGAGTCTAGCTGGGACTTAACTTTAATGGTTATATCAATTGGAGGGTTCCAATATCCACACCTGGGAGGATCTGGCTGCTAATTTTTTCAAGCAGTACCAATACAACGCTGATCTTGCACCAACTCGTGTGCAGTTGCAGAATATGACCATGTGTTCCAACGAGGGCTTCAAAGAATACGCCTAAAAATGGAGAGACTTGGATGGAAGGGTGCAGCCACCCTTAACTGATAGGGTACTAATTGATATCTTTATGGGAACTTTAACAGGACCTTTCTACAATCACCTAATCAGAAGCTCCTCAGTTGGATTCACCGAGTTGATTCTAACTAGGGAACGAGTCCAAAACGAAATTAAAAGCGAAAAAATCCAGATGGCTGCATCTTCAAGTACTGAAAATAAGACGTACATTTGGAAGAAAGAGTCCAATGTTGTGTACAGCCAAAAGGGTCGTAACAAGAGTAACCACGACCAGTATGTTGGGGCAGTCCTGATCTCTAGTCCTGCATCAGCACGACAACAACAACATGGAAACCAGCGAAGGCAAGACGAGCCCAAGAGACAGTTTACCAAAATCAACATTCCATTGTCTCAAGCATTGTAATACATGTTGGGGATGAATCTGATTACATTGATAGGACCTCATCCAAAACCAAAAACTTCTTCTCCTAACTACAATCCTGATGCAATATGTGCCTATCATTCCGACAGTCCTGGGCATGATACTAACGATTGTTGGGCGCTGAAATACAAGATTCAAAATATGATTGATGCCAAGGAGATTGAATTCGGCCCTCCTGAGAATCCCAATGTGATCACTTCTCCCATGCCAAATCATTGAAGAGCGTCCAGTTCATTTTGAAATTTTAAATTGTAATTTCTTTTGTTTGTTCGAACACTTACCTATTGTGTCAAACTTTGTTTCATTAATACATTGCATATGTTTGTCTTGAATTAATACATTCGTTTTCACTATATTTAAATTGTGCTTTTTTTACTCCCTTTATGATATTCAACTCTCATTAAAAGTTGTAAGCCTTTAGAGGGAGGATGACAAAAACAATACTATAAACCATACAACATGCTTTTGGACAGACCTTGCTGACGATGTACAGGCGCTCTTCCAATTCCTAAATAGTGGAGTTATAAGGAAGATAATCCCTAGTCAACCCCTTTGATCCAAAGAAGTTGGAGTTTTCTTTTTCACACAAATTGAAACATTTAATGAAAACCTGGGGCAGGGTTAGTTTCTCAGTTAATTCAAATGCGAGTTCAGTCGCAAGCTTTCACTTCGTACACAATGAATGACATCAAAAACGTCCTTCTGTATCAAAAGATGGTGATGGTTCCCTGTAAAGTAGGCAGTCATAATCTCTCAAAAGAAAAAGCCCACTGAGTCAAAACCTATAAAGGAGACTTAAAAAAAATCGGGGCATCCCGCTGACTATAATCTCAAAATAGTCAGGGAAAAAATAGGGAAAAACTAAAAAAAAGTAGGTCGCTACAAATCCTCAACAACATAAAAATGTTGCAAGAAATGACTTCCTTCTCAAATAAACTTAACTTCTCCGAACCATCACCAAAATATCATTCCAGACTCAATTGGAATTCAAAACGTGCAATTAACTGAGTAAAGGACTGGAGAACATCACGGAGAGCGGATTGGGTACAAATACACTTTGAGCCTTATCCTTTGTTTCTTAAACCGTGGACCAAGCCATATTACAACCCCTTAAAAGTCCTAATTGAAGCATGGGTTTGTTCAAAAACATACTGTTACAAAAGGTATCCTGACTCCTATAAGGCTTACTGTAAATCCTGAGTTGAACTCATATTCGTACAAAACTCTTTTATTTGCTAAAAATGCATTTACAAAACTTCAAGACAGACATAAACTTTGCATTGTTTGAAATACCACTGTTTGCATATGGCTATTTGTTTGACAACAGATAAATTCACACGACGAATATCCAATGAACGGAAATTCTCCCAAGAAACAAAACCACTTCAAAATTGGAAGACGCTTCCAATGACAAATCTCCAATAATCAAGGGGGAATGACATGTTACTGTCCAAATCATCTATGGCAGTCAAGTCGAGATTCCATGAAATCTCTCAAAAAGCGCTGAATAACCAGGGGCAGGTCTGCATCCAAATCACTCGGCGCATTGAACATGAATTCCAACAAAGGGCCACGTATGAACAAGCACGCATTTTCTGACAGGGCTACAACACTTACTACTATGGACAACGACAAATCCCCAAAGTCCCTTTTATAAGGTGATCCCTGATGAAATCACCAGAGCCACCTCTATAAGGTTATTCCCACAGAATAATCTTCACGGATAAGGGTACAAGCCCCACAAGTCCAAATTCATGGATATCCCCATAAAGTTGGATCCATGCAATCCCCAGCCAAAGTTTTAGTCTTAGGAAAACCTCTCCCCAACTGAGTTGGTCTCACGAAGAATCCTCGAGGATTTCTTCCAAAAGAAAACACCTCCCCAGTAGTTCGTCAAATATTCTCTTCAACAAGGTTTATTTCCCCAACAAACTTCAGATTCCCCAGCTTGAGTTTGCCTCTCAGACTATTACAAATAAAAGGACCACACCCCTAATCCCCAGTGAAGTATCCACCAGTTACTAAAGCCTGAACCCAACCAGATAACAATTTGAGTTGCTTAAACTTGGACCCGACCAGATAACAGTTGATCTCAATTTAAAGTTAATACGAAACATGGACCCGACCAGATAATAGTTTAACTTCTTCAAATAACTAACAAAACTCCTCTTCCCCAGTAGAGTTTTCCACCATCCCCAGTGAGTTACTATGAAGCTTGGAATTCGACCAGATAACATTTAACTTCACCTCGCCCACCAAGTTGCTGCGAAGCCTGGATGTCGACCAAATAACAATTAACTTTCATTCTCCACGTCAAGAGATAATTCCTCAAGCAGAAATCAACATTCCCCGTAGAGTTTCCTCAAGCAAGGATCTAAATTCAATGTCTCCGAGCAAAGTTCTCCTCAAACAACAAAACAGGAATTCCTAGCAGAAACGCTCTAAACAAAGTTGAAGATACACATCCTCTTCATCTCCAGCAATAGTCTAGGATTCGGCTTCCTAAAAATCCCCAGCAGTAGTCAGGGATTTATTTTCCTAGGCAAAGATGCATTTCAATAACATTTCACATTCATACATCATAGCATATGCATACGAAACACATATAGCACAATCTCATTTATTTTGAGAACATCATTACGCCATGTATTTCATACATCATGACATTGCATACAACCAACTCTTTACCTTTTTAGGAAAGATTAATCAACAGATAATTATCATCAACAATTTTCAGCAGGTCCAAGATTGGTTCTTGAAACAAGACAAAACAACTATCTACATGACCAGACGAAGCAATCTTACACGGATTCCTTCTCATATCTTACACAGATGCAGCTTCACACAGGCTCATCATGAAGCAATCTTACATGGGTTCCTTCTAGCTTCCAGATGCAGCTTCACACAGGCTCATCATGAAGCAATATTACATGGGTTCCTTCTAATTTACAAATGCAGCTTTACACGGGCTCATCATAAAGCAATCTTACACAGATTCCTTCTCAAAATTTCCAAATGCAGCTTTACATGGATTCCTTCTAATTTCTAGATGAAGTTTCACACGGACTTATCCTGAATCAGCCCTACCAATGTTCCTTCTAGTACATTTCCAGATGAAGTTTCACACGGACTCATCATGAAGCATCCCTACATAGGTTCCTTCTCATATATATCCAGATGAAGTTTCACACAGAATCATCCTGAAGAAGCCCTACCCAGGATCCTTGTCATATATTTCTATATCCAGTTTCACACGGACTCATCCCAAAGCAGCCCTACCCAGGTTCCTTCTCATAATTTCCAGATGCAGTTTCACACGGACTCATCTTGAAGCAGATCTACCCAGGCTCCTTTTCATATATTTCCAAATGAAGTTTCACACGGACTCATCCTGAAGCATCCCTACCCAGGCTCCTTCTTATATATTTCCAGATGCATTATCACAGAGACTCATCCTAAAGAAGCCCTACCCAGGCTCTTCTCATATATTTCCAGATGTAGTTTCACACAGACTCATCCCAAAGAAGCCCTACCCAGGTTTCTTCTCATAATTTCCAGATGTAGTTTCACATGGACTCGTCCTGAAGCAGCCCTACCCAAGCTCCTTATCATATATTGCCAGATGAAGTTTCACATAGACTCATCCTGAAGCAGCCCTACAAAGGCTCTTTCTCATATATTTCGAGATAATGTTTCACACTGACTCATCCCGAAGCAGCCCTACACAGGTTTCTTCTCATGAATTTCCATATACAGTCCCACACATATTCATCCTGAAGTAGTCTTACACGGATTCCTTCTAATACATTTCCAAACACGGCTTAACGCAGGTCCATTCTAGCATGTTATTCAGAATTAAATCGACCAAATATTTATTCTAATACTTCTCTGAATTACAGTCAAGCTTAGACTTAGTCTGATTTCTATCAAGAATCACCTTTGGATGGCATCTATAAGCCCATCTCTGACAACTCTCCACCATCTCTCCAAATGGCATTTTTAAGCTCATTCCCTACACAATTAACTAACATATAGTCGAGTGTAAATTTCTTGGCACTCTAGTGTTCAATCATCTTCTACCTTCCAAGGCATTAGATGTTGAGGTGTATGGTAAGCATGTTTGGAATGGTACTACTGAATCTGCTGATAAACGTTAAGAAAAATATTATGTAGGAGGCAAGGATCGAACCTCTGACCTCCTACACACGCGCGCGCTGAAACCCTTCGCTTGTACCACTGAGCCAGCTTGCTATTTGTTGATATAAACAAACAACATATAATACATTTAATAATGAGTCAGTGTTATAAGAAAAAAACACGCGCCATTCAAACTGGCCACTCAGGTTTGGACACGCCATCGTCTTCCTCGCAGAATCGTTGTTTTAGATCCCGACCTATACCTACGGACATGTCCATTGTTATAAACCTGTATATTTCCAAAATGCAGCATATGCATGATAAATCCCAACCAAGGGCATGTGTCGATTGGAAATTAACCACTGAGCCTGAATATACCCTTGGTTTGGCCTAATTTAACTTATATCAAAAAGCCCTAAAACATGCTTTGAAACCCTAGGAATGGTGTTTCACGATTCCTGCACGTAAACTCAAATCAAATCATCCAAACATATTGTAAACATGATAATAAGCATGAATAAATGATTAAAACATGTTGATAATGCCAGAATTAAGGAAACCTATTTTTAAAAAAAGCAAACCGTGGCTTTTATTATGCTTGATTATTGATTCTTTGAGGCTTGGGAATGAGTGGGATAGCTTCAGTGAATGTCCAGGAGTGTTGTTGTGTCCTTGGAATTGCTTGAAACGGCCTATGGAGGGATATGTGATCAACATTTTTTGACAAAAAGTTTAAACTTTGTTCTTGCTTTGTGGGAGGCAGGTTGCGTATAAAATCTGTCCTTAGGGTTGCAAATGCTTTGTTATATGTAGTAGAATCAATCTAGGTCATTAGAATTAGAAAGAATCTAAGATATAATGGCCATGAATTTTGATTCCAATCTTTCCACATTTGAAGATTTACTCTTGTTTTGAGCTTGCACGATTTTGTTCTTTATTTGACAACTCATGAGATATTCAATCAATGCCAAAACAAATCTTATCCCATTTATTTGATTTATTTTTGATTTAATTTGATTTAATTTGAATTTTAAATAAATAAAATCAAAATAAAATTAAATAAATAAGTGAATAAGGCATGGAGGGTCCCATAGGTCGTGGACCATGCTCAGAATGAGATTCAATCTTGAAAAGATGGGCCCATGTGAAAAAAAATGCAATTTTGGGCATTGTTGACTTTGTGCAAATTTCCAAAAATGGCCAACTTTGACAATGCATATCTCTCTGAATTTTGACCCTAAGAGGGTGTTCTTGGAATTTTTTGAAATATTAGGATGTCCTCTAAACAACCCATTTGGTTTCATCTCCATTGGATGTTCCAAGTTCATGTAGGGAGCTTTGACCCAAAAGGTGTTTTTGTTGACTTTTTGAAATGACCTATAATGTCTGAATTTATATATTTTCATGAGTGCATTTCTTGAACTTGAGGGATGAAGATGATTTGTAGGGAATTTGATTCTCTTCAAAATGATCCTTGGATGAAAAATTTCTGATAAAGTATGAGAAAGTTATGCCTTATCAAAGTTTGGTTGACTTTTCTTGTAGAAACCCTAATTTAGCAACCTTTGAGTTTTGATGAATTAGGAGAATTCCTTGAGGAATCATGATCAAACCTTGATAAAATTATGGATATTACTTCAAAATGGTGATGTTGACCAAAAATCTTGAAGTTTGACTGTATGTGGGTCACATTTAACTTTTGACCTAATATAGTTAATTTTCAGGCATTTGAGCTGTTGACTGAGCAAACTTCTTGTGCAAGGTATGAAATTGACATGGATGGTCTTGAGGAAAAACTAGGACTATGGGAAATATTTGAGACCTTTGGATCTCACCCATCTTGATGAAAATGGAAACCTTAATTAGGGGTCCATTGCTTTAGGAGAGAATTTGTCTGATAAATTCTTGGGCATCCTTGGGCAAGTTAAGGACCTCAATGGCCATGTGTTTAGTAGAATGAGAGGGAAAATTTTGGGGTACAATAGCTGCCCCTGTTAAATCTTCTTAAACCTGAGGATGTAGATTGGCTGGTCTACCTTTCGTGATCTGAAGGTGGAAGATGATTGAACACTAGAGTGCCAAAAAATTTGCACTCGGCTGGAGTGAATGTCGATCAATAATATCGGGAATGGGATTACAGATTCCATTTGGAAGGAAACGGGGAATATTCGGAGATAGGATTAAAGATGCCATCCAGAAAAGATATCAGGTGCATAAGATATTCATTTGCGAGATTTCCTGTACATGCCGTTGGGGAGGACTTCACCGGGGAATGTTTATTTATGTCCTGGGAAATAGAGGCTAGGGGCTTCGGTTGTCCATTACTCTACTGGGGAATCAACTCTTGATTGATGAGACAAAAGTGCACTGTTATCTGGTCGAGTCCGGGTTTCACAATGACTGGTTGAGGATGATAAGGCTGACTGCTATCTGGTCATATTCCAAGCTTCATAGCGACTTACTAGGGAGTATGAAATCAACCATATCTGGTCAGGTCCAGGTTTTACAGTGTTGTAAACTGTTGTCCGGAGATAAAAGAGGAGGAACCTGTATAGGGCTTTCTTGGGATAAGTCAATGCAAAAATGCGTCAGGTGATTCATGAAAAGGAGCCTAGATAGTAGGGCTATGAGAAGGAACTTGGGTAGTAGGGTTACTTCGAAATAAAGCCTGGGTAGTAGGGCTGTGAGAAGGAACCTGGGTAGTAGGGTTACTTCGAAATAAAAGTCTAGGTAGTAGGGCTATGAGAAGGAACCTGGGTAGTAGGGTTACTTCGAACTAAAAGTCTGGGTAGTAGGGCTATAAGAAGGAACCTGTGTAGTAGGGTTATTTTAACATAAAACCCTGGGTAGTAGGGATATGAGAAGGACCTTGGATAGTAAGGTTACTTCGGAATAAAATCCCGGGTAGTAGGGCTATGAGAAGGAACCTAGGTAGTAGGGTTACTTTCAAAATGAAAGCCCAGATAGTAGGGCTATGAGAAGGAACCTGGGTAGTAGGGCTACTTCGAAATAAAATCCTGGATAGTAGGGCTATGAGAAGGAACCTGGGTAGTGGGGTTACTTTGGAGTAAAGCCTGGGTAGTAGGGTTGTGAGAAGGAACCTGGATAGTAAGGTTACTTCGGAATAAAGCCTGGGTAATAGTGTTGTAAGAAGGAACCTGTGTAGTAGGGTTACTTCGGAATAAAGCCTGGGTAGTAAGGCTATGAGAAGGAACCTGGGTAGTAGGGTTACTTAGAAATAAAAGCCTGAATAGTAGGGCTGCTTCATTTGATCATGTAGATTAGTTGACCTGTTTGGTTTCGGGAACTATTTTTCCATTAGTTGTCTACAGATATGACAAGTATAGCTTCATGGATTTAATCTTGAACTGTTGGAATTGTTGATGATAACCATATTTCCTGGAAAGGTACAAGATTAATTATATGCGATGCATGAGATGCATTGTGTGATGATGTTCTCAAAATAAATGAGATTATGATGTATGCAATATGTATGCGCACGTCATGATGTATGAACATGAAATGCTATTGTGACATATCCGAGTCTGGGAAAATAAATCCCTAACTGTTGTTGGAGAGTGTTGGAAATTGAATTCATGATTGTTGTAGCGAAAGTGGTTCTTCTGCTTCCGCTGGGAATGGTGAACGGTGATGACTATGTCATGGATTTACTCCTTTTCTGTTGGTGAATATTCTGCCAGGGAGAGACTCTGGTTGAGAATAACTCTGCGGGGAATAACACTGTTCGAGAGAGTAGATGCTTTGCTGGAAGATTTTGCCGATTCAGAGAAATAAACTCTGCTGGGGGATGAGCTTTCGTAGCTGGAGGAATAAACTCTATTGGTGATTGAGCTTTTGTATTCAGAGAAATAAAATCTGCTCGGGAGAAAACTTTATGAACCTCTTACGATTATAAAATCCAGCTGAGGAATATAGATGTCGACTCTCTGAAGGAACTTTGCTGGGGAAAGTAAGTCTTGTTTGGGGAAGCCGATGATAAAGTTTTGGTTTCCTCTACTCTGTGGGGAGTGTAGACGTCACGGAGTCGCATGTAATGGTGACCTTGTTTCAAAACTGTACCTTCCCCTGTACCTGCTAGAAGGAGTAACTGTCGGGCATGACATGTTTTTTTATAGTTTTTGCCCCTGTTTCTTAAGTTATTAGCAACTGTCTTTCCGTTTCTTATGCGAATATTTGAGAATAGAAATCATATTCAAATTCATATGTCAAGAATAAATCATTGGACATTTTTGCAAAACAAAACAGAAAAACAAAAACAAATGGATTTGTAAAAATGACTTGTATTAATTTCTGAAGTTGACCTATAACAAGCGTTTTTATACAAGGAAGCTAACACTCTAGTAAGAGAATGCCACCGCGAAAATAAAAGCTATACAATATTGTGTACAAAGCGAAGAAAACATCTATGTGTAATAATCCCATTGAGTTTCAATTCTGCTATTGTCTCTATGTCTTCGAGTGTCTTATCACTTTGCTGCTTGTCCAAAGCTGACTAGATTGATTGGTGACGTTCGAGCTTGATAGTTGATACTGAAGTCTTGTCGCAAGGTGATCTAATGAGACATAGTGATACGCTTTAAATCCCTAACTTTTTCCTGGACCGCCCTTTCGGGTTTTCAGTCCACCGGGTTACCCTTTTTTTCCCAAGCCGCCTTTTCATATTTTCGACTTGCCGGGTGTACAAATTTGTTTTGTTTTCATCCCTAATTTTTTCCCAAACCCTTTTGGTTTACCGGGAAGCCCTTATTTTTTCCTAGGACATTCAACCTAGCGGGTCTTTAATCATGCATAATATCTTTTCACTATGTCCGCATTGATAGGGTGAGGAAGGTCGTCACCGTCCATAGTGGTCAGAATCATGGCTGCACCAGAAAATATATTTTTGATCACAAATGGCCCTTCGTATGTGGGATTCCATTTGCCCCTGGGACCACCTTGCGGCAGTATGATGCGCTTGATCCCTAGATCCCCGAATTAATATGCTTGGCGCCTGAACTTTTTGTTGAAAGCCTTGATCATCCGTTTTTGATACATTTGACCATGACAGACAGCAATAAGTCTCTTCTCATCGATCAGATTCAGTTGACCAAGTCGAGTCTGGATCGAGTCGTCTTCGTTCAAACCTGCATCCTTCATAATCCTCAGAGAAGGGATCTGGACCTCAATAGGCATGACAACCTCCATACCATATACCAGAGAGTAGGGTGTTTCCCATGTCGATGTTCGCGCGGAGGTCTGGTACCCATGAAGAGAAAATGGTAACATCTAATGCCAGTCTTTTTATGTTACCGTCATATTCTGTATAATCTTCTTGATGTTCTTATTGGCAGCTTCGACAACGCCATTCATCTTCGGCCGGTAGGGAGAAGAGTTATGATGTTGTATCTTGAATTGCTTACAGAGTTCGGTGACCATCGTGTTATTGAGATTTGTTCCATTGTCCGTGATGATTCCTTTGGGGACACCGTAACGACAAACAAGGTTATGCTTGATAAATCGTGCCACAACATTCTTGGTAACGGTAGCAAATGAGGCAGCTTTAACCCACTTCGTGAAGTAATCAATAGCCACCAGGATAAAGCGATGCCCATTGTAAGAGGTAGGTATAATCTCTTCGATCATGTCAATGCCCCACATTGCAAAGGGCCAAGGATTCATCAAGATATTCAAAGGAACCGGAGGCACATGCACCTTATCAGCAAAGATCTGGCATTTATGACAAGTTCGGGAATGCTGATAGAAGTCTACTTCCATAATGGACCAATGGTATCTTTCCCGTAGGATCTTCTTAGCCATGGTATGTCCACTTGAATGGGTTCCGAAGGTACCTTCGTGTAGATCTGTCATAATCCTCTCCGCTTCGCTCTTGTCTACACACCGCAATAAGGTATAATCATGGTTGCGCTTGTAGAGGATTCCATTAATGAGGAAGAATTTTGCGGCGAACCTTGTCAAAAACTTTTTGTCATTTACAGATGCCCCCTCAGGGTATTCTTGAGCCTCGAGATACCTTTTTACTTCGTGAAACCAAGGTTTGTCTGCTACCTCTTCATCATTAATCTCACAGCAGTACGCTGGTTCATCCATCCTCTCAATAGTGATTCGGGGAGCTTTGTTGTCCCACCTGACCTTGAACAGAGAAGACATGGTAGCTAGCGCATCCGCTAACTGATTCTCCTCTCGTGGGAAATGTTCAAAGGTTACCTCTTCAAAGTGTGAGGGAAATGTCAGCACATGCTCTTTGTATGGGATGAGATTCAGGTGCTTCGTATCCCACTCTCCTTTGATCTGACTTATCACCATGTCTGAATCCTTGAAAACGTTTAAGAATTTGATGCTCAGGTCGATAGTAGCTTTGAGACCCATGATGCAGGCTTCAAACTCTGCCATGTTGTTGGTACAGTTGAAGCATAGTCGGGAAGTGAAAGGAGTATGACAACCTTCAGGAGATATGATTATAGCACCAATGCCATTATCGAGTGCGTTCGAAGCTCCATCAAAAACCATAGTCCATCAAGATCCTTCTTCAGGTCCTTCATCCGGTCCAGGTTCTTCATAGTTAGTCACTAGCATAATATTCTCGTCCGGGAACTCAAAATTCATGGACTGGTAGTCATCCACGGCCTGATGAGCCAAATGATAAGCTAAAACATTGCCCTTGATTGCTTTCTGGGTTGTATATTAGATATCGTATTCAGTTAAGATCATCTTCCATCTTGCTATTCTTCGGGAGAGAGCGGGCTTCTCGAAGATGTACTTGCTTGGATCCATCTTATATATCAACAAAGTAGTGTGGGTCAACATATATTGTCTTAGTCGACGAGCAGCCCATGCCAAAGTGCAGCAAGTTTTCTCGAGCAGTGAGTATATTGTCTCACAGTAGGTAAACTTTTTTCTAAGGTAATATGTTGCATGCTCTTTTCGACCAGACTCATCATGTTGCCCCAGCACACACCTCATTGAATTGTCTAACATTGTTAAGTACATTATCAAAGGTTTTCCTTCAATCGGAAGCATCAAAATTGGTGGTTCTTGAAGGTATTCCTTGTTTCTTTCGAAAGCGGTTTGGCATTCATCATTCCATTTTACTACTTGAACTTTCTTCAAGAGTTTGAAGATCGGCTCACAAGTAGCAGTCAGATGTGAAATAAACCTGGCGATATAATTTAGGCGCCCCAAGAAACCTCTAACTTCCTTCTCAGTACGGGGAGCCGACATCTCTTGTATGGCCTTCACCTTTGTAGGGTCTACCTGAATACCCTTTTCACTGACGATGAACCCCAGAAGTTTACCAGACCTTATCCCGAAGGTGCACTTGTTCGGATTCAACCTCTACTTGTATGTCTTCAACCTGTCAAACAGCTTTTATAGATGATCAAGGTGTTCTTCTTCGGTTTGAAACCTGGCTATCATATTATCAATGTAGACCTCTATCTCATGGTGAATCATATCATGGAACAAAGCTACTATGGCTCGTTGATAAGTTGCCACAACATTCTTCAACATAAAAGGCATCACCTTGTCACAGAAAGTGCCCCACTGTTTGATGAAGGTTGTCTTCTCCATGTCTTCAAGTGCCATCTTGATCTGGTTGTAGCCAGAGAAACCATCCATGAAGGAAAAGATTTTGTGATGTGCGGTGTTGTCAACCAGAACATCGATATGGGGAAGCGGGAAGTCATCCTTGGGGCTTGCCCTATTTAGATCCCTGTAGTCCACACACATCCGCATGTTACCGTCTTTTTTAGGCACAGGCACTATGTTGGCCACTCATTGGGGATAAGAAGTGATAGCTAAGAACCCAACGTTGAACTGTTTCATAACCTCTTCTTTGATCTTCTCTGACATTTCAGGGCGCATACGGCGGACCCTTTGCTTTACCAGAGGGAAATCTTCTTTAGTCGGAATACGATGAACCACAATATCAGTGTCTAAACCAGGCATGTCTTTATATGACCAGGAAAAGATCTCGACATAGTCATGCAACATCTGTACCAACCTCTATTTGACACTAAGCTCCAGATTTGCGCCAATCTTGACTTCTTTTCTATCTACCTTTGCGCCCAGGTTTATTGTCTCAACTATCTCTTCATGAGGCTGCATAGCCCTCTCTTTCTGCTGTACCAGTCTAGCAAGTTCTCCAGGTACCTCACAATCTTCCTCACCTTAGTCCTCGTCTTGGTTGATCGGATTTTCGAAGTTATAACTGGAAATAACATAACTGTTATCAATGGGATCCAGAGTGGATATGGATCTGCAGTTTGATATGTGAGTGTGTGTAAGAGCATAGCTGTACTGATAAAGTGAAAAGCAAAAAAGAAAAACAAAGAGGGCAAAATTTGTATGCAAGAACGTCCAATGTTTTATTGATGACATATGATAATGACATATAATAACCCTCACAAATAAACCATTGTGCCTAGGGTAAGACACAAGACCATAAAGTTTATATTGTTTATTACAAATTCGAAAAAACAAGTAAGACAATTACTACTGAACAAAAGTAATCGGCACAAAATCTTTGGCCGTCTAGTTACTAGGTCCACCGTTGGTAGTAGGGTAGATCCAGTTGTCAATATCAGAATCCTCATCATTGTCTTCTATAGCATTGACCCTACGATGGCTAATGCGTTGGGGATGTCCTCCAGCCCGAGCACATCAAACAACCCTTTGAGTTCCTGAAGTAAAGCCCAAACCAAATTTGTCAGTTTTGTAAGGAAAATAAGGGAGTTGTCCTCAAATGGTACACCCACCTTCTTCAACTACTGCTCCGGCGTCCTTGAGAGAATCCATCTTCAAAGGAGGTCTGGTGATCTTTGGCACATTGGTACTAGTCTCGGTTGATGCCATAGGTTGGGGAACCTCTTCAAAATTTTGACAAGGGGTGTCTATGAACTCAACGTCCATCTCCACATACTTGAAAGAGTTCAGGTGGATTACCATGTACTCCTCTTCACCATGCACTGTGACAATCTTTCCGTTCACTGGATACTTCAGCATTTGGTGCAACGTAGAAGTAACAGCTCCAGCTTCATGGATCCAAGGATGACCCAATAAACAAGAGTAAGATGGCCTGATATCTATCACGTAGAAGGTGGATTCAAAGGTCTGGGAACCAACTTTGACAGGGATGTCCACCCCCCCGTGCACCATTCTTTTTGAACCATCGAAATCCATCACCACAATGTTACTGGGCTTTAAGGTCAAACCTTCACAATCAAGCCTATCAAGAGCCTTCTTGGGTAGAACATTCAGTGACGATCTAGTGTCTACTAGCACAAGGGCCATAGTAGTGCCCCTGCATTCAATCGAGACATGCAAAGCATCATTATGCTTTCTCCCCTTGGGTGTCAAATCAGCATCAGAAAAACTCAACCCATTATCGGCAGTCAAACTGGCTACACAATCCTTGAATTGTTCAGCGGAGGTTTCTTGCGGCACATGTGCAATCTTGAGAAATGTAATCAAAGCCTTTGCATGGGCCTCAGAACACAATACCAGAGCCAACATTGATATCTTCTAAGGGGTCTGCCCCAACTGTTCGACCATATTGTAGTCGCTCTTCTTGATTATTTTTAAAATCTCCTCCATTTCTTGTTTAGAAGATTCCAAAACCACTATTCTAGGTGCCTCCGCCCGGGAAGGCTCACCTATAGCTTCTTTACCCCGAGTCCTAGATGACTCATCGGAAGGGGTAACAACTGGAGTAAGGATGGGAGTAGTAGAAGAAGTACTAGCAGGAACAACAGATGGAGTAACAACAGGCTTAGCAACAGTCTTCAGGGAGATCTCTGGAGAGAAAACCCTTCCACTTTGAGTAATTTTTCTGGTCCCGACAATGTTACTGATATCGGGATCAGCCTCTTCATCTTTTTCGTCTTTAATGGTTAACAGATCATGTTTGATGCCATGGTAGTAAACGTCAGCACCATAATTCCAAGGAACAACTTTGTTCGAGGAGTATGGTACATGGCTAGAAAAAGTGATTATTAATGGAGCAATTCTTGAAGCAGATGTAATCTTAACAGGTCTTTTGGATGAGACCTTAGAAGGATTGGTGGAAATGGGTATGATAGCAACATCTTCATGTAGAACAGTTGGAAACAAAGTCTTTTCAAACAAAATCTCTTTGTTATCCAGCAGGCGTTGAACACCTTCTTTCAGCAAATAACAACCAGAAGGCATAGATAAACATATGTGGCAACCTTCACCATAACCCGAAAGTAAACCGGCTAGCAATAAATTATTCTTGACGGTCATGAGAGGAGTATAAACTTCATCAGCATAAGTAAAGAATAGATTAGTATCCACGACATTAACACCACGGTTGTGCTTGGGCATGGGAGCAGTTATGACATTAGGCAACTCAGGAGCATCAAACTCAATCTCCTTCGCTTCGATCAGATCTTGTATCTTATTCTTCAGAGCCCAACAGTCGTTTGTATCGTGTCCTGGACTCTCATAATGGTAAGCACACCGAGCGTTTGGATTGTAACGAGGTGGTGTGGTGTTGGGATTATTGGGAGCCTCCTTTAAGGTTTCAGTGTTATATTTTAACAAATGGGGTAAAACCTCAGACAACGTCATATTGATCCGGGTGAACTGCCTTTGAGGTATTTCTACCCTTGGCTGATTGTTTTGTTGTTAAGTAGCCACATGCCTAGGTATTATCATAGCCCCTACCTATGGACGGTGCTCGGTTCTACTCTGAATTCTTGTATTGTAAATAGCATTGACCTCCTTCTTACCCATGAATGGATTTTTCACTATACTTGAATAGGTGTCTTTCTGGATCTTGCCACTTCGGATTCCAGCTTCTACTCTTTCTCCAGTCAATATCAGCTCAGTAAAACCAGCTGAGGAGCTACCAATCAAGTGATTAAAGAACGGACCAGATAGCGTACCAAGAAACATGTCCACCAACTCCCTATCAGACAAAGGGGGTTGGACTCTCCCTTCCAAATCTCTCCACTTCTGAGCGTAGTCCTTAAAACCTTCGCTTGCACCCATAGACATACTCTAGAGTTAAGTAGTGGTATGAGCAAGGTCAGCATCGTATTGATACTACATATAAAAGGCAGCAGCCAGATCTTCCCAATTGAGAATGTTAATTCCCTCAAGCTGATAGAACCACTCAAGCTGAGTCCCGGACAGACTGTCTTGAAAGAAATGGACCCACAAGTTCCTATCAGCAGTGTAAGGTTGAATCTTCCTCACATAAGAACAGAGAAGAAGCTTGAGACAAGAAACCCCATCATACTTTGCAAATACCAGAACCTTGAACTTCTGTGGGATGACAACCCCATATACCAAACCCATCTCTTCAAAATCTATCCCTGGTACTCTTTGGATATCCATTACGCTCAGACGATCCTCTAACTGTTTGTATCTATCCTAAGTGGGAGGATATTGTTCACCATTGTAATTAGATTCATCCTCAGAAACCCTTGGACTAGGGTTTTCCTCCCTTGTTTCAACCTCTTGGTTCTCCCCTTCTTTGGATGAAGAGGTCAGATCAACCGTTTGCTTAAAAGGTCCCCTGAATCTTCTTCCCAGATTCAGGACACCAGCGGTCTTCTTCGCCTTCTTCTTTCTATCTTTCAGAAAAAGGGCCTTCAGATCTTCACGCCCTTTAGCCAAAGCTACGAACATTTTCTAAAATTGGGAATTTTGTGCCTGGAGATCCTTGATACTTTGTTCAAAAGTCATTATTGCTGAAATAAACAGCGTAGAAGATGAGAAACCTGTTATGAGACCTGTTTATGCATTGATATGTATGGCATGTGTATGCAATGATTTCAAGGACGTTGGGAAATTAAAATTTGCGAACCAAAATGAAACAAAGATTTTTATTAGTAGAATTCAAAATACAATTGCCTTTTAGGCATTTCAATTGAAAATTCTAAAAACTAAAAAAAAATCAAGTTTCCCATGGATGCTTCCTCTTCGTGCCAAGGTAGACATTAAGGCTTCTTTCCTCATGAAGCTGCTTTGTTAGCTCTAAAAATTTCTTCTCCTGGGCATATAACTGGTCCCTATAAATATCTTGCTCCTTCTTCAACTGAATCCAGGACCTCTGTAATTCTTCAAGATCGGTGGGCATATCAGGATAAATAACCGTGTAGGGAATATGCCCTTCAGTAATGGGCTCCATAATCACTAGTAAGACAACTATGTATGGAATCATAAGTTTCTGAGCACGTGCTCATACCCATTGGAGATAAGGTTCCATAGGAATGGAAGTCTTCGGCCCCAACATCTTGACGTCAAATCTATTTACCATGTCCCAGGCTCATATGAACCTCTGGAGATACCCTTGAACATCATCCTCATAGTTAAACACAATGCCCTGGATAAGCATCTCATGAGGACCATCCCTTAAAGCATAACCAAATTTTCGCTGAGCCAAAGAAGGATTATAAGTTATGCCTCCTATAATTCAAAGTAGTGGGACATTAGGGAATTCCCCGCAACGGTCAATAATAGAAATATATTCCATAGATCGGGAATACCAGAGAATATCCGCGTGAAAAAGTGACATTATCCTTTGCGACCAACCCAAACCTTCTTCATTCTTCAGCACTGACTTAGGGAGGTGAGAAATAAACCACCTCGACAGTAATGGCATGCAGCACATAAGAACCCATCTTCTCTTCATGGTACGAGTGTGGAGAGCATGCAAGATATCTCCGAGCAAAGTAGGCAAAGGGTTGCGACAGAGGAAGATCTTGATAACATTCACATCTATGAGTATGTCTAGATTAGGGAAAAATACTAACCCATAAATTAGAAGAGCCGAGACCTCCTCAAAAGCCTGAAATTCCAAATCATCCCAAAATAGTTGGGCCTTCTCTATTAGGAACTTGGCTAGAAAACCCTTGACTTCGCTTCTTATTTCCCAATTTGATACCATGTCGGCCCATTTCATATGCAAAGTTGAGGCAATGACCTCTGGCTTGGAAACTTCTTCAAAACCTGTGAAAGGTATCTAGTCAAGAATATAAAACAAAGATAAATTCCCTTGGTCCTTAAAATGGTTAATGTAATAAGAATGGATGCTATGTTATGATGCATGATGTTATGTTCAAACAAATTAAATCACACACAAGTAAAGCACACAATAGACCTTAGGTTCAAATTCTTGCATGAGGTTAAAGGTAAGTACCCTCTTGAAGTTTAGTTGGTTTCAAACCTGTCTTAGAAAAGTAACCGATTTCTAAGGATTCTCAATATCACTGATCATCCTTTATCAGGCATTGTTTAAGCTCAGGCAATCTTTTCTTGTGGCCGAAATATCCCAAAAGTATGATCTCAATGAGTGTAGCATCGAGTATCAACCAATCCTCAACTTTATACCGAGGCCGACTATCTCACTACTTTCTAATGGACAAGTTTGTTCAACTATGGTTTTAAGGCCCGTTAGTGCTTCACGACACCACGGGGCGGCCCCATATTCTGCTCGTTTGAACATGAAGCATACCGGTACCAACCAAAGTGTCACACCAACACAACCCTCGATTAAAACATATCGGTCTACGTTGTACAATCTCCATGACCTATTGCTGTTTACCTAAAAAGTGTCCCCAGATCCGGGTGTAGGATCTTCAACAATAGCCAAGCAAAAACCCTTAGAGATAAAGCAGGAAAAGTAAACAAGAAAGCAATTTTAAAAATGACCTAGATCCTAAAGTAAACCCCACTTTATTAATTGACCCCAGCAGAGTCGCCAGTTTTGTGGTACGGTGGCAGAACCGACTGTTTTTTTTGTTACTACTGGTTTTTGCATTTGTATTTGCAAATGTCGCGGTAAGCCAGAGTCGCTACCATATTTTATATTATCCAAAAAATGAAAAGGGAAAAAGAACATAAAAAACCTTTTTCGAGATGTTTCTGAGTACGGGGGGTAAATTATAGAAAGGGAAGGTGTTAGCACCCTTTCAATCTGTGGTTTTCCATGGCCTCTTAGGTACTTGCTCATTTTTAAATTGCTTTTGTGTGTTTGTGTGCTTTTTAAAAAGTTTTGAAAATGCATTAGTGTGGCGTTTCACTTTATGGTAACCCTTGTATCAGTCCTCAAGAGTGTGATAAAGTGTTTTTTTGAAAACTTTATTTGAAAACTGTTTGAAAGTGTAAGTGTAAAAAAATTATTTTGAGCAAGTACTTAAGAGTTTCTACCTACTCGAAAAAGACAGTTCGTTTTCTTATTTCCTTTAGATAGTGATATCCTACTATTAAGGAGTAGGTAGCTCCATCGTTGGAGCTTAAGGGACAATCGAAAGGGACGATTACGGCCACTTAAGGCAGCATGGCCAGATCTCTTAGTAACTGTCCTAAAGTTATAAGATCACTTTTTTACCGAGGCAACGTCAAAAAGGTCATCGAGGGACTAGTGATATTTTAAATTAGTGGACAACCACTAAAAATTCTCACGTTTCGAGAATAGTGACCATTTTCCAAAGGCAACCAAAGTGGGGAAAAACCCTAGGAGTGAGCATGTGCAAGTGTTTGTTTTCAGTTTATTTAATATTTGCACATTTAGGGTTTTCTACTATTTTAAATTATTGATCTTTTGCATACAATCCTATTATCAATCATCTAACAGTTTAATTAATACCAGAATATAAAGTGCGAGAAATTTAAACCTACCTATTACAAGGCCTTGGGGAGGGGATTACATAACCAAAAACTTTGGGGAAAAGCGGCAAATAAAAGCAGTAATAAACCTAAGTTAAAAGCTATTACAAACTCGAAACAGATATAATAATTGGAAATAAATAAATAAATAAATAAATAAATAAATAAATGCACGCGAGAATAAATTAAATTGGAATTAAAGTTTAACGAATCTAATTGATTTAGAAGAAAAATATTTTTGGATTTTCGAGAAAGTAATTAATTTTGCAAATTAACCTAATTTCTAATTAATTTTAATTATGAAAAAGGAATTTAAATTATCCTAATCAACCTAATTAATTAATGAAATTATATATTTTATAAAAAAACCTAACTCTAGTGTTTTTTGTGTCTTTATGATTTTAAGATTTAATGAAAAAAGATTTTTAAAACAATTAAAAATAAATAAAACAATAAAAAGGTTAAAGAAATTAAAACAAAAATTAAAACGGGCCTGATGTTGGAAGTGATTTTGGGGAGTGCAGAATTGAATTTGTGTTAGGCCCAAGATTGCTGGCCCAATGACTGCGTCTGATCCAGTGGGGATCACCTTTGGAGGGTCTACCATGCTCCTAGCTTGCTTGTATGTTGGATCTGATCAGTCGATGATCCAAGGCATGAGATGTTGAGGTGTATGGTGAGCACGTTTAGAACAGTACTACTGAATCTGCAGATAAACGTTAAGAAAAATATTATGTAGGAGGTAGGGATCGAACCCCTGACCTCCTACATGCGCGCGCCCTAAAACCCTTCGCTTGTACCACTGAGCCAGCTTGTTATTCGTTGATATAAAGAAACAACATATAATACACTCAGGTTTAAACACGCCATCGTCTTCCTCGCAGAACCGTCATTTTAAACCCAGACCTGTACCTACGGACATGTCCATTGCTATAAACCTGTATATCTCCAAAATGCAGCATAGGCATGATAAATCCAAACCAAGGGCATGGGTCGATTGGAAATCAATCACTGTGCCTGAATATACCCTTGGTTTGGCCTAATTTAACCTATATCAAAAAGCCCTAAAATATGCTTTGAAACCATGGGAATGGTGTTTCACGATTCATGCGCGTAAACTCAAATCAAATCATCCAAACATATTGAAAACATGATAATAAGCATGAATAAATGATTAAAACATGTTGATAATGCCAGAATTAAGGAAAACAATTTAAAAAAAAAGCAAACTGTGATTGTTATTATGCTTGATTCTTGATTCTTTAAGGCTTGGGAATGAGTGGGATAACTTCAGTGAATGTCCAGGAGTGCGGTTGTGTCCTTGGAATTGCTTGGAACGGCCTATGGAGGGATATTTGATCAACACTTTTTGACAAAAATTTTGAACTCTGTTCTTCCTTTGTGGGAGGCAGGCTACACATAAAATTTGTCCTTAGGCTTGCGAATGCTTTGTTATATGTAGTAGAACCAACCTAGGTCATTAGAATTAGAAAGAATCCAAGATATAATGGCCATGAATTTTGATTCCAATCTTTCCACATTTGAAGATTTCCTCTTGTTTTGAGCTTGCACAATTTTTTTCTTTATTTGACAGCTCATGAGATATTCAATTAATTCAAAAACAAATCTTATCCCATTTATTTGATTTATTATTGATTTTATTTGATTTTATTTGAATTTTAAATAAATAAAATCAAAATAAATTAAATAAATATGCGAATAAGGCGTGGAGGGTCCCATAGGTCGTGGACCATGCTAGGACTGAGATTCAATCTTGAAAAGATGGGCCCATGTGGAAGAAATGCAATTTTGGGCATTGTTGACTTTGTGCAAATTTCCAAAAATGGCCAACTTTGACAATGCATATCTCTCTCTCTCTCTCTCTCTCTCTCTCTCTCTCTCTCTCTCTCTCTCTCTCTCAATTTTGATCCTAAGAGGGTGTTCTTGGACTTTTTAGAAATCTTAGGATATACTCTAAACAACCCTTTTGGTTTCATCTCCACTGGATATTCCATGTTCTTGTAAGGAGCTTTGACCCAAAAGGTGTTTTTGTTTACTTCTTGAAATGATCTATAATGTCTGAATTTATATCTTTTCATGAGTGCATTTCTTGAACTTGAGGGATGAAGATGAGTTGTAGGGAGTTGGACTCTCTTTAAAATGAGACTTGGATGAAAAATTTCTGATAAAGTGTGAGAAAGTTATTTCTGGTCAAAGTTTGGTTAACTTTTCCTGTAGAAACCCTAATTTAGCAACCTTTGATTTTGATGAATTAGGAGAATTCCTTGAGGAATCATGATACAACCTTAATAAAATGATGGATTTTACTTCAAAATGTTGATTTTGACCAAAAATATTGAAGTTTGACTGTATGTGGGTCACAATTGACTTTTGACCTAATATAGTTGATTTTCAAGCATTTGAGCAGTTGTCTGAGCAAACTTCTTGTGCAAGGCATGAAACTTGACATGGATGGTCTTGAGGACATACTAGGACTATGGAAAATATTTTAGAACTTTGGAGCTTACCCATCTTGATGAAAATTGAAACCCTAATTAGGGGTTCATTGCTTTAGGAGAGAATTTTTCTGATCAATTCTTGGGCATCCTTGGGCAAGTTGAGGACCTCAATGGGCATGTGTTGAGTAGAATGAGAGGGAAAAATTTGGGGTACAACAGCTTCCTTAGAGCAACTTGCTTTGATCCACCTCTAAACCCTTCGACACACATAGTTTCGACACTATGAATTATAAGTCTATATTTATGCTTGCTTCGATCCACAAAGTGGTACATTCACATGAATGTGGTCCATTAGAAGAACATACAATTGGTGGAAACAAATATTGTTTTGTTCGTTGATGAGTTTAGTCGAAGGTTGTGGATCTATGTGATCAAAATGAAAGGATGGAGTATTCGATTCAAGGAATCAAATCGAAGATAGAATTTTGAAGAACATTGATCAAATCCATAGGCCATGCTACATGATCTTACTTTGAAGGCCTCAAACTTGTGTTTCACTCCATAATTAATTGTTTACACAATAAATTAAGCTCTTACCTAAGTTATTAAGCCATTGTCCAAAAGATCTTTCCATAAAGTAAGCTTGCTGGTACAAAATCTTCCTTGAGCCCATACCTTGCTTACTTCTGATTATACTCCACCATAAATCATAGAAAGCGAACCCTCTAAACCAGTAGTAAATTTGGTACTTTATCTTGGGATCACAGAAAACTTGACATAACTTGATATTTGCATTCCAACCAAACCATAATTTGTTATCTTTCAAATCTGATTACTTTAACTTCCCAAAACCTTTTCTCTATAAATAGAGACCATTTGCAAGCTAAAGATGCCAAATTCTTGTGTGTTGAAAAATACTTAAACAGTCCCAAACTCTCAAAAACTCAGAACCTGTACACGAGCACAAAACTTGGCACATTCTAACTTCACACACAAAATCTCAAATCCCTTTGTGCATTTTTTGGCCTTTCGATTCACTAAGCTTTCATACATCAGCTCCTAAAACATCTCAAAACTCCTTGAACTCAGAATCTGCATCGACAACCACATTGCTTTCCATTGCTGACTTTAGACACCAAATCTCAAATCCCTTTGTGAGTTTTTTGGGCCTTTCAATTCACTAAGCTTCCACATCCCAGCCTTAGAATACTCCTAAAGCCCTCAAAAAAACTCTCAAGGAAGGTAGTGATCCTTTCGATTCACTCCCAACTTCCATATACCGGCCTTTTGATTCAATGACTTTCAAACAAAGTACTAATCCCACTAGCTTCAGGGAAGTCCAGGAAAGCTCAATCGATCATCAAACCATTTCTGGAAGTCATACATAGGTCATTTGAATTTAACTTCAAGAGGTAAGATTTCTTAACTGTGATATCTTGATATAAGCATTTTCAGCACATACAAATAAAATAAAAGATGTAGATATCATATCTAGGAAGCTAACCATGCTCTCAATGTTGATTTTCATTTGCTTGTGTCTTAAGAATTTAAACTCTAACTAGTTAGGTTTTGATTTTGGTACTGAAGAAAATTTATGCTAACCTCTGATCCTTAGCTTTCGAAAATCACATGGTTGGATTTGTATTCAAATTCTAGGCAGGTTTGATGTTTACATTTTTTGATTTGGCTGAGAAATGAAGCTTAACAATGGTGATATACATCCCTACATGCGAAGGAAGAAGATGAAGCAATGTTAAAACATTCATAAATAAGTTCATTTTATATTTAGTGCAATTTGTAAAACTAACAGGTGAAACAGACCATCCTAGTGGTACAAACAATGCGCACGAAAGGCATTTATGTATAAGGTCCTGGGTTCGAGCTCCAACGAGACCTTTTGTATTTATTTTGTCATTTTTTCCAAACTAACATGCAGGTTTATAACATATTGAGTGTTGGCTGTTTTGAATGGAATGTGTGGAGAACCTGGGTTCAAATATTGGCCGGACCAAAAAAAATTTTTATCACTTGTTTGATTTCATTTTTTTTTAAAACTTCAACATTTTTTCCAACCAATCAAAACAACTCCTTTTGAATTTATTTTTTTCACACTTATTATTTACAATGTATTTTTTATGAATATATAAAAATATCACAAAAAATATTTTATTTTCATATTTATTTTAAAAAACCAAAATCCATTCCCTTTCCATTTCTATTCTTGTAAATTATATTCCTTTCAATTCTTGTACATTATTCAAGTTTTAATATGGTTGTAATAGATAATTAGGTTTAATTTTTTGCAATCCCCATTTGCAAATTTTTACACCCCATTCCCAAAATGATGTAATAGCGTAGGATATTTATTTTCTGCAATTTATCGTTTTCATATAAATGCTAGTAACTTAGGGTTTGTATGGAAAGATAAAATCAATGCTCAGAAAACCCTAATTCAAGATAAATCAAGTATGAAATACAAACACTTGCACACTTTCACCTCTAGGGTTAACTCCACTTGTCACCTATGAAAAATGGTCATGTTATGCATGTGAGACATCTTAGCAAAAACAATAAAAAATACAAGATCATAGTCCCTCGATGACGCTACGAAAGTTGCGTTATAAATGATCTTAGTACCTCAAGATAAATGCTAACTATACGATGACCCACGCCCGTCCCTTTACATCCAAAGATAAGGCTTCTTACCAATCAATGGTAAGATAGCAATATCAAAGGAAGGAAGAAATGAACAAAAGACATTTGAGTAGGTGGAACATTCTTAGTTGCTTGCTCACAATCCATCTTCAAAAAACAAACATCTTTTCAAACACACTAAACACTTTTAAAACATGTAATATTTTCAAAAAGTCCAACACTTTGTATGCATTCTTATAGAGACGAGAACCATTGCAAAGTTGGCCTAAACAAAGGCGCTTTTCAAAAATACTTTCAAAACCCACCACAAACACATTTCAAACAAAGCAATTTCAAAAGTGATCTAGCAAGCAACTAAGAGCCAATAGATAATTATGGATGAAAACGGTTCTAACACCTTCCCTTTTAATAATCTACCCCCCGAACTCAAGAAAACACCTCAAAGGTCTTTCCTATTCTTTTCACCCTTTCCTTATTGGATAAAAGAAAAGTTGGTGGAGACTCTTGCTATCCACAACAAATTGAAACCAAATGCAAAACAACCAAGTTAGTTCTCCAACCGTATTACACATGTGCATTTCATTTCCAGGATTATTCTATGGTTTTTCATTAGCATTAAAAATGGATAACAACATGGAGACAAGCACATAGCCTCTCAGAAACACTACTTCCTATTATTATCCGTGTTTTGGTGGTCGATTGCGAGAGATAACAACCCTTGTAATAGGGCCAAATTAAGAGGTTTTCAGAGGACGGTATGGAAATTTGTTACCCTTGGTGCCTGATGATTTTGAAGAGTGGGCGGTAAGAGCATTTCTCCAATTCTATGATCCACAGTTGCGTTATTTTACCTTACAGGACTATCAATTGGCACCGACTCTTGAGGAATATGCACATATTACGGATGTCAAGTTAACTAATTATATTCCTTTTGTTCAAACTCCAGAGACTCTGGATTACATGGTAATTACCAAGGCTCTTTATTTGACCTTTGGTGAAGTTGAAAATAATTGGATTAATAAAAGTGGCATGAGTGGTCTCCCATTGAATTATTTGGTATCAAAGGCCATGGTTTTTCCGAGAGGTAGGAATTGGACCGTATTCAATGCGCTTCTGGAGGCTATGGTTTATAGTTTGGTTCTATTTCTGGTTTCTAAAAAGTTGGTGCACGTGTGTCCATTATACGTCTTTATGAATGGTAATCCAATACCAACTCTACTTTTAGACACTTATTACACCATTCATTCCTGACATGGGAAGAAAGGGGAAGTTATGGGTTGTGCGATTGTGTTTTACAAGTGGTTGATGTCACACATGCCTTCGAAAGGACATTTTGTTCATGTTGCTGAGTCATCTTTGTGGTCTTAATGTATTATGGGACTAACTTCATACGATATTACTTGGAAAAGTGTGTTTGGTGTGAAAGAGATCATTGTAGGGTGTGGAGATTTCTCTAATGTTCCGCTCATGGGAACGAGGGGCTACATTAACTATAACCCTATCTTGGCACATCATCAATTAGGATTCCTGATGATGGATCGACCCTCTGATTGGGAAGTGTTGGAAACTGTTTATTTCGGTAAGGGAGAGAATGCATCTTTGCTTGAGAGGATGAAGGTGGCATGGGAACATGTTCACCAAAAGGGGAAACTTTTCTTTAGCCAAAATGGACACGTGACTCATGATACCTATGCAAGTTGGATCCAAGACTGTGTGAAGAAGATTTTTCTACCTTATAAAAGGGAAGAGTTGCAATATCCTTAGCCGGATTTTGATCCATTAACTGATGGTCAGGTGATTAATCACTTATCTCATGTAGGGTCGTCTTCTAGGAAGTCTGTGCTAGGAGGGTCGAATGTTGTGCCCTTGGTATGTTTCAAGAATCTCAAGGCGAAGAATCTCAAACTCCATAATAAGAAGAAAGAAATAAACATGGATCTCTCTTTTGCATTGCAATATAAAAAGAGGCTTATGAAGGAAGTCAAAGTGAAAAACCAACAACTAGAAAGATATGGATTGCTTGAGCAGTCAGAGAGGCTCAAGGTTGGGGTTTCTGGTACAACTAGTCGACAAGCTGAAGAATTATGGGCTAGCCATTAGGAGATAGAGAAGCTTGAGTCGTCTAAAGATAAGTTGGAAGCTAAGAACTGCAAAGAGGTTAAGTTTTTGAAGAAAAAGCTACGAGAGAAAGATGTTTGCTTTACTCAAGTTATAAAAGAGTTGACAACAATCAAAACCCAAGTAGAAAATAAAGACAAGGTTCCAGCAGAGGAAGCTGAGATGGGAAGTGCAGGTTCTAAGGATTGGGAACTCAAATACTATTGTTTGTTGGCTTTGATGAAGATGAGGAGTTTTGTGAGTAGAGACCTATTTTTAAAGGATGATCAGCTATGTGGTTGAGTTTAGGAAGAAGTTTGTACTGAACTTTATTTTCATGTTTATTTGTTGACAAGATCACCACCAGTCTTGTTGGACGAGGTATTTTTGATGATTGAATTTATTTGTATTAAGTCCTTGCTGTATAGATGTTTAGTCGAATTTATGATATGAGCAGTTTCTATTCAAATACTTTGTCTTTGATTTGCTTTAAGTTATTGTTTATCCTATTGCATATTGATGCTTGATGAAAGACCACAGGATTTTCCTGGAAATGATAAAACATTTCATGCATAAACATTCATCCATGAACATTACATCATGACAGGTTATCTCTAGACGATATTCTTATCTTGATTATTCTTTTCTTATCTAGAGTTCAAGACAACTACTCACCGGTACTCAAACAGAAATAACTTTCCAAGAAAGATGGAATAGGTCCTGGCTGAACTCGCTGAAATGAGGGCCTAGATGGCCACTCAAATGACCCAGTTCATGGAGATCATTACGAATGTGAATCGCCGACAGGATGAGTTGGCTGCTCTCGTCAAGAATCAGCACCGCAATCAGGCAGATGATGGGAATCAAGGGCTTTATAAAGACATTTCTGTCGGACCAGGGGATGTGCAGGACCAACCTTTTATGAATCTTCACAGGCCTCCTAACAATCCTTTTCTGCGCGTCAGTAACATGGGGCAGTTTCCTCCATCTCCGGGATCTCGTCTTATGGGTAACCGAAGATATAATCAGGGTGTAAGGAACTATCAAGAGCAGGACTATGACTATGATCAGGATGAAGATCACTTTTCTGTGTGGCATTCTAATCCAGGAGTTCAAGTTGGAGGATAAAATATATTAGTTGTTGGAAGAACGACTAAAAGTTGTGGAAGGACAAAGAGTCCTTGTCATGGATGCCAATGATCTCGAGCTGGTGTCCGGGGTGAAGGTTCCCCCTAAATCCAATCCTCCATTGTTTGAAAAGTACAATGGTTAGTCATGTCCGGTTACTCATGCTACTACTTATTTCAGAAAGAAGTCGGTTCATACCGAAGATCAAGGGCTTTTGATTCATTATTTCTAGGATAGCCTATCTGGGGCGTCCCTGGAATGGTACATGAAGTTGAAAAAACTCATATTCGATGCTGGAATGATCATGCTCGTGATTTTGTCAAGCACTACCCATGTAATATGGATATGGCACCTAATCACACTCAGCTATAAAGTTTGACACAGGGGCCAAAGGAATCTTTCAAAGAGTACGCCCAAAAATGGCGTGAATTGGCTGCAAGGGTTCAACCTCCACTCATGGAACAGGAAGTCATTGATATGTTTATGAGCACTCTATAAGGGCCTTATTATGATCACATGATAGGAAGTACTTCGACAGGATTTGCAGAATTGGTGATAGCTGGTGAAAGGATTGAAGTGGGTTTGAAATTGGGAAAGATTCAAGTTGGCGATTCCAATGGTTCATCAAGAGGGGTTGGTAATAAGTCGTTCAATGTTTACCCTAAGAAAAAGGAGGGTGATACAAGTGCAGTGTGTTCTCATAGGGGAAGAGCTGGAGATCGTCAGCACCAACAAGTCAACATTGTTTCTATTCCTATTAATATTCCTCAACAACAAAGGCAAAATTATGTTCCTCAACAGTATAGACAACAAGATGCTCCCCGTAAGTACAATAACAATCAGTAGCAAAGATAACCAAGGAAGTTTGATCCCTTGGCAGTATCTCTTACTGAAGTGCTACACTACTTGCTTGACTTAAAGTTGATCAATTTGAGAAATCCGTCTGCACCTACCAGAAGGCTCCCTGCTAATTATGATACTAACGCAAGATGTGAATTCCATTCTAGAGAAATTGGTCATTCTAGTGACAACTGTTATGATTTGAAGTGCAAAGGGAAATACTTATTGGATGCCAAGGCAATTGAGTTTATTCTGGTGAATGGTCCAAATGTTGTTCAAAACCCAATGCCTACTCATGGAGGGGTTGTTTCTAATATGATTGATGAAATTGGTGAGATGTTTAATTTAGTAAGGGATGTGGAAAAAGTGACTACTTCATTGTTGTATGTCAAGATGTATCTTCTTGACAATTATATCTTTCCGGGTTGTGCTTCAGATTGTGTCAAATGCAAAGAGCAACGAAAGGGTTCTGATGATTTGAAAGCTAGCATCCAATTTCTGATGGACGAGGGTTCCTTACAGTTCGATAGGAGACCAAGATTCTGAAAAGTTACTGAGGAAGATATCATTATGGTATCCATTCCTTACACTCTTGTACGTATTCCTGCTCCATCTCGGGCACCTCCTTTGATGATTACAGTACTTGGTCCATATACTAGTGCGAAGGCCATCCTATGGCATTATGGTGTTGATGTATATTACCATGGGGTGAAGCAAGAGAAAAATCCCATTCCTTCAGAGGAAGACCTTATTGAAAATAATGAAGTAAATTTTCATAACTTCTCTGGTGTTGGTCGAATGATCAGAAGCGGAAGAGTGTTTGGTCCCTCCAATGTATAGGATGTTGCGGATGCCTTAGTAAGGGAAAAAGAAAATCAGTAGGTGATGATTCGTAATCTGAGAGTTACTCCTGCTAATATCACTCAGTCGATTCCTGTGACGGGAACTTCTTCATCTCCTGATGAAGTTGAAGAGTTGATGAGAATTATCAGGAAGAGTGATTACAGTATAATTGATCAGTTGAGTCATACAACTTCCAAGATGTCTATCTTGTCCTTGTTGATTTATTCATAGCCCCACATAAATGCTTTGATGAAACTGTTGAAAAATGCTTTCGTGCCATAGGAGATAACAGTTAATTAGTTTGAGAATGTATGTGCCAATATATCTGCCGGAAACTGCCTAGGATTTACAGACTCTGATCTCCCTCCTGAGGGACATGACCATAACAAAGAACTACATATTTCTATGGAGTGTAGAGGAATAACTTTATCCCATGTGTTGGTAGACACATGATCGTCTTTGAATCTGTTACCCAAGTAAGCTTTGATGAAAATTGATTATTCTAGCCTTGAAGTTTGTCCTAGTGACTTAATGATAAAGGCATTTGATTGATCTCAAATATCAGTGTTGGGAGAGGTAGAATTGCCTATCAAGGTTGGTCCTCAGACTTTTACTACTATGTCCTTCATCATGGATATACAACCAACATATTGTGGCTTGATAGGACGTTCTTGGATTCATAAAGAAGGGGCAGTCACCTCTACGCTACATTAGAAACTCATATACGCTATGGATGGAAAGGTGATAACTGTGTGCGGGGAGGAGGACTATATTGTGAGTCATTTAACTTCTTTTCTCTATGTGGAGATCGAAGGTGAAATACATGAAACTTCGTTTTAAGATCTTAAGACGGTCCAGACAATCAACATTTCTCCTCCAGAGCAGAGAAGAAAGGCTGAGACTTCAAAGTCTTCCCTAAAAGATGCTAGAGCTATGGTAGATAATGGTAACCCTGAAGGCTAGGGCAGTATGGTGGAATTTGTTCCTAAGTTCAACAAGTTCGGTTTGGCTTCAGACCAGGTCAACCGAGTGTAGCTCCTAGAGCACCCGGTCTATCTACTCCTATGAAGTTTTCCCTTCCTAGTGCTGCTTAGAATGGATACACCAATGCGGTTGCTGATGATGGGGATATTGGATACAGTATTGCAGATTAGACTCGTCCAAGTATTCCAGGCTAGGAACTCAACAATTAGACTTCTATTGATGTCGTCCAAGTTACAACTGCGGAGGAGTAATATTCTTGTTTTTTCTTTTTATCATGTCATAGTTCCTACACTCTGCCTAAGGCGTAATGGATCATTTTGTAGGGCCACCGTGTTTCTCTTTTTCAAAATTATATCATGAAATAAAGGACATTTTTTGCATTCAAATTTTGTGTTCCTTTTCTTCCAATTTTTATTTTCATTAAAATGGCAATGTTTGTTTATTTTTTCTTCTTTCACACATTATCACTAAAACGAAAATCAATAATCATGCAGATACACATCCACCCTGGACACCATTAATAATGATTCTACTATCGCTCATTATGACTTTGATAATCCGATCTACCAAGCTGAAGAAGAGGGTGAGGAAGATCATGAACTCCATGAAGAGTTGGAAAGATTTTTAGAGCAAGAAGAGAAGGTTATCCAGCCGCATCAGGAATCTCTGGAAATGATCAACTTGGGCACCGAGGAGGCAAACAAAGAGGTCTGAATTGGGGCCAACTTAGAATAAAGTGTAAAGGAAAGACTGATTGAGTTGCTCCGTGAGGATGTTGATATCTCCGCTTAGTCTTATGATGATATTCCTGGACTGGATACAAACATTATGGTATACAAGCTTCCTCTCAGAGAAAATTGTCCTGCAATCAAGCAGAAACTTATAAGAACTCATCCCGAGATGTTAAAGAAGATCTAAGAGGAGGTACAAAAACAGTTGGATGCAGGTTTTCTGAAGGTGATCAATTATCCTCCATGGATTGCAAACATTGTATCGGTGCCGAAGAAAGATGGTAAAGTCAGGATGTGTGTTAATTACAGTGACTTGAACAGAGCAAGTCCGAAAGATGATGTCTTGCTTCCCTACATTGATATCTTAGTGGATAATACAACTCAGTCAATAGTGTTTTCCTTTATGGATGGCTTCTCTGGGTATAATCAGATAAAGATGGCTCCAGAATACATGGAGAAAACGACTTTCATTACACCATGGGGAAATTTTTGTTACAAAGTCATGCCATTTGGTCTGAAGAATGCAGGGGAAACATATCAACATGCTATGGTTACTCTCTTTCATGATATGATGCATAAAGAGATTTAGGTTTATGTTGTTGATATGATTTCCAAGTCTCAGACTGAGGAGGAACACCTGGTTAATTTGTAGAAATTATTTAAAAGGATGAGGAAGTACAAACTGAGTTTGAATCCGAACAAGTTCACCTTATTATACCCCAAATTTTTCTCCTAAGATCCCCCATCCTCTCATATTAGCAATACATCAAGAACACACAGTAGGGTTTGGTTCTTCTCCCTATCTCTATGTTTGCTAATGAGGGATCACCAAGCACTTTGATTTGTGTAACATGATCCTATATGTCTTATGTTGATTATCTTTTAAGTAACAATTATAATGGATGTTTTCTCTATAAAGGATGATAATATAGGTGAGGGCACATCATATTTCATCAAGTTGATTCATAGGTTCATGAGTTTATTTCCATGCCTTCTTCAACAAAGCTTCACTGAAATTTAAGTTTGATTAAAATCTTTGGTTCAAATATTCCCTCCCTCTTCATCTCATCCCCTTCTTATATGTGCTAGATGTTGTTAGAGAATAATCTACATATTATTTCTCCAAACATAAGGTACATAGATTGCTATTGACTGACCTCAAAATATGTGCGACTTCTATATAAGTCCACTTACGATTGCTTAACATAACGCTAAATTTTGTCTTGATCCGAGAAATGATCATTCGTGGCCTAAACCCATGTTTGCAAGCCCAAGTATGTTTAATTTGAAACCTTTGAGGTTCATTCTTAGGAGGCTTTGGTCTTATCAATCCTCTAACGAACCATCAAAAACTTTGGTCTAAGTAATCAGTTAAATATCATTGATTATTTGTTGTTACCTCGAGAATTTGAAATGCATGATATACTTGACAAAAAGCAAATGAGATTTATTGTTGAGAATATTTGATTTTATCAATCTTTTAATGAGTTTTCAAATGCAAGTTTCAAGATGGTCATTCAATTAACCTCTAATTTCTAACTCACTAATAATTGACTTTTACTTTATGTGTTTACTATACCCCTTTACTTTTACACACCATATACTTTAGCATTTACATTTCATGGTATTTTTATCTTTGCTCACTTGAGCATTTATCTTTATGTCATTTTATTTTGCTCACTTGAGCTTTCATTTTCTTTTTGAAGATACTTAATAATCAACTTGAATAATAAATTTTTTTAAGGTTACTTGGACTATTTGTTTACTATCCTTGGCATTATGGAGTTATGGACCTCTTGGACTTAGGATTAGAAACCTTGACTACCCTTGAGACCTTGTGACTTCTGTTGTTATTTTGGCTCGAGTTCTTGGTGTTTACCCCAAGACATTTGGTTTATTTTCTTTGTGTGCAGGTTATTCTGATTGTATGTTTTATTTGTGATTGAGAATTCCTTTGTATACAGTCGTTACTCTGCCCAATTTTTATGAAGACCTAATGTATCTGAAGCTTGGTTTTCTTAAGAGGTTTAATATCTTTTCTTGATTGGTTTCAATCTAAAGGATGGGAATTCTTCATTGACTCATTGTCTCAAGTGTTGGCTTCTTGTTGGTTAGACGGTTCTTTTCCTTAGCTTTTACCTTATGCCTTAGGATAGTCCCTTCATCTCCTCCCATCTTTTTTAATTTCAAAAAATATTCTCCCTCCTTTTCAAAACTATTCTTATTTTCTAAACTTGAACCACGTTCATAATAAACTTAGACTTAGGTCCATGCATTTTTCAAAAAATATTTTCTTAATCAAACTTTACGATATGTAGTGAAGTGAGACATTTTCCACTTGGTTGTTGAGCGAGGCTTTGTTGATTTCAAAATCTAAGCTATATCCTCCATTTTAAGATGATGTAAATTCTCCTTTCTCATAATCGTGGGTAGTAAGTATGCTTTCCACTCATATATGACGATGATGTCTCATTTCTAAAGTTACCCAACACATTTGTGTTTTAAAATTTTTAAAGGTGAACTACGAGTACCCTGATCCCCTATTTCACAGAAGGTGATACGTTGGCACTAATGGTTCGCAACAGCGACGGTGAAAAAGTTGTAAAAATACTTCTTTTCTCATCTCCACCATCTATTTTTGTATACAACATTTATAGCCAAAATACACAAATTTTCAAAGAGGTTCATGCGGCGTACCGTAGATGTTTAGGGTGCTAATACCTTCCCTTTGCATCACCAACCCTCGTACCTAGATTCTCTCCCCCTCTTATTTTGGGTTATTCTCTCTTTTTCCATTCCTTTGGAAACAATAAAGCGTGGTTGAGATTTTTATTTTATTTGTGCTAGTTAAGCCAATCCAATGGCTTAGTTTCAACATTTCTACCGCTATAGAAAAATGGCGACTTCACTAGGGAAATATCGACCAAATGCTGGTCCATCTCTAAGTGGGTTGATCCTATCTTTATTTATTGTGTATGTGTTATTATTTTGTTTTATATTATGTTTTTATATATGTTTGTCTGGTTTTTCTTAGTTTCCAGGGTGCTTGGTGATTTCTCATAAGTCCTCTACCCGAACTTGGGAAAACTTAAGATAGGACGGGCTGTATAGTCATGTTAACTTTGAGGGAGTAATCCAAAAAAAGGAGACATGAGATCCCCCACTGAGTGGAGGCCCTTTTATTATAATAAGGTTTACCTAGTAATCGGGAAGACGTGTTGCTTTCGACCTGGAAGCTTGCTGAAGCTGAGGACTGTAGAACCCTTAACCCATCTTGGCCTTTTAGGTGTAGTGCGGAAACAACGACGGAGTAATCCGGAAGTGGTTATCATGCGATATTACACTCAGACGAGTTTTTCATGAGAATATTACTGATTACCGAGTTAATCGGGACATTGGTAATATCCGAAGGAAGGATGTAGACTCTGGGAACCCTTTAGAACCTTGTTCGGCGGGTGATAAACTATTATTCCATAACTCGTGGGTAGTACCTTTGACCTCATGCTCGTGATGTCGAACTTATGAACCCACATGCTTGTGATCTTGTGTGTGATTGTTGCATCATGCATTCATGCACCTATGAGAATCCTGTAAAACATTTGTTTCAAGGGACTTAAAGTTGACTTTTTGCAAATTTCTTAGGTAATTTTTGATCATGGATTCTAAAAAAAGAAAGACTCGTAAGTACATTTTCAAGGATACTAAGATAGATTAATTGATGAGTTTGATTCCCGAGATCGAGAGTTCTATAGATTTTCGGAAGAAGTATGGATCCATTGTGTCTCTTATGAAGCTTAGGATGAACGAGGGTATTCTTTCTACTTTGGTTCAGTTCTACGATCTGTTGTATCGGTGTTTTAATTTCCCTAACTATTAGTTGGTTCCTATAATGGAGGAGTTTTCTTAGCTATTGGGTTTATCTGTTACCGATCATGCTCCTTTCACCGGCTTAGAGGGAGAGCCCAAGTCTCATGAGATTGCTGCCATGGTTCATTTGGGGAAGTCTGAGATGGAAGCTAACATGACTACCAAAGGAGGAATTAGAGGATTACCCGCTCAGTTTTTATTAGAGAAAGCTCGCTACTTTGCTAAGATAAAGAGTACAGTTGCTTTTGAGGATATATTTTCTTTGCTTGCCTATGGGTTGTTCTTATTTCCTAATTGTTGTACCCAAATTTTTGCCCCTAAGATCCCTTCATCATACCATGTTGATTCATTCACAACAAGATCACACTAGGATTCTTGGTTTCCCCCATACATTTAATTTTGCCTCGTTGAGAGATTACCAAATACCTTGACTTATTTTCCTCTTGTGATCATGCATATTGTTTTGTTTAACTAATAAAATGCAATGTTGGTTTGTCTTGCTTGTTATCCATGTAGGTGAAGGCAACGAGATTTAACCAGCTACCTCATGGGTTCATGAGTTTATTTCCATGCCCTAGCCAATAAAATCTTGATAAGTTCAAATCTCACCATTGGAGTGGTTTTGGAATAATTAGCATGGCAATTTTGTTTTGATTCATCACATTTCAAGGTTATTAGATGTGGCTCAAAAGTACAAGGGGTTGATTGGAGAAGCTGTTATGTTTGGACAAGGCCTTGTTCCTATTGGTCACAAGAGCATATTTCTCTCAAATTTAAATATATGGAAGTGGTTTTGGTTTCTATGAGTCCTCATTATAATCCTCAACAACTTCTATTCACAAAACAAGAATATTAGTACAAGAAGTTTTTTCAAACTTGTCAAAGTTCCTCAAGGCATTTTCTTGATCTAGAAGCTAGGGTTTTGAACTTCAAAGGAGTATATCTTTCTCACCTTTTGGTATTTTTGATTGATTCCAAAGACATCATTCTCTTCAAACGGTTATCAACAAATCACTTCAAAAGTTCCAAGGAGTTTACATGTGGAAGAGCCTTGATGAAGAAGAAAGATTACAAGTCATCCAGATGAATCCACAATTTTACATAAGTGACTTAAAATGATTATAACTTAGTCAATTTTATGTTCAATGTGGTAAAATGGATGGAAGTTTCCTTAAAGATGCAAAATATTATAGGTCATTTCATGATTTTTTGCCAACTTCAACAATTCATAAATCTCTCAATTTTTGGAGATTTTGAATGGTTCAAGTTCCAAAATGTCATTCAAGATATCTACATCATGCAATCTTTTTTGGTAAATAGCAAATTTCAAGTGGAAGGCCATGTTTGGATGCAAGACATTATAGGTCATTTTTTGAAGAAGAATTTAAGATATTTCTAAGTATGGAAAGTCAACCCTTTTTCTTCAACTTTGACTCAATGTAACTTTCATATCAAGCATCCATTTTATTCCATTCTTTTTCCATTACAAAGCTTGTAACCTCGTCTTTCTAAAGCATTAAGAATCATGCCCTAAGACCCCTTGGGTTGAAAATGCCATTGGTCAGAAGTTGGCACTTTTAAATTGAATTTCTCACCAAGTAAGAATTTTGAAATTCATAATGTGGCCTCTAATCACAAGTTTTCCATGCGTTTTGCCTCTAAACATGTTTATTGAAGTTCCAGATTTGTTTAGCACATCAAAACGCAAGAATTGGATGAGTTTTGATGAAGTTTGTATCACACTTCACTCGTGTATCAGGTGTGCACAATTTCCCTCCAAAACGCATGATTCACTCTTCCTTTTGATCCCATTCGCTTCTCCTATAAATACATGAACTATACCATTCAATTTCCCAAGCTTGGATAGCCAGAACCACCATGCGAAATTTATTTCACAACTCAGAATTCAGCAACTTCAAAATCCATTCTCGACCCTTTTTCAATCCAATTTTTCCATCAATTCACCTTCCTTGATCTTCCCTGAAGCTAACCATATAATTACATTCAAGAATCGTGCCCTATACTGTTCCATAGAAGTACAGTTTCAGAGCTCTGCAACTCAACTTCAATAGGTAGATTCCTTCATCAATTCTTCAAAACTCTGATATCATTGTGTTTCTCTCATTGCCCTGGTTCTAGTCGCAACATTTACATTTCACTGGAAACACATTTTGACCATGAAATTTCAAATCCCTATTCAAAACTTTCCTTCCAAATTGTTTGAGCTACACTTTATATAAATTTGGCGCGAGGGTGTGGTTGTTTTCATCTTGAAGAGACGAAGCGATTGGCATAGTGTTGTACCCCAAAATTTTCCCTCCCATCCTTCAGGAATTCATCCTGAATTCTCCGATTTTCTCTTAAAGCCAAGCCCTTTAGTATCATTCCTGGTCATTTGCAAGCTTAAAAGGCAAAACTTTCTCCTTGGAAAATTTAAAATTTTAAATACTTAGAATTTTCTCTAAAAGAAAGAAAAAAAGGGGGTTTAAGAAGAAAATGGCACTTCAGAGCTTCTGAACCAACCTCCAGGAAGAAACGGTCAGAAGTTACAAACTTGGCTGAACACGTAACAGTCAGTCAGAGGTTGGCTCCTTCAGCAGTTACGTCAGCTCTGTCAGAGATTATAAACATGGTTCAACACATGATCTTCAGTCAGAACATGGCTTTTTCAGCAGCTACGTAAAAGTTCAGTCAGAGTTTTCTAGAGAAAGCGACAAAGCCAGAAACTCCTTCAGAACATACTGAGATCAAGAAGATAATAGGATCAACAGATGGGGTAAAGTACTGAAGCAGGATCACTAAGTCTATAGTCTTTAAAGACAGATCAAAGGAGCTTACTGGAAAACTCTCAGAACTTGCTGAGACAGCAAGAGGCCAAGGTCAGAGCTTGGTTTATGTTGTTTTTGGTAATGTAGAACTATTGGCTCAAGTTTTAGGTAATGATGCAAAATCTCCTATTACAAGATTTTTGATGTTGATAAATCTCATCACCATTTAATGCTCATTAATACTCACAACCACTCCTGAACATTCATCCAAGGGGTCTCTCCACGTGTGGCTTGGTAAACACCTTTGTGCAAGTTTGGGAATAGGTCTATGCGCCACTTTTCGCCTATAGATGTCACTTCTCCTAAATCCTTGCCTACTGTTCCAGCCTAGGCTAAAAAGCTGTCCATCATCACAACTTTTCATAAACTTCCTTCAAAAACAATTTAACCTCTACTGCATAATATTGGCGCCCTTTAACGTTCAAAAATCCATAAAGCCTTGCCTATAAATAGGACACCATTATCCATCACAAAGGGGGACGAGAGACACCATACAGAAAAAATTACTAGAGGAGAAACAGAAAAACTCTAGTAAAAAAAAAACAACAACCTTGTGAATCTCTATCCAAAGATCCCTGGTATTTTCACAAACTTTGAACTTCCTACATCTAAACTTCATTAATACTCAGTTTTCTTTATGACCAAAGAACATCCATACACATACTTTTTCCATCCACCCATCCTAAAAAAGAACTTGTCCAGAACACCATCAGAGCTAAAGCTAGCTCCCACTCACAGATTTTTTCAATAGCCAGGTAAGCACCTGCTGACTTTAATCATGCTGCTAAGCATCATCAGCTTTGCAGACTCAATAAAACATAATGTAAATATCATGTTGCTGTTGTTTGTGTTCTGAGGATTTTCATACCTCTGAATGTTTAAGTAGGAAGTGAATCAGTGTAGAACGTGCCTGTGACCTTGTTGGTTTTGTCTCCTGAAACACTTTGACATTTGCTGAGGTTGTCCCAAGCATGTTTTCTGTTTTCTGGAAAAACAATAAAACTGCAGATGTTCTGGCTAGCACAGGGAGAAGCCAAATTTTGACTTTGACGTTAGCACATCTGAAGCCTGTTTTGCTGTCAATAATATCATAACTTCTGAAAATTATTGTATTTCCAGCAGGGTGCCAAAGTCAGAAGTTCTGACTCATACATTTTCACCAAAAGGTTGATAATCTTGCAACGGGCCTGGGTCAGAACTTCTGACATCCTCTCAGCAGCGCGCTAGCCCTCTCTCTCTTTCTCTCTATCTTCCCCTTGTTATTTTTCTTTTCTTATCTATTTTTCTCGTTGAACCACCCCAATGTACAAATGTGTATCCCCATCCCCTAATGTTGTAATAGCGTAGGATTTTACATTCCCGCATTTTATTGCTTTCAAATGTAAATGCTAGTAATTAGAATATGTATGGCAAGATTAAATCAACGAAATAGAAAATCCTAATTCAAGATAAACTCTTGCATGCAATAAAGCACACTTGCATATAAACACCCCTTAAGGTATCTCCACTTGGTTGTCTAAACAAATGGGCCATGGTATGCATGCTAGGTATCTGGGCAAAACAAAAACAAAACAAAAGGTCATATTCCCTCGATGACGCTATCTTGGTTGCCTATACAAAATGATCTAGTCCCTCGGAAAATTGCTAAAAGATATTTAGCATAATTGCTATCATTGTCTATACGATGACCCGTGCCTGTCCTGTTTAACATCCTAATACAAGGTTTTCTACCAAACTCAATGGTAAAAAAACACTGTCAAAAGGGTTAAAAAACACAAGAAAGATCTTTGAGAAAAATAGGGTAGATAGCTCTTAGTTACTTGATCAATAAACTTGCAAAACATCCTTGCTACTTTCAAACACACATCACAACACAATTTCAAAACAATCTTTCAAACATGGAAATCTTTTCAAAAGATAAAAACACCTTTGTATACATTCAAACAAGAATCATTACAAAGGTTGCCACAACGATGGCCTCTTTTCAAAACATCTTGTAAAACCACACACAAAGCACCATTTCAAACAATTGAAGAGCACCATTTCAAACAATTGAAAAGCAAAGCAAGTGATCTAAACAAGTAACTTAGAGCCCATGGAAAACCATGGATGAAAAGGGTGCTAATACCTTCCCTTTTCATAATCTACTCCCTGAATCCAAGAAAACATCTCAAAGGTCTTTCCTGTGCTTTTTGACCTTTCCTTAGGATAAAATAAAAAGTCGGTGGCGACTCTTGCAAAACCGAAACATTTGCGAACACAAACGCAAAATACCAAGTCAGTTCTCCCACCAGATCACAGAACTGGCGACTCTGCTGGGGAAATATAAAAGTGGAGTAACCTTAGGCTTTAGATCACTTTTGTATGCTTATCTTGATTGCTTTGATTTCTTTACATTTGGTTCTCTTTGTTTGGGCTTGAAATCCTCTAACCGGATTTGGGAAACATTCATAGGTAAATAGCAATACATTATGGAAACTGTGCGGGGTATACCGACATGGTTGAAATAATATCTATATTAGTGCGACATATTTGTGAGTACCAGTAGCCTTTGAGTCAATCAAAGAGAATACGGGGCCGCTGAGTGATGTCATGAAGCACTAATGAACTCTTAGAACCTTACTTGACCATCTTGGCCTTTTTTAGGGGTAGTGAGATGACCGGATTTGGTACAGTTCGAAGTTGGTAGATACTCGATACTATACTCATTGAGGGTTGTTTTCTTGGAATATTTTGGTCTCCAGTTAAGTGGCTAAACCAAAACAATGAACATAGAAAATAATCCAGTGATATTGAGCTCCATAGAACTCGGTTACTATTTCTAGGAATGGTTGAGCCAACTAAACTTCAAGAGGGTACTTACCTATGAAACCCCATGCAAGCATGAAACTAGGATCTTGTGTGATTTGTTTGTACATATATACTTGTGCATAACATCATGGACATCATAAAGCATCATATGCATCCACTAACCATTTCAAGGGTTTGGATCTTCATCTTTGTTCTTGTTTTGCAGGTCATGGAATCTCTTCGCAGGAAAACAATTCAAGTTAACCTTGTGAGAATCCCTCCTCAACTCAAGGAGCTTACTTCCAAGATTCCAGAGAATTCTCTCTTCAGTGAAAGACATGGTAGACTTTTCAACTTGGTCAACTCCAACATTGAAGAAGACATGGTAAAAGTTCTCTTCTAGTTCTTTGACCCCCTAAACCACTGTTTCACGTTCCCTGATTGCCAACTAGTACCTACTCTGGAGGAATTTTCTCAACTTCTGAGGATTCCTATTCTCCATCAACTACCCTACAATGGTACGGAAAGAGAACCAAAGCCCGAAGATGTTGCTCAAGCTTTACACTTGCAACCATCTGATATCAAAGGTCATTGGGAAACCAGAAGTGGTGTCAAGGGTTTCTTGGCAAAGTTTCTGTTTGAGAAGGCACAAGACTGTTGGAATTCTCTAGATCTACGAGCTTTTGAGGAGATTGTAGCACTTCTCATCTATGGGTTGGTCTTGTTCCCAAACCCTGATCAACTTATAAATGTGAATGCTGTCAAGATTTTCATATCTCGGAATCCTGTGCCTACATTGCTTGGGGACATCCTACACTCATTTTACACACGAACAATGAGGAAAAGAGGTGTTCTCATGTGCTGTAGTCCTCTCTTAGCAAGGTGGTTTATTTCTCACCTTCCACAATCATTTTTGAAGAATGAGCAGGGTTTAAGGTGGTCACAACGATTGATGACCCTCACACATTCTGATGTTCATTGGTGTTCTCGATCCAGAGAAAATGTCATCATCATTGATCATTGTGGAGAATTCCCTAATGTCCCACTACTTGTCACTAGGGTAGGCATTACCTACAACCCCTGTCTAGCTTTGAGACAATTTGGATATGCTCGGAGGGATGGCCCTCATGATATGCTGATTTTTGACCTAGTTTTTGACTTCAACAACGACGCTCAAGGACTTAGACAAAGGTTCATCAGAGCTTGGAGGATGCCCAACAGAGTGGATAGTAAGACACTGGAGCAAAAGAATTACATCCCCCTTAAGCCTTATCTCAAGTGGGTACGAACCCGCGCCCAGAATCTTATGATGGCATAGCCTCACATTCTCCCCGTGATCAAAGAGCCTGTTATGGAAGGAGAGGTTCGATACACCCTCCTACATCCAAACATGCCAACATCATTGGAAGAATTACAAAAGAGTTGGATCGAACTCAAAGAAGAACGAAATACTTTTGAAGCCATCTTCTATGCCAGTGAGAAGAAGGTTTTGGAGCTTACCCGCCAACTTCATGAGGAGGAGACTCTCAACACTTACATCGCACCAAAAAGGATGCGCAATGTCTTTTTACATTAAGAATTTTGTAATATTTTGCCCATGGGGCATTCATGTACTAAAAAATTTCTTCTTAATATGACGTGTGTTCTTTTTGTTTGCAACAAATTTGAATTTCTGAATCCTTGAATGCATTACATGAATAACATATCATTCATCATATGCATAAAGATGTCTCCACACCAGGTTTCCTTATCTTTCTGCTGTTTATTTCAGCAAGATTGATTTGGAGCAGATGGTTAAGGATCTGCAAGCACAAAATTCTCAATTCCAGCAACTCCTCATGACCTTAGAAAAGGGTCAAGAGGACCTTAAAGCACTGTTGGAGAAAGATAAATAGAAAAAGAGGAAAAGACCTGGTGTAGTCATCATGGGAAGAAGGTTTGAAAGCAACGCTAGAAAAGTTCTCGAGTTCCCCTCAACGTCTGATGAATGGGCTGGTAAAGGAAAAGGGACTGCAATGCCTTCTGAATCTGAAGTTGAAGGAGAAGAAGAGGAAGAGGAAGAGGATGAAGATTACTCCGAACAGTAATATCCCCCGGCAGATGATAAATTTAAAAATCTTAAGGATCGGTTGGCAGCCATGCAGTTGCAAAGGGTACCTGGTTTAGATTTCGAAGAACTAGGATTGGTCGCTGGGATCGTCATTCCTCCCAAGTTCAAAGTACCTACATTTGCTAAGTATGACGGTCTGTCGTGTCCAAATATGCATCTAAGATCCTACGTCCGAAAGATCCAACCCCACTCATCTGATAAGGATCTTTGGGTCCATTTTTTCAAGACAGTTTGTCAGGCACACAATTGGACTGGTTCTATCAACTTGAGAGGTCTGAGGTTCATAACTGGGAAGACTTAGTTGTTGCTTTCTATCGACAATACCAATACAACGCTGATTTAGCACCTACTCATACTCAACTACAGAGTATGGGTATGGCTTCTAATGAAGGATTTAAAGAGTATGCCCAGAAGTGGCGTGATATGGCTGGAAGGGTGCAGCCACCATTGTCGGATAGAGAGCTGGTTGACATGTTTTTAGGAACCCTGTCTGGCCCTTTCTTCAATCATTTAATCGGGAGTTCCTCTGCGGGATTCACCGAACTAATTATGATTGGCGAAAGGGTCGAGGCCGGCTTTAAAAGTGGTAAGATTCAGAAAGATTCCTCCACGTCCACTGCTATTAAGAAGACCTTCCCAGCTAAGAAGGAAGCTTCTGCTGTTTATTCTCAGAAAAGTCAAGGAAGAACTGAGCACCGACCAACGGTAGGGGCAGTGATGATTCAAAACTCTTCAAATGATCCACCTCGCAGCCATCAACCAAGATCTAATCAACAACGGGTAGAAATGCCACAACGGCAGTTCACCCGAATCAACATGACACTGACTCAAGTACTCCCTCATTTGCTAAAGCTGAATCTTACCAATTTGAAGGAAGCGCCAAAGAACCCTAATACCTCTTCTCCATATTACCACTCTAATGCAAAATGTGCTTACCACTCTGACAATGTAGGGCATGATACCAACAACTGTTGGGCTCTTAAGAACAAAATCCAAGACCTGATTAACGCCAAGGAAGTAGAATTTGATGCGCCCGAAAAGCCAAATGTGATTTCTGCCCTGATGCCCAAGCACGGTCATAATGTTCATGTCGTTATGGAAGACCTTCATGTTACCAATGTTGCTAACCTTTTGACTCCCTTACCAGTGATTAAAGTGAATTTGATGAGAGCTAGTGTATTCCCAGGCTGTGGAAAAGACTATTACTTTTGTTTAAACATACGAGTTGACTGCCCACTGTTGAAATCAAGCATCCAACGCTTGATGGATACCCAAGAGATAATCTTCCAAAAGACTCCTGTTGATACCTTCACTCCTGTTACTCCTGCTACCTTTGATACTTCAACCAATGACATTGCAATAATAACCATCTCCAACAATATTCCCAAGGCTTGCAAAAGGCCTGTCAAGATTACACTTGATCCTAAGTTTGTGCCGTTGAAAATCACCATGCGGGGCCTGTCCCGTATAAATCTAACAAGACGATATCATGGAACTACGGAGGAGAAATCTTCTATCATCGTATCAAACAGATTGAATCAGTCCAAGAGAATTCTGATGATGAAACCCATGATATAGGGAACATTGCAGGAACAAGCAAGATAACTCGCAACGGTCGGATCTTCTCTCCAGAGATTGCTCCCCCTCGAGCAGTCTTCGGACCCTCGAAAGCTTCTGTGCCTGTTAAGCCATCTGTGCAAAGCTCGATAATTGAAGAAATTGATGTACCTGAAGTTAGACCCTCTGATGCTACTACCGATAAGGGTAAGGGGATACTAGAAGCGCCTGTCAGGATGAAGGCTCAGACTGTGGTAATTCCCGAAACCATCCAGAAAGAAATGGAAGAAATCTTAAAGATAATAAAAAAGAGCGACTACGACGTCGTGGAACAGCTAGGGCAGTCCCCTTCCCAAATCTCCATGTTGGCTCTTCTACTCTGCTCTGAGGCTCATGCTAAGGCCTTGATCAAATTTTTAAAGACGACACACGTGCCTCAAGATACTTCGGCTGACTAGTTTCAAGAGTGCATGGCCAACCTTACTGCTAATAATGGTCTTGGTTTTTCCGATGCTGATTTGACTCCCAAGGGAAGGAAGCACAACGACGCGCTGCATGTCTCAGTAGAATGCAGGGGAACCAAACTTGCCCATGTCCTAGTTGATACCGGTTCATCATTGAATATGCTGCCAAAAAAGGCGTTGGATAGATTGGACTGCGAAGGATTGACCCTTAAACCCAGTAACATCGTTGTTAGAGCCTTCGATGGTTCTAAGAGGATGGACCGTGGAGAAGTGGACATTCCTATCAAAGTGGGCACCGAGACCTTCAACTTTACCTTTTATGTGATGGACATCCGTCCCTCATATTCGTGCTTATTGGGAAGGCCGTCGATCCACTATGCTGGGGCAGTTACCTCCTCTTTACACCAAATGCTAAAGTATCCTATTCAGGGTTAGATTATAACGGTGCACGGCGAGGAAGAGTAAATGATAAGTAACCTCAACTCCTTCCGCTATGTGGAGTTGGATGGAGAATTCATAGAAACGCCTTTCCAACATTTTGAGGAAGTTTCTCCTGAGGTCGCAGTTGCGAAGACAATGGTTGATGTGCCTATCGTTTCCAAGCATGTGTCTAGGATGGCATCTCTCAAGGATGCAGAGGCTGTAATCAAAGAAGGAAGTAGTACAGTGTGGGGGAAATTGCCTAATTTTCCCCATAAGACTAACAAGTTCGGACTAGGTTTTACTACTGCTGGCCAGAAAGCTATGCGTCGCTCCAAGGCCGGAGGACCACCCGTAAAAATCACTCACCATGGAATTAATGCCTTAGAAGATGATGATGAAGAAGACAACTTTGAAGATTGGATCTTTCCAACCGTCGAAGGAGGATTAAGCAACTGGGAAGTAAAGGACTTTATTCCCATCACTTTCATCAACTAGTAATTCATCTTTGAACAATTTCCTATTTTGGTCTGTAATAACTAAACAATTCGTACACTATTTTCACCTTATGCCTTGCCCGGGGCATATAGGTCCATTTGTAAGGGTTTGATTTTCTTCATTATCATATGCCGTGTTTTAATGAATCATTGGATGTTTTCATCTATAAACTGTTGTGTTCATTTTCTTTCCTTTTGCATCTTGTTTTAAGGATGGCTATCCCTTACACACACCCACACTCATAAAATGCAGGTATCCATCCACTCCGGATTCCATGGGTGACTGTTCTGCTTTAGCCTTCGGTGACTCTGAAGATTTGGTCAATCATGCTGAGTACGAAGTTGACGAAGACTGTGAAGTGTCGGGAGAGTTAGCCAGACTTTTGCAACAAGAAGAGAGGGCTATTCTGCCCCACGAAGAGTTGCTAGAGACCATCAACTTGGGAACAGAGGAAGACAAGAAATAGGTTAAGGTGGGTGCCAACCTGGAACCAAGTGTCAAAGAGCACTTAGTGCAGTTGTTGAACGAATATGTTGAGATCTTTGCCTGGTCCTATGAAGACATGCCGGGACTAGATATAGATATCGTGGTTCACTGTCTCCCTACAAGAGAAGACTGTCCATCGATCAAACAAAAGGTCCGCCGAATGAGGCCCGACATGTCCGAGAAGATCAAAGCTGAGGTAATGAAGCAATTTAACGCTGGCTTTCTGGCTGTTACTTCCTATCCATAATGAGTTGCTAACATTGTGCCCATGCCTAAGAAGGACGGCAAAGTCAGAATGTGTGTGGACTATCGGGACTTAAACAAGGCTAGCCCTAAGGATGATTTTCCACTACCACACATCGACATCTTGGTTGAAAACACAACTCAACACAAGGTATTTTCCTTCATGGATGGATTCTCGAGATACAACCAGATCAAAATGTCCCCTAAAGACATAGAGAAGACTACTTTTGTTACGCAGTGGGGTACCTTTTGCTACAAAGTGATTCCATTCAGACTGAAGAATGTCGGGGCAACATATCAACGTGCCATGGTAGCTTTGTTTCATGATATGATACATCATGAGACAGAATTCTACGTAGACGACATGATAGCCCGATCACAGACAGAAGAAGAACACCTTGATCATCTGCAAAAGCTGTTTGTCAGGTTGAAGGAGTATAAGCTCAGACTGAACCCAAGCAAGTGCACTTTTGGAGTCAGGTCTGGTAATCTATTGGGATTTATTGTCAGCAACAAAGGCATTGAGGTTGATCCAACTAAAGTAAGGCTATACAAGAAATGCCTGCCCCCGCACTGAAAAGGAGGTTAGCGGATTCTTGGGACGCTTAAACTATATCGCAAGGTTCATCTCTCACCTGACATCTACCTGTGATCCAATCTTTAAACTGTTGAAGAAAGATCAGGTAGTTTAATGGAAAAATGATTGTCAAGCTTCTTTTGATAAAATCAAAGAGTATTTGCTGGAACCTCCTATTTTGGTGCCACCCGTTGAAGGAAGGCCGTTAATCATGTATCTGACTGTTTTGGATAACTCAATGCGGTGCGTACTGGGCCAACATGACGAGTCTGGCCGAAAAGAGCATGCCATTTATTACCTTAGCAAAAAGTTTACCGACTGTGAGACTCGCTACTCACCGCTCGAGAAAACTTGCTGTGCTTTGGTATGGGCTGCTCGCCGGCTAAGGCAGTATATGTTGACTCATACCACTTTGCTGATTTCCAAGATGGATCCAATTAAGTATATCTTCGAGAAGCCTGCTTTATCTGGAAGAATCGCTAGATGGAAAATGATCCTGACTGAGTATGATATTCAGTATACTACCCAAAAAGCTATAAAGGGGAGTGTACTAGCTGACCATCTAGCTCATCAAGCCATCGAAGATTACCAATCTATGAGATTCGACTTCCCTGACAAGGACATCATGACATTAGACAACATTGAAGGTAACAGACTGTATGACGGACCTGAACAAGGATCCCAATAGACCCTGTACTTTGATGGTGCTTCAAATGCACTTGGCAACGGTATCGGAGCAGTACTCATTTCTCTGGAAGGTTGCCATACACCCTTCACTGCCCGACTTTGCTTCAGCTGTACCAACAACATGGATGAATATGAAGCTTGCATCTTTGGTCTCAAAGCTGCTATAGACTTGGGAATCAAATCTTTGGTCGTATTTGGGGACTCGGCTTTGGTTATCAGTCAAGTCAAAGGAGAGTGGGAAACTAAACATCCTAATCTTACCCCATACAAAGACCATGTCTTGACGTTGTTGCCTCATTTCAAGAAGATTACTTTCGAGCACTTCCCGCGAGAAGAAAATCAGCTAGTAGATGATCTGGCTACAATGTCTTCCATGTTTAAAATCAACTGGGATAACGAGGCTCCCCAAATCACCATCGAGCGAATAGAAGAACCTGCACACTGTCACGAGATTAATACCGAAGAAGTAGTGGAACAACCCTGGTTTCATGAAATCAAAAGGTATCTCCAGACTCGAGAATACCCTGAAGGAGCTTCCGTCAATGACAAAAAGTTCTTAAGGAGGTTTGCTGCCAAGTTCTTCCTAAGCAATGGCATCCTTTATAAAAGCAACCATGATTGTGTTCTACTTCGTTGTGTGGACAAGGTTGAAGCAGAGTTGATCATGACCGAAATACATAGTGGCACATTTGGCACCCATTTGAGTGGACATACGATGGCTAAGAAGATTCTAAGGGCAGGCTACTACTGGTCTACCTTGGAAGCTGACTGTCATCAACATTCTCATACTTGCCACAAATGCCAAGTCTATGCTGACAAGGTACATATTCCTCCTGTTCCTCTCAACATTCTGACAGCCCTTTGGCCATTCGCAATGTGGGGCATTGACATGATTGGAGAAATCAAGCCTACGACATCCAATGGACATCGCTTCATCCTGGTAGCTATCGATTATTTTACCAAGTGGGTCGAAGCAGCTTCCTACGCCTCTGTTACAAAGAATGTAGTTGCCTGCTTCATCAAGCAGAACCTCATATGCCGGTATGGTGTCCCCGACAGGATCATCACAGACAATAGTACAAATTTGAACAACACTATGATCACCGCTCTGTGCGAGCAGTTCAAAATTCAACATCACAATTCATCTCCCTATCGGCCTAAGATGAACGGTGTTGTCGAAGCTGCAAACAAAAATATCAAGAAGATCATACAAAAGATGACAGTCACCTACAAGGACTGGCATGAAATGTTACCATTCGCTCTCCACGGATACCGTACCACGACTCGCACTTCAATTGGGGCAACCCCCTTTTCTTTGGTATATAGTATGGAAGTTGTTTTACCTATGGAAGTTCAGATCCCTTCCTTGAGGATCATGAAGGATGCTGATTTGAGTGAAGATGGTTGGATTCAGACCCGACTGGATCAACTTAACTTGATTGATGAGAAGCTACTTACTGCTGTTTGCCATGGTCGGGCGTATCAGAAACGTATGATCAAGGCCTTTAACAAGAAATTAAAGGGACATGTATATCAAGTTGGGGACCTTGTAATCAAACAAATCATATTGCTGCAAAGTGATCCCAGGGGCAAATGGACTCCTACTTATGAAGGACCATTTGTGATCAAAAACATCTTTTCGGGTGGGGCAATGATTCTGACCACCATGGACGGCGGTGACCTGCCACACCCTATGAACGCAGACATAGTCAAAAGATACTACGCATAAACGACCCGACAAGTTGAAAACCCAAAAGGGCGACTTGGGCAAAAATGGGCATCCCGTTAAATCGAAAACCTGAAAGGGCAGTTCAAGCAAAAATTAGGGATAAACAAAAAAAATCTGTACACCCGGCAAGTTGAAAACCCGAAAGGGCGACTTGGGAAAAAAAGGGTTTCCCGGTGGATCAAAGACCCGAAAGGGTGGTCCAGGAAAAAGTTAGGGGATTAAAGCGTATGTCTATGTCTCGTTGGATCACTTTAAGGATAATCTCTTCAAAAATAAGCTTCGGGCTTCTGATCAACCTAATCATCATCAAACAAGGCAACAAATGGACAAGATACTCAGAGTTACGAAGGCTATAGCAGAATGGGAACCCCATGGAATTGTTACACATAGCCATCTTTCTTTTTATAAAAATTTTCTCAATTTTTATGACAACATTCTATTACTAGGATGTCTGTCTCCTTTGTACAAAGATACTTACAAAAGTTAATACCAAGATACTTCAAAGTGCAGAAATTTTCTTGCCTTTCATTCTTTTTACACTTATGTTTTATTTGAAAATGTCCAAGGTTTTGTTAAATAGGCATATGCATTTGAATATAATCACTGCTTACAAATAAAACAAAATTGAGAAAGGGTAATTACTAACAGGCTGAAGGTGTAGGAAGATATCCTTGTGCTGTTCCAGAAGAAATCCCCTACAATACATCATTCAGATCCTCAACAAAGTTAAAGCCTTGGAGTATATATCTCCAGCGGAGTTAAATTTCAAGACCCCCAGCGGAGCCAGTGTATTCTAAACCTTATTCCCCAGCAGAGTTAAGTTTCAAAGTTCCCATCAGAGTTAAGTCTCCAAGCTCCCGATCCCTGGTGGAGCCCGAAAACCCTGAAATACATATACCCAGCGGAGCTAAAATATTCTAAACTTTCTTCCCCAGCAAAGTCAAAATTTCCAACTATCAATCCCCGGTGGGAACCATTCAGCTTCCCCCAAATTCCCCAGCAGTTTATCTTAAAAGTCTGAGAACCAAGCGGATAACAGTTAACTTCTTGGCTTATCCCCAACTAGGATGATTCCCCGGTATATTGGCATACACCCAAGCTCCTGATTTCCCCAGCCGAGTAAGCACTCTCCCCACAGATTTATTTCCCAACAGATCGAAGATTCTCGGTCTCATTTCTCCAGCAGAAGCCTCCCAGGTTCTAATTCCCCAGTAGAGGTCTTCAGAGTTCTCCTTATTTCCCAGGAAAGTCATGAAGGATTCTCATTCCTCGCAGAAGTTGTCAAAGCTCTCGTTAAATCCCCACCAGTCACCGAGGATATTCAATCCCCAGAAGCGACCCCAAGATTTCTCATTCTCAACAATCAAAGATCTTTAATCCCCAAGCAGTCAACAAGGATTTATCATCTTCGACAATCAAAGATTTTTTGGAATCCCCAACATCGGTCAAGGATTCACCTTCCCCGACAGCAGTCAAAGATTTCATTATCTCCAGTTATCAAGGATTTATCTTCCTCAGCAAGACAGCTACTCAGCTTACATGCACATCCATTACATTCACGTATCACAAAAATTGACGAAACACAGTTCATTGCATCATACATATCATGCAACATAACTTTGTGTTTTAGATAACATTTTACCCTTTTCAGGATAAGATTAAAAGGCTACCGTTAACAATTATTCAGATACAGTATGGATACACCCCAGACATGGCGGTCATTCTATTACTCATTCAGAATTTCAAGAGTCAGATACAATATGGATACACCCCAGACACGACGGTCATTCTATTACTCATTCAGACTTCACCAATCCGATACAGACTAGATACGCTCCAGACACGGAAGCCATTCTATTTCTCATTCAGATTCAACTAATAACTTCAAGATTCAGATACGCTCCAAACACGGATGCCTTTCTGGCCCTTACACTAGAAGTTTGATTTTCCCCAGTACAGTCGCCACGGAAGTTATTCTGCTACTCATACAGATCTCAATATCAGATACAGACTAGATACGCTCCAGACACGGAAGCCATTCTATCTCTCATTCAGATTCAACTACCAAACCTCAAGTCCAGATACACTCCAGACACGGAAGTCATTCTGTCACTTGTCCAGATCCCAGTTACAGTACAGATACACTCCAGACACAAGTTATTCTGCTACTCATACAGGTCTCAACTTCAGATACAGTCCAGATATGCGCCAGACACGGTCGCCATTCTGTCACTCATTCGGAATTTATCCCCAGCACATAGATGCTCCCTACACAGATGTTTCTCTGTTACCCATTCAGAATACAGATACACTCCAGACACGATAGTCATTCTGATATTTATTCAAGAATCAAATACAGTTACAGCTCGGAAACGCTCTAGACACGGCTGCCATTCCCTTGCTCATACAAACCCAATCTCCAGATACAACTCAGGTACGTTCATAACAAGGATACCATTCTGATGTTCATTCTTCTAATGATCTACAAACCAATCTTAGATGGCATCTTTAAGCCCATGTCTAGCAAGTTTCTACCATCTCCAAATGGCATCTTTAAGCCTATTCCTTCAGCTACATTTTGACGAGTGCAAATTTACGAGCACTCCAGTGTCCAATCCTCTTTTACCTTCGAGTCACGAAAGGCAGATTCACCAATCTAACTCTTCAGGTCCAAGAAGATTGAACAGGGGCAACTATTGTACCCCAAAATTTGCCTTCCCATCCTTCAGGAATTCATCCTGAATTCTCAGATTTTCTCTTAAAGCCAAGCCCTTTAGTATCATTCCTGGTCATTTGCAAGCTTAAAAGGCAAACCTTTCTCCTTGGAAAAGTTAAAATTTTAAATACTTAGAATTTTCTCTAAAAAAAAGATAAAAAATGGGTTTAAGAAGAAAATGGCACTTCAGAGCTTCTGAACCAACCTCCAGGCAGAAACGGTCAGAAGTTACAAACTTGGCTCAACACGTAACAGTCTGTCAGAGGTTGGCTCCTTCAGCAGTTACGTCAGCTCTGTCAGAGATTGTAAACATGGTTCAGCACGTGATCTTCAGTCAGAACATGTCTTTTTCAGCAACTACGTAAAAGTTCAGTCAGAGTTTGCTAGAGAAAGCAACAAAGCCAGAAACTCCTTCAGAACGTACTGAGATCAAGAAGATAATAGGATCAGTAGATGGGGTAAAGTACTGAAGCAGGATCACTAAGTCCGGAGTTTTTAAAGATAGATCAAAGGAGCATACTGGAAAACTCTCAAAACTTGCTGAGACAACAAGAGGCCAAGGTCAGAGCTTGGTTTACGTTGTTTTTGGTAAAGCAGAACTGCTGGCTCAGGTTTTAGGTAATGATGCAAAATCTCCTATTACAAGATTTTTGATTTTGATAAATCTCATCACCATTTAATGCTCATTAATGCTTACAACCACTCATGAACATTCATCCAAGGGGTCTCTCCACGTGTGGCTTGGTAAACACCTTTGTGCAGGTTTAGGCATGAGTCTATGAGCCACTTTTCGCCTATAGAGGTCACTTCTCCTCAATCCTTGCCTACTGTTCCAGCCTAGGATGAAAAGCTGTCCATTATCACAACTTTTCATGAACTTCCTTCAAAAACAAGTTAACCTCTACTGCATAATATTGGCGCCCTTTAACGTTCAAAAATCCACAAAGCCTTGCCTATAAATAGGACACCATTGTCCATCACAAAGGGGGACGAGAGACACCATCCAGAAAAAATTGCTAGAGGAGAAACATAAAAACTCTAGTAAAAAAACAAAAACAAAACAACAACCTTGTGAATCTCTGTCCAAAGATCCCTGGTATTTTCACAAACTTTGAACTTCCTACATCTAAACTTAATTAATACTCAGTTTTCTTTGTGACCAAAGAACATCCATACACATACTTTTTCCATCCACCCATCCTAAAAAAGAACTTGTCTAGAACACCATCAGAGCTAAAGCTAGCTCCTACTCACAGGCTTTTTCAACAGCCAGGTAAGCACCTGCTGACTTTCATCATGCTGCTAAGCATCATCAGCTTTGCAGACTCAATAAAACATAATGTAAATATCATGTTGCTGTTGTTTGCATTCTGAGGATTTTCATACCTCTGAATGTTTAAGTAGGAAGTGAATCAGTGTAGAATCTGCCTGTGACCTTGTTGGTTCTGTCTCCTGAAACACTTTGACATTTGCTGAGGTTGTCCCAAGCATTTTTTCTGTTTTGTGGAAAAATAATAAAACTGCAGATGTTATAGCTAGCACAGGGAGAGGCCAAATTCTGACTTTGACGTTAGCACATCTGAAGCCTATTTTGCTGTCAATAATATCAGAACTTTTGAAAATTATTGTATTTCAGCAGGGTGCCAAAGTCAGAAGTTCTGACTCATACATTTTCACCAAAAGGTTGATGATCTTGCAACTGGCCTGGGTCAGAACTTCTGACTTCCTCTCAGCAGCGCGCTAGCCCTCTCTCTCTTTCTCTCTATCTTCCCCTTGTTATTTTTCTTTTCTTATATATTTTTCTCGTTGAACCACCCCCGTGTACAAATGTGTATCCCCATCCCCTAATGTTGTAATAGCGTAGGATTTTACATTCCCGCATTTTATTGCTTTAAAATGTAAATGCTAGTAATTAGGATATGTATGGCAAGATAAAATCAATGAAATAGAAAATCCTAATTCAAGATAAACTCTTGCATGCAATAAAACACACTTGCACATAAACACCCCTTAAGGTATCTCCACTTGGTTGCCTAAACAAATGGGCCATGGTATGCATGCTAGGTATCTTGGAAAAACACAAACAAAATAAAAGATCATAGTCCCTCGATGACGCTATCTTGGTTGCCTATACAAAATGATCTAGTCCCTCGGAAAATTGCTAAAAGATATTTAGCATAATTGCTATCATGGTCTATACGATGACCCGTGTCTGTCCCGTTTAACATCCTAATACAAGGTTGTCTACCAAACTCAATGGTAAAACAACACTGTCAAAGGGTTAAAAAACACAAGAAAGATCTTTGAGTAAAATAGGGTAGATAGCTCTTAGTTACTTGATCAAAAAACTTGCAAAACATCCTTGCTACTTTCAAACACACATCACAACACAATTTCAAAACAAACTTTCAAACATGGAAATCTTTTCAAAAGATAAAAACACCTTTGTATACATTCAAACAAGAATCATTACAAAGGTTGCGAAAGCGATGGCCTCTTTTCAAAACATCTTTCAAAACCACACACAAAGCACCATTTCAAACAATTGAAGATCACCATTTCAAACAATTTAAAAGCAAAGCAAGTGATCTAAACAAGTAACTAAGAGCCCATGGAAAACCATGGATGAAAAGGGTGCTAATACCTTCCCTTTTCATAATCTACTCCCCGAACCCAAGAAAACATCTCAAGGTCTTTCCTGTGCTTTTTGACCTTTCCTTAGGATAAAATAAAAAGTCGATGGCGACTCTTGCTAAACGAAACATTTGCGAACACAAACGCAAAATCCCAAGTCAGTTCTCCCACCGTATCACACATAGGTATGAGCTTCTGATTTTATAGTTTGAGAGACCTGCAAATCACGTTGGCTGGAGGTTGAAGATGACCTACATGTCATCTTCCAACCAATGATGGCACGCCACTTGCTATTTTTGAAAATCTGATTTATATGTGATTCTGTACATTATCCACTAATGACCATGATATGCACAGCACGTCAGATCCCTTGGATTTGATTACAAACGCGTTTTGACTCTCATCCAATGGTCCACATATTTTACTTTTATTTTCTTTTTCTGATATTTATATTTTAATTGTTTTAAATTTCAAAAAATCATAGAAAATTTATTTTTAGTCCAAAAAATCTGAAAAAATTATGAAAAATATTTTTGATTATTCTCTTTCTGATTTTTACATTTTCACAATTTAATTTTGTGTTTTGGTATTTTTTATAAATTTTACACTTATTTGATTTGGTTTAAATGTTTAAAAATATTTTTATACATTTTTAAATTCTGGAAAAATTACGGAATGGTCCAATGATATTGTGATAAATATTGGTGACCTTATTTTATTTTTGTCTCTGAATTCACTATTTTTTACCATTTTTTGTTTTTGTTACCCATTTATTTTTATTTTAAAAAATAGTTTCTGACTTTAAAAAATTACCAAAAAATTTGTAAAATTATTTGAGCCTTTTTCTTATTTTTATATGGTCTTACTTTTTATTTCTTGATTAATTTGAACATAGATGATATTTTTATCTTTATTTTTTATTTTTAAACATTGTTTTTTAAATCCTTTTATGTATATTAAAATGTGATATTATTTTGTGAATATTTTCTGGCTGATCTTGGGTTAGATTTTGGATCATAAACTTTATTAACATCATTGGATCCATGGTGTTGAGTTTAACTCCACAAAAATGGATGAATGATTTTAATAATAGTTTGATTAAAATTTAATTCAAATATGGTTTATATTTTTTTTCCCATCCCTCTTCTCATCCCCTTCTTATTGCACTAGATGTCGTTGGAGCATGATCTCTATATCATGTCTCAAACAAAATGGTGCATAGATTGCTATTGAACGGCCTCAAAATAGGTGCGACTTCTATATAAGTCCACTTACGATTGCTTAACATAACGCTAAATTTTGTCCCGATTCGAATAAATGATCATTCATGGCCCAAACTTATGATTGCAAGCCCAAGTATGTTAATTTGATCTCTTTGATCCAATAACCTTGAGATTTATTGTGTGGAGGCTTTGGTTCTGCCAATCCTCTAATGTATCTACAACACCTTTGGTCAATGCAGATCACTTAAACATCGTTGATCATTAAATGGTACTTGTGAGAATTCCAAATGGATGATATACTTGACAAAAATAAAATGCAACTTGTTATGTGGAGGCTTTTGTTCTACCAAACCTCTAATAAGTTCCAAATGCAAGTTTCAAGATGGTCATCCAACTAACCACTAATTATTGACTTGTTTTACCTTATGCTTTCATTCTTTTTTATGCTTTATGTATCATTTACTTTTAGCATTTACATTTCATTCCATTTTCATCTTTGCTCATTTGAGCATTTACTTTCTTGCCATTTTTACTTTGCTCACTTGAGATTTTATTTTCCTTTCTTAAGATACTTAATAATCAACATAAACCCTAAAAAAATCTTTAATGGTACTTGGACTATTTGGTTACTATCCTTAGCAATATAGAGCATGGGACTTTTCTTGGACTTAGGATTAGAAACCATGGCCTATCTTGGAAACCTTGTGATGTTATCTGATTATTTTGTCTGGAGTTCTTGAGGTTTACCTCAAGACATTGGGTTGTTTGTTTGTTTTTGTGTGCAGGTTTTTTTGTGATTACACCCCTTGTTTGTGATCTGGGATTCACCCGCATACAGTCGTTACCCTACCCCATTTTTTATGAAGACTTAATACACTTGAAGTTTGGTTCACTCAAGAGGTCTAGTTTTCCTTTGCCTAATTAGTTTCAACCCAAGGAATGGGAATTCTATCTTGGCTCATAATGTCAAGTATTGGCTTCTTGCTGGTTATATGATTCTTATCCCCAGCTTTTACCTTATACTTTAGGATAGTCCCTTCTTCTCCTCCCATCTTCTTTAATTTTAAAATTCTTCTTTTCCTTTTTGAAAACTCTTCTTGTTTTTGAACTCGAACCATTTTCATAATAAACTTGGACTTATGTCCATGCATTTTCAAAACATTTTCATAAATAAACTCCAATCAACTTAAAAATACCTTGAAATTTTTTTGTAAGAAGACTAAAAGTCAATCAATCTCATTTCAAACCATTTTTCCAATTTGGATTTTCATCTTTAAAACTTTTCTTAAAAGATTAAACTCTTGTCAATCCTTGTAGTGATGCAAACAATTATACTTCTACAATATGTAGTGAAGAGATATATTTTTCCACTTGGGTGTTGAGTGAGGTATTGTTGATTTTGAAATCCAAGCCTTATCCTCCACTTTGAGATGATGCAAATTCTCCTTTCTCATGATCGTGGGTAGTAGGTGTGTTTTCCACACGGACAATGACGATGATGTTTTATCTTATAAAATTAACCAACACATTTGGGTTTTAAATTTTTGAAAGAGGAACTACGTGTACCCTGATCCCCTATTGCATGAAAAGGTGGTAAGTTGGCACTAAAGGTTCGCAACCGCGGCGAGTATAAAAATTATAAAATAAATATATTTCTTTCCTCACCTCCACCATCCTTTTATATATATACAACATTTTTTATAGCCAAAATATACATATTTTTACAAAGAGGTTCCTGCGGAGTACCGTAGATGTTTAGGGTGCTAATACCTTCCCTTGGAATAACCACCCCCCTTACCTTGAATCTTTCCCCCTCTTTTTGGGTTATTCTCTCTTTTCCCATTCCTTTGGAAACAATAAAGCGCGGTGGCGATTTTGATTTTGATTTATATGAAGTCTAGTCAATCCAATGGCTTAGTCTTAAACATTTCTACCGCTACAGAAAAATGGTGACTTCACTGGGGATAGATTGACCTCTTGCTGGTCCATCCCTAAGTGGGTTGAGCCTATCTTTGTTTATATCTGTATATATGTTATTATTGTTTTCTGTGTTATATGTTGTATATATGTTTGTCTGGATTTTCCTGGTTTTCAGGGTGCTTGGTGATTACTCATAAGTCCTATACCCGGACTTGGGCAAACTTTAAGATAGGATGGGAGATATAGTCATGTTAACTTTGAGGGAGTAATCCCAAAAAATGAGGCATGAGATCCCCCACTCAGTGGAGGCCCCTTTGACTGTAGTGTCGTTTACCGAGTAATCTGGAAGACGTACTACTTTCAACCTGGGAGCCTGCTGAAACTGAGGACCGTAGAATACTAAACCCATCTTGGCGTTTTAGGTGTAGTGCGGAAGCTATGACGGAGTAATCCATAAATAGTTATCACGCGATACTACGCTCGGACGAGTCTTTCTTGATAATATTACTAATTACTGAGTTAATCGGGAAGTTGGTAATATCCGAAGGAAGGATGTAGACTCTGGGAACCTCTAGAACCTTGTTCGGAAGGTGATAACTTTTTAGACCAACACCTTATGGGTAGTACCTTCAACCTCATGCTCGTGACGTTGAACCTACGAACCCTATATGTGTGATCTTGTGTGTGATTGTTGCATCATGCATCCATGCACTCATAAGCATCTTTTGAAGAAACCATATTTCAAGGGATTTAAAGGTTGACTATTTGTGAATATCTCAGGTACCTTTTGACCATGGATTATGGAAAAAGAAAGATCGGGAAATACAGTTTCAAGGATCCCAAGATAGATGAGTTGATCAGTCTAATTCCCGAGATCGAGTGTTCTGCAGACTTTCGGAAGAAGTATGGATCCATTATTCCTCTCATGAAGCTGAAGATGAAGGAGGGTATTCTCTCGACCTTGTCCAGTTCTATGATCCAGTTCTTATCTGTTGGATTTACCTGTTACCGATCGTGTTCCTTTTACTGGTTTGGAGGGTGAGCCAAAACCACATGAGATTGCTTCTTTGATTCACCTGGGGAAGTCTGAGGTGCAAGCCCATAGGACTACCAAAGGAGGGATTAGAGGATTACCATCTTAGTTCTTACTGGAGAAAGCTCGTTACTTTGAAAAATGAAGAGTACAGTTGCTTTTGAGGCCATCTTTGCTCTACTTGCTTACGGGTTGTTCTTATTTCCTAGTGTGGACAACTTTGTCGACATTATCACTATCAAGATCTTCATGATGGGAAACCCAGTTCCTACACTGTTGGGTGATGCTTATTACTCTATTCATCTTCGGAATTCTTATCATGGGGGGATGATTATTTGTTGCACGCCTCTGTTATACCGGTGGTTTATCTCTTATATGCCTCAGTCTGATGTTTTTTGGGATGTCAAGAAGGAACCCCATTGGGCTCCTAAGATCATGGCACTTACTCACTCGGACATTGATTGGTATCATCGAGCTTACCAGGATATATAGATTATTGACAGTTGTGGTAGTTTCCCCAATGTACCTCTTCTTGGTACAAAGGGATGAATTAACTATAACCCTGTTCTTGCACGACGACAGCTTGGTTATCCGATGAGAGATAAACCAAATAGTATTCATTCGAGTAGTTTCTTTTTGAAGGAAGGGTAAGACCATAGAGAATCTATGGAGAAGATTGTGAAGGCCTGGCATCACATTCATAAGAAGAGTAGGAAGGATTTTGGACCTAGGGGTGCTGTTTCTTTGGAGCCATATCTTTAATGGATCTGATCGAGAGCCATTCAGTTAAAAATGTCGTATACCCAGGAGACACCCATGCCTGATATATTTGTGAAGACCACCCCTCCCTTATTAGATGACCTAGAAGAGCTGCATCTTACTTTGGTTAGGATGCAACAGGAAATGGATGCTTGGAAGAACAAGTTCTAAACTCTAGAAAGTTCCTACAAAGAAGATCTGAAGGAGAAAGACGACTTGATTGAGATTCTTGAGAGTCGAGCGGTGGAGTCTATGGAGAGGCAAGGGGATTTATTTTCTCTTAAGCCTTAATCAGGTACTGATCACTCACTTCTTGATTTAGATGATTGGAAGGTGGTTGCCACCAGATATATGGAGTAATCTCCATCAATTCTTTTTCTCAGGGTTTTAGATTGTATTTTAATCTTTTACTTGAGATCATTGAAACTTGTAATACATTTTGGAGTTATTATAATAAAAAAAATTCAGTATTTCAAAAGAATTATTACTTTGATGTTTGCAATATGTCTATAAATGTTAAATCCCTTGAAATATTAAATAATAAGTAAAAATAATCATTTGCATTACATGTCATGCATCATATTGCACATATTTCTTGCATTAGTTATGCATACTCAGGTATCTTACCAAGCTTCTTTACTTCATTCAGCAAACTGAATCATCACTACAACACTCGGGCTAATCTCAAAAAGAAGATGGACAACTTAGAACAGGAGAATCGCGAGTTGCGCGAGGAAGTTTCTGCTTTGAAGGCCGACATGGCCAATATGACTACTCTGATGGAAGCTCTGATGGCTGCTCAGAATCAGTCATCGAGTGTTCAACCTCAACCAACAAGGGCAACTACTAAATTTCCAACTGTTCTCATATCTGCCACTCCTGCTATTATTCAGAATCGCATGCCTCAAGGTTATCCATGGGGGATGCCAGAGAATTTTGAACTTGAAGGTTTCAATCTTGGTCCTCAAGATACTCCAGTGGTTCAGACTATTGTTACTCAGGAACCTCCTGTGGTGCATGTTGTTCCTGCTGCACCTTCTTCGATAAATATGATTATGTTTGTTAATGATGATGTGTGTCGTCCTTTCCCTCCGCCGAGTGAAGACTTGGGTCTTTATGACAGAATGGATGATTTTTTCAAGAGCAATTTGACAAGATGCAAAGAGAGATGAAGGCCCTTAGGGGAAAAGAGCTATTTGGGCAGAATGTGAATGAGCTATGTTTGGTCCCGAATGTTAAGATACCTGCTAAGTTAAAGGTCCCGGAATTTGATAAGTATAAGGGCAAAACTTTCCCTCGTGCTCACCTGGTGATGTACGTGAGAAGGATGTCTACCCATACTGATGATCAACGTCTGCTGATTCACTTTTTTCAGGATAGTTTGACAGGTGCTGTGTTGAAGTGGTATATGAGTCTGGACAATGCTAATATGCATACTTTTAATGATTTGGGAGAAGCATTCATCAAACAATACAAGTACAACATGGACATGGTGCCTGACCATGACCAACTTAGGGCCATGGTTCAGAAAGACAGGGAATTGTTCAAAGAGTATGCGCAGAGATGGCGTGAGGTAGCCGCCCAAGTAATTCCTCCCATAGAAGAGAAGGACATGACTAATACTTTCTTGAAGACACTGGGTGCTTTCTACTACGAGAAGATGGTAGCAAGCGAGCCAAGTGACTTTATTGAGATGGTAGGAATGGGTATTCTCTTAGAAGAGGCTGTAAGAGAAGGCCGTTTGACGAAGAGTGAAGGATCCGAAGGTGTGAAGAAGCCATCTTATGGGTTTACCAAGAATAAAGAGGGAGATGCAAATGATGTTATGCAAGAGAGGAGGGTAAGCACTCCTAGAAGGAATTATCAGCGTCATCAGCAAGTCGCCTCAGTTACTCCTGTTGTGAGTGTTGCTCCGACTACCGTTTCTTATCAGAGACCATCCCAGTAGGGGAATCAAGGGTATAATCAGAGAAGAGAGAGTTATGACCCTATTCACATGAGCTATACAAAGCTACTACCAGCATTGATTCAGAAAAAGTTTGTCCAGACACGACCACCTCCCGCCGTACAATCACCATTGCCTTGGTATTACAAGGTAGACTAAACGTGTACTTTTCATCAAGGAGCACCAGGGCATAGTGTTGAGAATTGTTATCCTTTTAAGAATGAGGTGCATAAATTGGTAAAATATGGTGTTCTATCTTTCAAGGACATGGGACCTAATGTGAAAGATAACCCTCTACCCAAGCACGGGGGAGTAAATGCTGTGAATATAATGGTCGGTTGTCCATGCGACTTCCAAATTTTTGATATTAATTTGGTTAGAGGACATTTGGTGAAAATGCATGCAGACCTCTAAATTTAGCTACTATACACATAACAATACCGGTTGTGCTACTTGCAGTACAAATATACAGGGTTGTGATAAGATAAAGGCTGATTTACAAGAGATGATGGATGAGGGCCTCATCCACATAATCAGGCCTAGGGCAGAGTATGAAGAGGATGTGAACATGGTTTCTTGATGTCCTGGTAAATTCATAATTTTTGATGTGGAGTATATGAATGAGGATCTCGTGCAGTTGCATGCTACCTTCTGCCATACGGCTGGTCAGGTGGAACACCAATATGGATCTTGCCTAGTTTGCTGTCGAGATCCCTGAGGATGTTCAATCATGAAGAAGGGTGTTCAGTTGCTGTTAGACAATGGAACTATCAAGATCACAGGTCAGAGGGATGATTATCATGAGGTTGATATGGTTGAAGTTTGTTTAACAGAAGAAGAGTCAGAGGAAGATTATGCCTCCACGGATGAGTATTTCTCTTCAAACGAAGATTTATTTTCCAGAAATGACTTCTTGATGACTGATTGTATTGAAGAAGGGGTAAACATCATTTTGCCTTGTTTTGGTGCACCCACTCATTTTGAAGTGGAATATCATAGCAAGCCAGCTGTTACCCCATTGGTAATTAGTTTGCCAGGTCCTATCCCCTACAAATCAGATAAGGTTGTGCCTTAAAAATACAATGCTATAATCTTAGAAGATGGGGTGGAAGTTCCCATCTAGACAATGCCCGATGTTGGAAATCTAGATGAAAATAGCAGGGTGACCCGCAGCGGTCGTGTGTTTATGCCGGTTGTTCGGAGAGATGTTGCTGTTGGAAAGAGAATTGTTGAGAATGATAAACCTGGGAAGACTACAGGAGAGACTAGTGGAGCCACGCTAGAGAAAGAAGTGGATGATATTTTGAATATGATTAAGATGAGAGACAATAGAATTGTAGATCAGCTACTGCAGACTCCTTCAAAGATATCTATCTTAGCTTTATTAATGAATTCCTCTGCTCATAGAGAATCCTTGATGAGGGTACTGGACCAAGCTTTTGTGGAGAGTGACATGCCAATAGATTAAATCTGCAGTGTGATTGGAAACATTACGTCATGTAATAACTTGAGTTTCTGCGATGATGAACTACCAGATGAAATGAGGAATCACAACCTGGACTCCACATATCTATGAACTGCAAGAATGATTCGCGTTCCAATGTGCTAAATGATAATGGATCCGCGTTGAATGTTATACTGAGGAGTACTCTCATGAAGTTGAAATATCAAGGAACACCTATGCGCCCGAGTGGCATCATTGTGAAAGCATTTGATGGGTCAAGGAAATCTGTCATCGGTGAAGTGGACTTACCTATCAATATAGGACCACATTTGTTCCAGATAACCTTCCTGGCCATGGACATTATTCCTGCTTATAGTTGTTTGCTAGGACGGCCATGGATACATGAATCAGGGGCTATCACTTCAACTTTACATCAGAAGCTAAAGTTTGTGCGAGAAGGGAAGGTAGTGATCATAAATGGGTAACAGGCCTTGTTGATATCTCATTTGTCCTCTTTCATTATTATAGAAGCGGATGAGGCTGCTGTTAGAACCCAGTTCCAAGCCCTACCCGTTGACAACATAAGGAGAAATGAGAATTCCATGGTTTCGCTGAAGGACGGGCAATAGGTTATGCGCAATGGTCACAATGCAGTTTGGGGACGAATTGTGGATCCACTCGTGAACAAGAATAGAACTGGTTTAGGTTTCTCTTCGAAGAATTGAAGAGGTGAAGGTTTGAAGTTAAAGTCTACTATGGGAAGCTATCATGATGTTTTCTGCAGTGGAGGTTACCTCCATCCAACTGATTCTGGAATTAATGTTGTTGAGGAAGATGAAGCTGAGCAGGAAATGCCGAATTATGTGATGCATGGAGTCAGGGTTCATAACTGGGTCACCATTGATGTTCCCTCTTGCATACATATTTCAAAGTAATTTTATTTGATTAATCTATTTTTGAAAGGCTTTCACTTTGCCCAAGGTGGAAGTATTAATGTTGTAGGGCTTATCTATTGGCTGTGACTTTTAAGATCATTAATAAAAGTTGTCTTTGCATCCCAAATTATGTCTTTATTTTTTTCTTTTTCTTGGAAAATGGTAATAATAAAAAAAACCTTTCAGAATAAATATTAACTAAAATTCAATCTGCATGATCACTTGTTATCTATGTGTCAGTTTCTAAAAGCAATCATAAATCATATGTGCAGATTAATTAAAAAACCCATTGAATACAATGACCCTGCACCCTCTCCCAACTTTGAATGTCCTGTGTATGGGGCTGAAGAAGAAGATTATGATGAGATTCTAGAATAGGTCTCACAGTTGCTTGAGCACGAGGAAAATACCATTCAGCCATATAAAGAACCTTTAGAAGTCATCAATTTGGGTTCAGAAGAAGATCAGAAGGAAGTCAAGATTGTAGCATCGTTACATCCCGATGTGAAGAGAGGGTTGATTGAGTTGTTGGAAGAGTATGTGAATATTTTTTCTTGGTCTTACCAAGATATGCCTGGTCTGGATACAGATATTATCGAGCACAATTTACCGTTGAAGCCTGAGTGTCCACCAATTAAACAAAAGTTGAGAAGAACTCACCCAGATATGGAAGTAAAGATCAAAGAGGAGGTTCTAAAGTAGATTAATTCTGGTTTTCTTGTGACGTCAGTGTATCCTCAATGGGTTGCCAATATTGTCCCAGTACCGAAAAAAGACGGAAAAGTTCGCATGTGCGTAGATTACAGAGATCTAAATAAAGCTAGTCCAAAAGATGATTTTCCATTGCCTCACATCGACATGTTAGTGGATAGTACAACAAAATTCAAAGTATTCTCGTTCATGGACGGATTGTCCGGGTATAATGAAATAAGAATGGCTCTAGAGGACATGGAAAAAACAACGTTTATCACACCCTGGGGAACATTCTGTTACAGAGTGATGCCCTTCGGGTTGAAGAACGCTGGTGCAATGCACCAGAGGGCTATGACAACCCTATTCCATGATCTGATGCACAAGGAGATTGAAGTATATGTTGATGATATGATTCCCAAATCCCAGACTGAAGAAGGGCATATAGAAAATTTGTTGAAGTTGTTTCAGCGTTTGTGGAAGTACCGTCTCCGCTTGAATCTAAATAAATGCACCTTCAGTGTTCGATCGGGGAAGTTGTTGGGTTTCATTGTTATCCATAAAGGAATTGAAGTTGACCCTGATAAAGTCAAAGCAATTCAAGAGATGCCAGCACCAAGAACTGAAAAGCAGGTCAGAAGTTTCCTCGGGCGTTTGAATTATATTTCCAGATTCATTTCCCACATGACTGCAGCATGTGAACCGATCTTTAAGTTGTTAAAGAAAGATCAAGGTTGTGTGTGGATGGATGACTTCCAAAATGAATTTGAGAGTATTAAAGAATATCTGCTTAAATCTCCTATCTTGCTCCCTCCCGTAGAAGGAAGATCGTTGATTATGTATTTAACAGTGTTAGATAAATCCATGGGTTGTATTCTGGGAAAATAGGATGAGACAGGGAAGAAGGAGTTCGCCATTTATTATCTCAGTAAAAAATTCACTGAGTGTGAGTCGCAGTATTCCATGCTGGAAAAAACATGTTGTGCTCTGGCATGGACGGCAAAGCGTTTGCGGCAGTATATGTTGAATCACACTACTTGGTTGATCTCCAAAATGGATCCAATCAAGTACATTTTCGCAAAGCCTGCTCTTACTGGGAGAATTTCCCGCTGGCAGTTGTTGTTATCTAATTATGATATCGAATACAGCACTCAAAAGGCTATTAAAAGTAGTGCATTGGCAGATTATCTTGCTCACCAACCAGTGGAAGATCACAAGTCTGCAGAATATGAATTCCCCGATGAGGATGTGATGTTCCTGAAAGTGAAGGATTATGATGAACCATTACCTGAGGAAGGTACTGACCCTGAATCTCGATGGAGTATGATATTTGATGGAGCTTTGAATGCTTTTGGTATAGGAATTGGTGTTGTGATTGTCACTCTTCATGGATCACACATTCCTTTTACTGCAAGGTTAACATTTGATTGCACTAATAATATGGCAGAATATGAGGCTTGCATCATGGGTCTTGAGGAAGCTATTTACCTCATAATCAAAATTCTAGATGTGTATGGTGATTCATCTTTGGTAATAAATCAGATTAAAGGAGAATGGGACACTCGTCACCTTGGCTTGATCCCTTACAAAGAATATGCTAGAAGATTATTACCCTTCTTCAATAAAGTTGAATTCCATCACATCCATAGAGATGAAAATCAAATGGCGGATGCTCTGGCTACTCTGGCTTCTATGTACCAAGTGAATACTTGGAATGATATACCCCGAATTACGGTTCGAAGGCTGGATAGTCCTGCTCATGTGTTTACAACACATGAGGTAGCAGATGAAAAACCCTGGTATTATGATATCAAGCACTTTCCTCAAACTCAGGAATACCCGATTGGTGCATCGAGGAAAGATAGAAAGACATTGAGAAGATTGGCAGGCAGTTTCTTCCTCATTGAAAATGTGTTATAGAAGAGAAATTATGACATGGTCTTGCTCATATGCATGGATAGACACGAAGCATACATGTTGATGCATGAGATTCATGAAGGTTCATTTGGCACTCATGCCAATGGATATTTGAAGCTAAAAAGATGCTAAGGGCAGGTTATTATTGGCTGACCATGGAATCTGACTGTTACAAATTTGCAAAGAAGTGCCATAAATGCCAGATTTATGCAGACAAGGTCCATGTGCCTCCGACGCTTCTCAATGTGATTTCTTCCCCATGGCCTTTCTCAATGTGAGGTATTGACATGATTTGGATGAAAGAACCCAAAGCTTCGAATGGGCACCATTTTATCTTGGTAGCAATTGATTACTTCACCAAATGGGTGGAGGTTGCTTCATATGCCAATGTTACTAAGCAGGTGGTGGTGCACTTCATTAAGAATAACCTTATATGTCGGTATGGTGTGCCGAGCAGAATCATCACTGACAACGGCTCGAATTTGAACAACAAGATGATGACAGAACTGTGTGAAGAATTCAAGATTGTCCATCACAATTCATCTCCATATATGCCAAAGATTAATGGGGTTGTTGAAGTCGCTAATAAGAATATCAAGAGAATTATCCAAAAGAGGGTAATTACTTATAAGGATTGGCATGAAATGCTCCCTTTTTCTTTGCATGGATATCGAACATTTGTCTGCACTTCAATAGGAGCAACCCCGTTCTCCGTAGTGTATGTAATGGGAGTTATACTCCCAGTCGAGGTAGAGATTCCCTCGTTGCGTGTGATAATGGAAACCAGGCTGACAGAGGCTGAATGGGTCCAGAATAGGTTTGTGTCATGGCCAGTTATATGAGAGAAGAATGAAGAAAGCTTTTGATAAAAAGGTCAAACCTCGTGAATTTAGAGAAGGTGATCTCGTGTTCAGGAAGATCATGTCTTTCCACACTGATTCTAGGGGCAAGTGGACTCCAAATTTTGAAGGCCCATACGTTGTCAAGAAAGCCTTCTCTGGAGGTGCATTAATTCTTGAAACTATGGATGGCGAGGAGTTCCCACGTCCCATGAATGCTGATGCAGTCAAGAAATACTTCACCTAAAGAAATAAAATAACAGCTCGCTAAGTTGAAAACCCGAAAGGGAGGCTTAGGCAAAAAAGAAGCGTCTCAGTAGGCCGAAAACCCGAAAGGGCGGTCTAGGCAAAAATTAGAGACTAAAACAGAATAAATTTCCCGCTAAGTTGAAAACCCGCAAGGGAAGCTTAGGCAAAAGTTAGGGATTTTCTTGGGATGTAACTACATCAGACAAGACTTGATCGTTGAAGTAAAAATCTTCTCGGATCCTCACCATACTTCAACAAAAGCTGCTGCTCAGGATTTCAAAAGTTGTTAGGGGGGATAGTGGTCATTGTATCTCAATGTATCTTTTCCATTATGTATTGCCATTTCCCAAACTTTGTAATGATCTATCGAGTCTCTCCATTCGCAGACTACCATTCTATTAATGAAATTCAAACTTTTACCCAATTCTTTGTATTCCTTATGTTATTTAGCTTGCAAAGACTCCATTTATTACTGATAATAACTTTCAAAGTAAAGAGATTAAATAACAAAATTGATTTTTTTCAAAAAAAAAGATTTTTACAATTTACTTTTACTTTGAGATTTGTGATGAAACAATGACAACAAAAATGTTGATCCCAGGAATGGACAAACTCCAGTTGTTTTGAGAAGCTTTTATTCCCCTCGGGAATGTCTACTCGGGATGTTTTCACCGCACGAGGTTTATAATTCCGGTATCCTCTATGAAGTTTGGATTCATTTCTCGCTCTTTATGAGTTTTCATGTCAAGAAGTTTCAATCCGCATTTTCTCCAGTGAAGTGGGTTTGAATTCCCCAGTGAATGTTTGGATGTTTAGGTGTCAGTCTTCTTTGTTTGAGACTGGTCTTGCAATATCTGGTAGGCATGTTACTTTTGAGAAACACTGGTTTCCCCAATGAATTTGTAAGAAGGATGTTTTACCTCGGTATCTGTTTGATTTGTCTACCTCCAGATTATGTTTCTCCTCAGTAAAGTTAAAACCAGACAATAGATTTTGATTCCGCAGTTAGCCTTTACCTTTCTTGGAATGATCATCTTGGATGAAGTTTAGCCGAGCGTTGTAGTGTCCGAGGTGGTTTTGATTGGTTGTTCCCAATGTTGTGTATCTGTTTTTTCAGCATGCACACGATAACACTAATATATTCATACAAGCATCATGCATAGCTAAAATTGACAAATCATTGTTCATTGACATTTGTTAATATTTTTGTTGACATATTACCCTGTTTTGTAGAGTTACGTTACCCTCTTTTCAATAGAGCGTTGGTCTTAAGCAGAAAACGTACATTCTTTCAAATTCCCTACTGAGTTATCCCTCGTAGAAGATTTTTTTGCTTTAGCATTCCGGTACAGTTCCTTGTTTGGATGGATCTTGTTTTCCCTCTTGAGTTTATTTCTCAAAGGATGTATTATGGTTGACTGTTTCATTCCAGTTTATTTCTGGTTTGGATCTGCGGTCCCCCGACAATATTATTTACTTTGGAATCCTGAAAAACTCCAAGCTTTGTTTGGTGAATTTATTTTGCACAAGAAGACTTTATCTCCTTAGCAAGAATATCATGGCATCTCCCCAAGAAGTCATACCTCTTACCCCCCCAAAAAAAGTCATTTCCTTTTACAATCGTCCATGACCACAAATAGCAAGTCTCTTTATTTGAGACAACTTATGTCTTATCCTTTCCTATCGGAGTGCCTTGGTTAAAGAATAAGTTGAGACCCGTTCTAGGAGAAACACCTGAATATTGGGGAAACTTGTCATCTTTTTTCTATTTTCAATGAACGTTGATAGTTCATCTCAGTGAACGGTGGTGATATGATATTTTCTCTTTCTCCCTTCAGTGAAAGTTGGTAGACCATCGGTAGTGAACGTCGATGTTTGTTATCTTCTTTCTATCTTCAGTGAACGTTGATAGTTCATCGTCAGTGAACGGTGGTGATATGAAATTTTCTCTTTCTACCTTCAGTGAATGTTGTTAGACCATCGGCAGTGAACGTCGATGTTTGTTATCTTTTTTCTATCTTCAGTGAATGTTGATAGTTCAATATCAGTGAACAGCGGTGATATGATATTTTCTCTTTCAACCTTCAGTGAAAGTTGGTAGACCATCGGCAGTGAACGTCGATGTCTGTTATCTTTTTTCTATCTTCAGTGAACTTTGATAGGTAATCGTCAGTGAATGGCGGTGATATGATATTTTCTCTTTCTACCTTCAGTGAAAGTTGGTAGACAATCGGCAGTGAACATCGATGTCTGTTATCTTTTTGCTATCTTGAGTGAACATTGATAGTTCATCGCCAGTGAACGGCGGTGATATGATATATTCTCCTTCTACCTTCAGTGAAAGTTTGTAGACTATCGGCAATGAACGTCAATGTTTGTTATCTATTTTCTATCTTCAGTAAACATTGATAGTTCATTGTCAGTGAACAACATTGATATGATATTTTCTCTTTCTACCTTCAGTGAAAATTGGTAGACCATCAGCAGTGAACGTCGATGTTTATTATCTTTTTTATATCTTCAGTGGACGTTGATAGTTCATCGTCAGTGAACGGCGGTGATATGATATGTTCGTCTTCTACCTTTAGTGAATGTTGGTAGACCATCGACAATGAACGTCGATGTTCGTTATCTTTCTCTCTGCTGTCAGTAAACGTCGGTAGCTTCACCTTCGAGAGAAGTTAGTGTGTCCTTTGACCATTCTAACATCCTCTCTGATTCAGTTCTCTGGGTCCACCAGTGATTTATTTTCCTGATGGGGGTGCTCCTTATTCCTTTTATTATTGTTACATCCCCAGTGATGTTTTGCGTCTCTTTGGTCCTGATTCATCTGCATTCATGATCATAAGCATTTGCATGGCATCTTAGGGCCAAAAATAGGGTTTATTTTATTTTTAAGTATATTTGATCGCGTTGACGCGAAGATTTTTAACCTTCGTATCTCCATATAGAAGAAACTTAAACAAGGGCAGCTGTTGTACCCCAATTTCCCCCCCTAAGATCCCTTCATCATACCATGTTGATTCATTCACAACAAGATCACACTAGGATTCTTGGTTCCCCATCTACATTTAATTTTGCCTTTTTGAGGGATTACCAAACACCTTGACTTATGTTCCTCTTGTGATCATGAATATAGTTTTGTTTAACTAATAAAATTCAATATTGGTTTGTCTTGCTTGTTATCCATGTAGGTGAAGGCAATGATATTTAACAAGCTACCCCATGAGTTCATGAGTTTATTTCCATGCCCTAGCCAATAAAAGCTTGAGAAGTTCAAACCTCACCATTTGAGTGGTTTTGGAAGAATTGGAATGGAAAGTTTGTTTTGATTCATCACATTTCATGGTTATTAGATGTGACTCAAAAGTACAAGGGGTTGATTGGAGAAGTTGTTATGTTTGGACAAGGACTTGTTCCTATTGGTCACAAGAGCATATTTCACTCAAATTTCAAGATATGGAAGTGGTTTTGGTGGCTATGAGTCCTCATTATCATCCTCAACAACTTCTATTCACAAAACAATAATATTGGTAGAAGAAGTTTGTTCAAACTTGTAAAAGTTCCTCAAGGCATTTTCTTGATCTAGAAGCTAGGGTTTTGAACTTCAAAGGAGTATATCTTGCTCACCTTTTGGTATTTTTGAGTGATTCCAAAGACATCATTCTCTTCAAAGGGTTATCAACAAATCACTTCAAAAGTTCCAAGGATTTTACATGTGGAAGAGCCTTGATGAAGAAGAAAGATTACAAGTCATTCAGATGAATCCACAATTTTACATAAGTGACTTCAAATGATCATAACTTGGTCAATTTTTATCACCTTGAGTCTATTATTTTGCATAATTATCTTGAAGAGGTTAACTTTATGCCTTCTTTTATGTGCAAAGTGGGAAAATGGATGGAAGTTGCCTTAAAGATGCAAAAGATTATAGGTCATTTCATGATTTTTTGCCAACTTCAACAATTCATAAATCTATCAATTTTTGGAGATTTTGAATGGTTCAAGTCCCAAAATGTCATTCAAGAGATCTACTTCATGCCATCTTTTTTGGTCAAGAGCAAATTCCAAGTGGAAGGCCATGTTTGGATGCAAGACATTATAGGTCATTTTTTGAAGAAGAATTTGAAATATTTCTAAGTATGGAAAGTCAACCCTTTTTCTTCAACTTTTACTCAATGCAAATTTTATCTCAAGAATTCATTTGATTCCATTCTTTTTCCATTACAAAGCTTGTAACCTCATCTTCCTAAAGCATCAAGAATGATGCCCTAAGACCCCTTGTGTTGAAAATGCCATTGGTCAGAAGTTGGCACTTTTAAATTGAATTTCTCACCAAGTCAGAATTTTGAAATCCATAATGTGGCCTCTAATCACATGTTTAGTGAAGTTCCATATTTTTTAGCACATCAAAATGCAAGAATTGGATGAGTTTTGATGAAGTTTGTATCACACTTCACTCATATATTAGGTGTGCACAATTTCCCTGCAAAATGCATCATTCACTCTTCCTTTTGATCCCATTCGCTTCTTCTATAAATACATGAACTATACCATTCAATTTCCCAAGCTTGGATAGCCAGAATCACCCTGCGAAGTTTATTTCACAATCAGAATTCAGCAACTTCAAAATCCATTCTCGATCTTTTTTCAATCCAATTTTTCCATCAATTCACCTTCTTTGATCTTCCCTGAAGCTAACCATATAATTACATTCAAGAATCGTGCCCTATACTTTCCATAGAAGTCCAGTTTCAGAGCTCTGCAACTCAACTTTAATAGGTAGATTCCTTCATCAATTCTTCAAAACTCTGATATCATTGTGTTGCTCTCATTTCCCTGGTTCTAGTCGCAACATTTACTTTTCATTGGAAACACGTTTTGACCATGAAATTTCAAATCCCTATTCAAAACATTCCTTCCAAATTACTTGAGCTACAATATATATAAATTTGGCGCGAGGGTGTGGTTGTTTTCATCTTGAAGAGACGAAGCGATTGGCATAGGTCTGAGCTTCTAATTTTACAGTTTGAGAGACCTACGAATCACGTTGGCTGGAGGTTGAAGATGACCTACGTGTCATCTTCCAACCAATGATGGCACGCCACTTCTTATTTTTGAAAATATGATTTATATTTGCTTCTGTACATTATCCACTAATGACCATGATATGCACAGCGCGTTAGATCCCTTGGATTTGATTATTAACGCGTTTTGACTCTCATCCAATGGTCCACATATTTTACTTTTATTTTCTTTTTCTTATATTTATATTTTAATTGTTTTAAATTTCAAAAAGTCATAGAAAATTCATTTTTAGTCCAAAAAATCTGAAAAAATTATGAAAAATATTTTTGATTATTCTCTTTCTGATTTTTATTTTTTCACAATTTAATTTTGTGTTTTGATATTTTTTATAAATTTTACACTTATTTGATTTGGTTTAAATGTTTAAAAATACTTTTATACATTTTTAAATTCTAGAAAAATTATGGAATGATCCAATGGTACTGTGATAAATATTGGTGACCTTATTTAATTTTTGTCTCTGAATTTACTATTTTTTACCATTTTTTGTTTATGTTACCCATTTATTTTAATTTTAAAAAATAGTTTATGACTTTAAAAATTTACCAAAAAATTTGTAAAATTATTTGAGCCTTTTTCTGATTTTTCTATGGTCTTACTTTTGATTTCTTGATTAATTTGAACATAGTTTATATTTTTCTCTTTATTTTCTATTTTCAAACATTGTTTTTTAAACCCTTTTATGTATATTAAAATGTGATATTATTTTGTGACTATTTTCTGGCTGATCTTGGGTTAGATTTTGGATCATGAACTTTATTAACATCATTGGATCCATGGTGTTGAGTTTAACTCCACAAAAATGGATGAATGATTTTAATAATACTTTGATTAAAATTTAATTCGAATGTGGTTTGTATATTTTTTCCCCATCCCTTTTCATCTCACCCCCTTCTTATTGCACTAGATGTTATTGGAGCATGATCTATATATCATATCTCAAAACAAATAGTGCATATATTGCTATTGACCAACCTTAAAATAGGTGTGACTTCTATATAAGTCCACTTACGATTGCTGAACATAGCGCTAAATTTTTCCCGATTCGAAAAAATGATCATTCGTGGCCCAAACTTATGATTGCAAGCCCAAGTATGTTAACTTGATCTTTTTGATCCAATAACCTTGAAATTCAATGTGTGTAAGTTTTGGTTCTACCAATCCTCTAATGGATCTACAACACCTTTGGTCAACACGGATCACTTAAACATCGTTGATCATTAAATGGTACTTGTGAGAATTCCAAATGGATGATTACTTGACAAAAAGCAAATGCAACTTGTTGTGTGGAGGCTTTGGTTCTACCAATCCTCTAATAAGTTCCAAATGCAAGTTTCAAGATGGTCATCCAACTAACCACTAATTATTGACTTGTTTTACCTTATGCTTTCATTCTTTTTTATGCTTTATGTACCATTTACTTTTAGCATTTACATTTCATGCCATTTTCATCTTTGCTTATTTGAGCATTTACTTTCTTACTATTTTTACTTTGCTCACTTGAGCTTTTCTTTTCCTTTCTTAAGATACTTAATAGTCAACATAAGCCCTAAAAAATCTTTAATGGTACTTGGACTATTTGGTTACTATTATTGGCATTATGGAGCATGGAACTTTTCTTGGACTTAGGATTAGAAACCTTGGCCTATCTTGGAAACTTTGTGATCTTATCTGAATATTTTGTCTGGAGTTCTTGAGGTTTACCTCAAGACATTGGGTTGTTTGTTTGTTTTTGTGTGCAGGTTTTTTTTGTGATTACACCCCTTGTTTGTGATCTGGGATTCACCCGCATACAGCCATTACTCTGCCAAATTTTTTATGAAGACTTAATACACTTGAAGTTTGGTTCTCTCAAGAGGTCTAATATTCCTTTGCCTGATTGGTTTCAACCAAAGGAATGGGAATTCTATCTTGGCTCATAATGTCAAGTATTGGAATCTTACTAGTTAGATGGTTCTTATCCCTAACTTTTACCTTGTGCTTTAGGATAGTCCCTTCTTCTCCTCCCATATTCTTTAATTTCAAAAATCTTCTTTCCCTTTTTGAAAACTCTTCTTGTTTTTGAACTCGAACCATTTTAATAAACTTGGAATTATGTCCACGCATTTTCAAAACATTTTCATAAATAAACTCCAATCAACTTAATAATACCTTGACATTTTTTTGTGAGAAGACTAAAAGTCAATCAATCTCATTTCAAACCATTTTTCCATTTTGGCTTTTCATCTTTAAAACATTTCTTAAAATATTAAACTCTTGTCAATCCTTGTAGTGATGCAAACAACTATACTTCTACAATATATAGTTAAGATAGATATTTTTCCACTTGGGTGTTGAGTGAGGCATTGTTGATTTTGAAATCCAAGCCATATCCTCCACTTTGAGATGATGCAAATTCTCCTTTCTCATGATCGTGGGTAGTAGGTGTGTTTTCCACACGGACAATGACGATGATGTTTTATCTTATAAAATTAACCAACACATTTGGGTTTTAAATTTTTGAAAGAGGAACTACGTGTACCATGATACCCTATTGCACGAAAAGGTTGTACGTAGGCACTAAATGTTCACAACCGTGGCGGGTGCAAAAATAATAAAATAAATATATTTCTTTCCTCACCTCCACCATCCATTTTATAAATATACAACATTTTTTATAGCCAAAATATACATATTTTTACAAAGAGGTTCCTGTGGAGTACCGTAGATGTTTAGGGTGTTAATACCTTCCCTTGGCATAACCAACCCCCTTACCTTGAATCTTTCCCCCTCTTTTTGGGTTATTCGCTCTTTTCCCATTCCTTTGGAAACAATAAAGCGCGATGGATATTTTTATTTTGATTTGTATGAAGTCTAGTCAATCCAATTATTTAGTCTTAAACATTTCTACCACTACACTAATGTTGACAAATTTGTGGATGACAATGTCATTAGGATCTTTTTGATTGGGAACCCATTCCCTACATCATTAGGAGATACTTATTATTCCATTCATCTTCAGGATTTTTATCATGCAGGGATGATCATTTGTTGCACGCCTTTGTTATATCAGTGGTTTATTTCTCACTTACCTCGGTCTGATGCTTTCTGGGATATCAAGAAGGAACCTTGTTGGGCTCAAAAGATTATGGCTCTCACTCATTCCGACATTGTTTGGTATCATCAGGCTTATTATGATGTGGAGATTATCGATAGTTGTGGTAGTTTCCCCAATGTACCTCTTCTTGGTACAAAGGGAGAAATTGACTATAATCTCGTTCTTGCACGTCGTCAACTTGGATATCCGATGAGACACAAGATAAATAATATTCATCTGGGTGGTTTCTTCCTCAAAGAAGAAGATAATCATCAGGAAGCTAAGGAGGAGATTGTAAAAGCTTGACGTCATATTCATAGGAAGAATAGAAAATACTTGGGACCAAGAGGAGTTGTTTCTTTGGAGCTTTATCTTCGTTGGGTACAAGCAAGGGAAATTCAGTTGAAGATGCCATATTCTCGTGAAGAACTTATACCTGATATGTTTCTGAAGACTACTCCTCCCCCTTTTAGATGATATGAAAAACTTCAGCTTGCACTGGTTAGGATGCAACAAGAGAAGGAAGCATGGAAGAACATGTGTCAGACTTTAGAGATGTCCTATCAAATAGAATTGAGAGAGAAGGATAACTTGATTGAGATTCTTGAGAGTCGTGATATGGAGATGATGGAGAGGCAAGAGGATTTATTTTCCTCTAGAGCTTGGTCTGAACCTAGTTGCTCACTTCTTAACTCTGGTGATTGGAAAGAAGTCGCCGATAGGTATGCAGAAGAGAACAAGCAGTTGAAGGCTCAGATTGCAAGACTCATGGGAAAGCGTCAGTGTGTGGAGAGATCTTCCTCAGCTTTTCCTTCTTAGGATTTTAGATTCTATATTTATTTTCTTATACTTAGGATTATTTAAACTTGTATTAAAAGTTGTAATCCATTCTGAAGTTATTATAATGAAATTTTCAGTATTTCAAAATGTGTTAGTACTTTAATATTTTCACTTATTTCTTGCATTTTTGTTCATACCCAGGTGTCTCACTGTGTTTCTAAACTTCATTCAGAAGCAAGTTGTCTCACCGGTATAATACTCGGGATAATTCTAAGAAGAAAATGGAGAATCTTGAACAAGAGGATCGCGAACTGCATGAAGAAGTTACTGCTTTGAAGGCCGGTATGGCTAATCTGACTGCTTTGATGGAATTGTTGGTGGCTACTCAGATCCATCCACTACTTGCTCCTATGTCTCCTCATATTGCTCAGCCACAATAAACAATGGTTGCTTCCGAAGTGCCGTCAGTTCCTATTTCTATTACTCCAGTTATTGCTGCTCAAAACTGCATGCCTCAGAGTTACCTGTAGGGAATGCTTGCAAATTTCATGCCATAAGGTTACAATCTTGATGCTCAAGTTACACCATTTTCTTAAGTTCATCCTATGCCTGAACCTCCGGTGGTGCATGTTACTCCTGTTGCTAAAAATGAGATTCATTATATTGCACCTCCTACGGTGAATTTTATGTCGTTTGTTAATGATGAAGTTTATCGTCCCGTTCCTCCACCAAGTGAAAGCGTGGATTTCTATAACTGATTGGATGACTTTCAGGATGAATTCAATGAGATGCAAAAGGAAATGAAGGCTCTTCAAGGGAAATAATTATTCAGATAGAACTTAAGTGAACTCTCCTTAGTCCCTAATATAAAGGTGCCGGCGAAGTTTAAAGTGCCAGAATTTGAGAGGTACAAGGGAAACTCTTGTCCTCGTATCCACCTGGTGATGTATATCAGAAAAAATGTACACCCATATTGATGATCAATGTTTTCTTGTTCATTCCTTCCAGGATAGTTTAACCGGTGCCAATTGATAGTTTAACCGGTGCCAATTTGAAGGGGTATATGGATTTGGACAATAGCAATACCCGCACCTTTAATGATCTAGGAGAAGCCTTCATCAAGGAGTATAAGTACAATATGTTCATGGCACCTGACCATGACCAATTGAGAGCAATGGCTCAGAAGGAAAAGGAGTCGTTCAAAGAATATGTGCAGCGTTAACGCGAGATAGCTGCTCAGGTGCTACCCCGATGGGAGAATAAGAAATGACCAAAGTCTTATTGAAAACCCTTGGATCATTTTATTATGAAAGGATGGTCGCCATTGCTCCGAGTGATTTCACTAATATTGTAAGCATGGGTGTTTGTCTATAAGAATTTGTCAGGGAGGGACACTTGACGAAAGATGAAGGAACAAATAAGTCATCCTACGGGTTTTCTAGAAAGAAAGAAAGTGAAGTGAAATTTTGTCGTCGAAGAAAGGAAGATTAAACCACCTAGAAGACATCAAAGGTACCAACAACTGGTTGCTTCTATAACTCCATTCGTCAACGTAGCTCCGACTACTGTTGCCTTTCAGAGACCATCTCCTCAGAGAAATCAAGGGCAAGGTCAGAAGAGAGAAGCTTTTGACTCTACTCTAATGATCTATGCAGAGTTTTTTTCGGCTTTGATTTAGAAAAAATTGGTTCAAACTAGGCCTCCCCCTGGCGTACCTTCACCTTTCCCATGGTATTATAAGGCAGATAAGACTTGTGCTTTTATCAACGAGCCCCAGGGCACAATATGGAAAACTATTATCCCTTGAAATCTGAGGTACGGAAGATGGTGAGATATGGCCTCTTATCCTTTAAAGATGTTGGTTCTAATGTGAAAGATAATCCTTTACTCAAACATGGAGGTGCAAATGCTGTAAATATGGTTGCTGGTTGTCCTGAGGACTTCTGAATTTTTGATACCAACCTGGTTAGAGGGGATTTGGTGAAGATGCATGATGATCTCTGTGAATTCAGCTATTATACGCACGACCATGTCAGTTGTAATATTTGCAGTACAAATATCCATGGATGTGATAAAATAAGAGCTAATCTTCAAGAAATGATGAATGAAGGTCTTATCCACATAATCAGGCCATGGCCTGAGTACGAAGAAAATGTAAATATGATTTATGGATGTCTTGGTGAATTTCATATTTTTGATGTGAATTATATGAATGATGATTTGGTGCAGCTGCACGCTACATTTGTCACATGGATGGCCAAAAATAACACCATTATGGGATTCTCGTGGTTGTTCTATCGTAAGAAGAGGTGTTCAATTTTTGTTAGACAATGGTAATATCAAAGTCATAGGCAATATAGATAATTATAATAGAGTTAATGTTATTGAAGATTGCTCGGTCGAGGCCACGTCTGATGATGAATATGTTTCTGCTGATGAGTTCTTTTCTTTTGAAGAAGATATGTTCTCCATAATGATTCTATGATTCCTAAATATTTTGAAGAAGGGGTGAATGTCATTGTGTCGTGTTTTGGTGTTCTCGCTCCTATAGATATTGAGTACCATAACAAGCCAGTTGTTTCTCCAGTGGTTAATTGCCTGCCTGGTCCTGTCCCATATAAATCAGACAAAGTTTTTCCATATAAATACAATGCGACTATCCTGGAAGATGGTGTGGAAATTCCTATCCAACCTTTGTTTTATGTCAAGAATATTGCTGAAGCCAGTTGAGTAACCCGTAGTGGCCGTGTCTTCGCCCCTGTCATTCGTGGGGATGTTAATTCTGATAAAAGGGTTGTTGAAAGTACTAAACCTAAGAAAGTAGTGGGAGAATCTAGTGGCACTGCTTTGGGATAGGGTGTGGATGACTTGTTGAAAATTATCAAGATGAGTGACTACAAGATTGTAGATAAATTGTTGCAAACTCCATCTAAGATTTCCATTCTAGCCTTGCTAATGAACTCCTCTGCTCATCGAGAATATTTGATGAGAGTGTTGGATCATGCTTTTGTGGAAAGTGATATGTCTCTGGACCAGTTCAGCAGTGTTGTAGGGAATATTTACATCTTGTAATAATTTGAGCTTTTGTGATGACGAATTACCTAATAAAGGAAGAAACCATAACTTGGCTCTCCATATTTCCATGAATTGTAAGAATGACTCTTTCTTCAATGTGTTGATTGACAATGGGTCTTCTTTGAATGTCATACGAAGGAGTACACTCATGAAGATTAAATACCAGGGAACTGCCATGCGCCCAAGTGGTATAATAGTGAAATCTTTTGATGGTTCGAGGAAGTCTGTCATCGGAGAAGTAGATTTTCCTATTCACTTAGTTTCTCAATTATTCTAGATTACTTTCCAAGTTATGGATATTGTTCCCGCCTTCATTTGTTTATTGGGACGACCAGGGACCCATGATGTAGGAGTTGTTACTTCAACCTTGCACCAGAAGCTGAATTTTTTTTTGAAGGGAAGGTGGTCATCGTGAATGGTGAGCAAGCTCTGTTGATATCTCATTTATCTTCCTTTAGCATTGTAGAAGCTAACAAAGCCGCTTTTGGAACTCAGTTCCAAGGCTTGTCCATTGATAATGTAAGGAAGAATGAGAATTCTATAGCCTCGTTTAAGGATGCACGACATGTAGTGTAGAAAGGCCCTAGCAAGGTGTGGGGGCAGGTTATCGATCCTATTGTGAACATGAATGGCACTGGTCTGGGTTTCTCCATGAAGAAGGAAATCATGAAGTCGATGTCTTCTTTGGGTAAATATCAAGATATCTTTCATAGTGAATGATATCTTCATCCAACTAGGATCAACACTATTCTGGAAGATGAATCAGAGCAAGAGATGTCGAACTATAGGACGTATGGACTTAGAGTCCAAAATTGGATCACTATTGATGTTCCTTCTTGCATTCACATTTCAAAGTAAATTATTTTTCGTTAGTCTTTTCAAAAATCTTTCACTCTGCCCAAGGTGAAAGTATTGATATTGAAGAAGTGAAAAACACAATAAGGTTGGGGGGGTGGGGGTGGGGGGGTTGAATTAGAATCACGAAATACAATGGAAAGAACACTTTGATTTTTATCCTGGTTATTTTGAACTCAAACTACTCCATTCTACCCGCCAAGGTGATTTCGCATCTCTCCAACGAGGTCTTAAATCACTAATCAAACTTGATTACACAACTACTTTGACAACTATCAAAGTCTTCTTGAGTCCAAAACCACAACCCAATTTTCTCAAGGAAATGTCTAAAGAGTTAATTGAATAAATGTGAACAATGGTGTTTCTACTAAAACAGTATCACTAACAATGATGTTTTACACAATTTAAGAATGATTGTTTAAGGATGAAAGAGATTGTTGCGTTGTTGTAGCTTCACCTGATTTATTCTTTTTGTGCGCAATGGTTCATCACTTGAAATCTTCTCTTTGTATGCTTTATATAGGCCATGCAATAGTGACATAAGAAGATACTTTTGGTAAGTCTATAACACAAGTTAAAGAACTTTCCAAACCAGGAGATCCTTGCCTATTTGTAGTCGTTACTAATGATATTGCACTGATAGAATTGTAACACTTCAGAGCTTCTCACATCAGAGGAAGAATATTACCGTTGAGAGTCATTTATATCTTGTATCAGAACTTCTTCATATAAGCGTGTCACAAATATTTGATACATCTGAATCTATCACGGTAGTCTCAACTTCTATGCTTTCATAATCAGAACTTATAGTGATGTTCTGGAAGAACTTCCAATTGCACCAGAACATCTTTTTCACATCAGAATTTCCTGCATGTAAAGATACTTTTATTAGCGAGCATATTTGTTCTTCATATCATGTGTTTATTATCATCAAAACTCTAACTGGGATGTAGAACTAACTTATGTTCTAACAATATCCCCCTTTTTGATGATGACAAAAACTAGTATATTTTGATGGAATATAAAGAACAAAAATTCAAAGGCTCCCACTGAATACAATACTCAGATAGAGAAAATTAAAATACTTCCCCGAAGATCTTCTAATAAGACTCAAAATATTCTTCATTCTCCCTCTTTTTATCAAGTATCAAAAAGAGGTAAAACCTCTATTTGGCTTGCTCTGACAGAAGTTTCTTGAAAAGGGTGACATCCTCTTCTAGATACATCTGAGAATCTTTAGATAGCTTCTAATGCTGTATTTTCATTCCCGTTTCCAATAGATTCATATCCAATAACATTTTGTTTCAGATTGCCTCTGAAACCTGCAAATATTTTAAATTCCAGGCTTTAGAACATATGCTTTCTTTCCTCCATGTGTAGAGAGAATCCAGATTCCAAGTGTTAATACTGGTGTTTCAACCTTGCTTTTAAAAATATCTATAACATAGATGATTTTGTCTTTTGGTACCCATATCTTTTTGGGTCCATGACTGTTAGAGTTTCCAAAATTCTATTTGAATTTTGGTTTAGCATAAAACGCCTTACCAGTATGTTTTATATCATGTATTTTCCTAGTAGTGAAGTGAGAATAAAGAGGAGTGCATTTGATAACCATATCCTTAACTTTATTAGGTTGGGATACTTTACCTTTGTATCCTATACCTATTCTACAATTTCTGCTAACTTCATAGATCATTGAAGCCATCTTGCGTCTATCTATGTTTTTAGCGAGGAATTTCTGAAAGCTGTGATCATATTCCTTTATGATTGTATCAGGATTACTTGGAACTTCTGAGACAGTTTCCTTCTGAGTATTTTGTAAATCATTTTCAAGTTTAAAAACCTTTTCTTTCAACTCAGAGTTTTCTAGTATCCGATTATTAGTTTCTTCAGATTCAGAAACTAGATCCTATTTCAGGTTCTTGTTTATGACTCGAAGCTTTTGATACCTTTCTAGAATTTCTGATAGACTCTCCTCTAATTAAGATTTGGATAAGTTAGAAAATACCGCTTCTGACTCGTATTCTAATTCTGATTTTTGATTTTGATTCAGAGGATTCAGAGACCTCTGATAAGTTATCCATTTAAGCTATATGGGCTTGTTCATCTTCTGATTATGTTCCTTCTTCAGAAGATTCATAGTCATCGCACATTGCCATAAGACTTTTCTTCTTCTTCTTAACGAATTTCCTTTTAGGTTTCTCCTTTTAATCCTTGGACAATCACTTTTGTAGTGACCTTGTTTATTGCATTCATAACTTGTAATGTTTCTGTTACTGGATTTTCTATATCCAACAGATTGTTTAGAGTTATTTCATGTTCTTCGGGAGTTTCTGAAATTCTTCTTCCTGTGCTTCCGCAGCTGATTGATTCTTCTGGATAGAAAGAACAATTCGTATTCTTCTAACGAGGATTCTCCAGACTTTCCTGCATCTGCTTTTGCCTGCAAAAATTTGGTTTCATATTTATTAGATTTCAGAGCGAGAGACTTACCTTGCTTCTGGGGCGTATCATCTTCTAACTCTATCTCATGGCTTTTGAGAGAGCTGACAAGTTTTTCTAAAGACATTTTGTTCAGATCTTTTTCCACTTTGAGTGTAGTTACCATGGGTCTCCATTGTTTTGGTAAACTTCTGATGATCTTCTTTACATGATCTACAGTTGAGTACCTTTGTCCAGCACCCTTGGCCTAGCCACCAGAATGTAAAATATAGAGAACATTGTTTCAATGGTTTCATCTTCTCCCATTTTGAAGGCTTTGTACTTATGAATGAGCGTAAGGACTTTGGTTTCTTTTACTTGTGTGTTTCCTTCATGCGTCATTCTCTTAGAATCAAACATTTGCTTTGTTGTCTCTCTGTTTGTGATCTTCTCATACTATGAATATGAGATAGAACTCAGAAGAACAGTTCTGGCCTTGTGATGATTTCTGAAGTATTGCTTTTGATGATCTGTCATCCTTTTTCTGTCAATCTTCTGACCACTTTCATTAACAGGATGTATGTATCCATCAGTTACCATATCCCAGAGGTCAGCGTCATAGGCTAGGAAGAAACTTCTGATCATATCTTTCTAGTAGTCAAAATTTTCACCGTCAAATATAGGAGGGTTGTTGTTGATGTTCTGACTTGTTCCCATCATAGTGTTTTTCCTCCTTTGGATCTTTATCTGACATGGTTAAGTGTTTGCACCCAGATCCAGGTGCTCTGATACCAATTGAAGAAGTGAAATACATAAGAAGCGGGGGGGCCCATCCTTGTTCGTTTGAACTCAAACTACTCAAATCCATATGCCAAGGTGATTTCTCCTCTATCCAACGAGGTCTTAATTCACTAATCAAACTTGATTGCACAACCACTTTGACAACTGTCAAAGTCTTCTTCAGTCCAAAACCACAACCCGGTTTTCTCAAGGAAATGTCTAAACAGTTAATTGAATAAATATGTACAGTGGTGTTTCTACTTACACAGTATCACTAACAATGATGTTTTAGACACTTTGAGTATGAGTGTTTAAGTATGAAAGAGATTGCCGCATTTTTGTAGCATCACGTGATTTCTTCTTTTTGTGCACAGTGGTTCATCACTTGAAATCTTCTCTTTGTCTGCTTTATATAGGCCATGCAATAGTGACATAAGAAGATACTCTTGGTAAGTCCAGAACACGAGTTAATGGAATTTCCAAACCATGAGATCCTTGTCTGTTTATAGTCGTTACTAATGATATTGCACTGATAGAATTGTAACGCTTCAGAGCTTCTCACATCAGAGGATGAATATTACCGTTGAGAGTCCTTTACATCTTGTATCAGAACTTTGCAACTCAGAGTATCAGAGATCCTGTTTCACAACGCTGGTGCATTCAGAAGTTGTAACATAACTTCTTCATATAAGTGTGTCACACATATTTGATACGTCTGAATCTTTCATGGTACTCTCAACTTCTATCCTCGCATAATCAGAACTTCTAGTGATGATCTGGTAGAACTTCTAATTGCATCAGAACATCTTTTTCACATTACAACTTCCTGCATGTAAAGATACTTTTATTAGGGAGCATATTTGTTTTTTATATCATGTGTTTGTTATCATCAAAACTCTAACTGGGATGTAGAACTAACTTATGTTGTAAACCCCCCCACCCCCCCCCCCCCCCCTTTTTGATGATGACAAAAACTAGTATATTTTGGTGGAATATAAAGAACAAATATTAAAAGGCTCCCACTGAATAGAATACTCAGATAGAGAAAATTAAAATACTTCCTTGAAGATCTTCTAATAAGAGTCAAAGTATTCTTCATTCTCCCCCTTTTTGTCAAGAATCAAAAAGTGGTAAAGACTCTATTTGGATTTCTCTGACAGAAGTTTCTTGAAAAGGGTGACATCCTCTTCTGGATACATCTGAGAATCTTTAGATAGCTTCTAATGTTTTATTTTCATTCCTGTTTCCAATAGATTCAGATCCAATAACATTTTGTTTCTGATTGCCTCTGAAACCTAAAAATATTTTAAATTCTAGGCTTTAAAACATATGCTTTCTTTCCTCCATGTGTAGAGAGAATCCAGATTTCAAGTGTTAATACTGGTGTTTTAACCTTGCTTTTAAAAATATCTACAACATAGATGATTTTGTCTTTTGGTACCCATATCTTTTTGGGTCCATGACTTTTAGAGTTTCCAAAATTATATTTGAATTTTGGTTTAGCATAAAACGCCTTACCAGTATGTTCTATATCATGTGTTTTCCCAGTAGTGAAGTGAGAATAAAGAGTTGTGCATTTGATAACCAGATCCTTAAATTTATTAGGTTAGGATACTTTACCTTTGTATCCTATACCTATTCTTCATATTCTGCTAACTACATAGATCATTGAAGCCATCTTGCGTCTATCTATGTTTTTAGCGAGGAATTTCTGAAAGCTGTGATCATATTCCTTTATGATTGTATCAGGATTAGTTGGAACTTCTGAGACAGTTTCCTTCTGAGTATTTTGAAAATCATTTTCAAGTTTAAAAACCTTTTCTTTCAACTCAGAGTTTTCTAGTCTCCGATTATTAGTTTCTTCAGATTCAGAAACTAGATCCTTTTTCAGGTTCTTGTTTATGACTCGAAGCTTTTGATACCTTTCTAGAATTTCTGATAGACTCTCCTCTAATTAAGATCTAGAAAAGTTAGAAAATACCTCTTCTGACTCGGATTCTGATTTTGATTTTTGATTTTGATTCAGAGGATTCAGAGACCTCTGATAAGTTATCCGTTTAACCTATATGGGCTTGTTCATCTTCTGATTATGTTCCTTCTTCAGAAGATTCATAGTCATCGCACATTGCCATAAGACTTTTCTTCTTCTCCTTAACGAATTTCCTTCTAGGTTTATCCTTTTAATCCTTGGACAATCACTTTTGTAGTGACATTGTTTATTGCATTCATAGCTTGTAATGTTTCTGTTACTGGATTTTCTATATCCAGCAGATTGTTTAGAGTCATTTCATGTTCTTCGGGAGTTTCTGAAATTCTTCTTCCTGTGCTTCCGCAGCTGATTGATTCTTCTGGATAGAAAGAACAATTCGTATTCTTCTAACAAGGATTCTCCAGACTTTCCTGCATCTTCTTTTCCCTGCAAAAATTTGGTTTCATATTTATTAGATTTCAGAGGGAGAGACTTACCTTGCTTCTGAGGCGTATCATCTTCTAACTTTATCTCATGGCTTTTGAGAGAGCTGACAAGTTTTTCTAAAGACATTTTGTTCAGATCTTTTGCCAGTTTGAGTGTAGTGACCATGGGTCTCCATTGTTTTGGTAAACTTCTGATGATCTTCTTTACATGATCTACAGTTGAGTACCTTTGTCCAACACCTTTGGCCTAGCCACCAGAATGTAAAATATAGAGAACATTGTTTCAATGGTTTCATCTTCTTCCATTTTGAAGGCTTAGTACTTCTGAATGAGCGTAAGGACTTTGGTTTCTTTTACTTGTATGTTTCCTTCATGCGTTATTCTCATAGAATCAAACATGTGCTTCGTTGTCTCTCTGTTTGTGATCTTCTCATACTCTGAATATGAGATAGAACTTAGAAGAACAGTTCTGGCCTTGTGATGATTTCTGAAGTATTGCTTTTGATGATCTGTCATCCTTTTTCTGTCAATCTTCTGACCACTTTCATTAACAAGATGTATGTATCCATCAGTTACCATATCCCAGAGGTCAGCGTCAGAGGCTAGGAAGAAACTTCTAATCATATCTTTCTAGTAGTCAAAATTTTCACCGTCAAATATAGGAGGGTTGTTGCTGATGTTCTGACTTGTTCCCATCATAGTGTTTTTCCTCCTTTGGATCTTTATCTGACATGGTTAAGTGTTTGCACCCAGATCCAGGTGCTCTGATACCAATTGAAGAAGTGAAAAACATAAGAAGCGCGGGGGCCCATCCTTGTTCGTTTGAACTCAAACTACTCCAATCCATATGCCAAGGTGATTTCTCCTCTATCCAACGAGGTCTTAATTCACTAATCAAACTTGATTGCACAACTACTTTGACAACTGTCAAAGTCTTCTTCAGTCCAAAACCACAACCCGATTTTCTCAAGGAAATGTCTAAACAGTTAATTGAATAAATATGTACAATGGTGTTTCTACTAATACAGTATCACTAACAGTGATATTTTAGACACTTTGAGTATGAGTGTTTAAGGATGAAAGAGATTGCCACATTTTTGTAGCATCACGTGATTTCTTCTTTTTGTGCACAGTGGTTCATCACTTGAAATCTTCTCTTTGTCTGCTTTATATAGGCCATGCAATAGTGACATAAGAAGATACTCTTGGTAAGTCCAGAACACGAGTTAATGAAATTTCCAAACCATGAGATCCTTGTCTGTTTATAGTCGTTACTAATGATATTGCACTGATAGAATTGTAACTCTTCAGAGCTTCTCACATTAGAGGATGAATATTACCGTTGAGAGTCCTTTACAGCTTGTATCAGAACTTTGCAACTCAGAGTATCAGAGATCCTGTTTCACAACGCTGGTGCATTCAGAAGTTGTAACATAACTTATTCATATAAGTGTGTCACACATATTTGATACGTCTGAATCTTTCATGGTACTCTCAACTTCTATCCTCGCATAATCAGAACTTCTAGTGATGATCTGGTAGAACTTCTAATTGCATCAGAACATCTTTTTCACATTACAACTTCCTGCATGTAAAGATACTTTTATTAGGGAGCATATTTGTTCTTTATATCATGTGTTTGTTATCATCAAAACTCTAACTGGGATGTAGAACTAACTTATGTTCTAACAATCCCCCCCCCCTTTTTGATGATGACAAAAACTAGTATATTTTGATGGAATATAAAGAACAAAAATTAAAAGGCTCCCACTGAATAGAATACTCAGATAGAGAAAATTAAAATACTTCCCTGAAGATCTTCTAATAAGAGTCAAAATATTCTTCATTCTCCCCCTTTTTGTCAAGAATCAAAAAGTGGTAAAGACTCTATTTGGATTTCTCTGACAGAAGTTTCTTGAAAAGGGTGACATCCTCTTCTGGATACATCTGAGAATCTTTAGATAGCTTCTAATGTTTTATTTTCATTCCTGTTTCCAATAGATTCAGATCCAATAACATTTTGTTTCTGATTGCCTCTGAAACCTACAAATATTTTAAATTCTAGGCTTTAAAACATATGCTTTCTTTCCTCCATGTGTAGAGAGAATCCAGATTTCAAGTTTTAATACTGGTGTTTTAACCTTGCTTTTAAAAATATCTACAACATAGATGATTTTGTCTTTTGGTACCCATATCTTTTTGGGTCCATGACTGTTAGAGTTTCCAAAATTCTATTTGAATTTTGGTTTAGCATAAAACGCCTTACCAGTATGTTTTATATCATGTGTTTTCCCAGTAGTGAAGTGAGAATAAAGAGTTGTGCATTTGATAACCAGATCCTTAAATTTATTAGGTTAGGATACTTTACCTTTGTATCCTATACCTATTCTGCATATTCTGCTAACTACATAGATCATTGAAGCCATCTTGCGTCTATCTATGTTTTTAGCGAGGAATTTCTGAAAGCTGTGATCATATTCCTTTATGATTGTATCAGGATTAGTTGGAACTTCTGAGACAGTTTCCTTCTGAGTATTTTGAAAATCATTTTCAAGTTTAAAAACCTTTTCTTTCAACTCAGAGTTTTCTAGTCTCCGATTATTAGTTTCTTCAGATTCAGAAACTAGATCCTTTTTCAGGTTCTTGTTTATGACTCGAAGCTTTTGATACCTTTCTAGAATTTATGATAGACTCTCCTCTAATTAAGATCTAGAAAAGTTATAAAATACCTCTTCTGACTCGGATTCTGATTCTGATTTTTGATTTTTATTTAAACAGATTCAGAGACGTTTGATAAGTTATCAGTTTGAGTTATATGGGCTTGTTCATCTTCTGATTATGTTCCTTCTTCAGAAGATTCAGAGTCATCCCACATTTCCATAAGACTTTTCTTCTTATCCTTAAGGAATTTCCTTTTAGGTTTCTCCTTTGAATCCTTGGACAGTCACTTTTGTAGTGACCTTGTTTATTGCATTCATAGCTTGTAATGTTTCTGTTATTTGATTTTCTATATCCAGCAGATTGTTTAGAGTAATTTCATGTTCTTCTGGAGTTTCTGAAATTCTTCTTCCTGTGCTTCCGCAGCTGATTGATTCTTCTGGATAGAAAGAACAGTTCGTATTCTTCTAACGAGGATTCTCCAGACTTTCCTACATCTGCTTTTTCCTGCAAAAATTTGGTTTCATATTTATTAGATTTCCGAGCGAGAGAATTACCTTGCTTCTGAGGCGTATCATCTTCTAACTCTATCTCATGGCTTTTGAGAGAGCTGACAAGTTTTTCTAAAGATATTTTGTTCAGATCTTTTGCCAGTTTGAGTGTAGTGACCATGGGTCTCCATTGTTTTGATAAACTTATGATGATCTTCTTTACATGATCTACAGTTGAGTACCTTTGTCCAGCACCTTTGGCCTAGCCACCAGAATTTAAAATATAGAGAACATTGTTTCAATGGTTTCATCTTCTTCCATTTTGAAGGCTTTGTACTTCTGAATGAGCGTAAGGACTTTGGTTTCTTTTACTTGTGTGTTTCCTTCATGCGTCATTCTCATATAATCAAACATGTGCTTTGTTGTCTCTCTGTTTGTGATCTTCTCATACTCTGAATATGAGATAGAACTTAGGAGAATATTTCTGGCCTTGTGATGATTTATGAAGTCTTGCTTTTGATGATCTGTCATCCTTTTTCTGTCAATCTTCTGACCACTTTCATTAACAGGATGTATGTATCCATCATTTACCATATCCCAGAGGTCAGCGTCATAGGCAAGGAAGAAACTTCTGATCATATCTTTCCAGTAGTTAAAATTTTCACCGTCAAATATAGGAGGGTTGTTGTTGATGTTCTAACTTGTTCACATCATAGTGTTTTCCCCCTTTGGATCTTTATCTGACATGGTTAAGTGTTTGTGCCCAGATCCAGGTGCTCTAATACCAATTGAAGAAGTGGAAAACAAAAGAAGCGGGGGGGCCATCCTGGTTCGTTTGAACTCAAACTACTCCAATCCATCTGCCAAGGTGATTTCTCCTCTCTCCAACGAGGTCTTAATTCACTAATCAAACTTGATTGCACAACTACTTTGACAACTGTAAAAGTCTTCTTCAGTCTAAAACCACAACCCGGTTTTCTCAAGGAAATGTCTAAGTAGTTAATTGAATAAATATGTACAATGGTGTTTCTACTAATACAGTATCACTAACAGTGATGTTTTAGAAACTTTTAGTATGAGTGTTTAGGGATGAAAGAGATTGCCGCGTTGTTGTAGCATCACGTGATTTCTTCTTTTTGTGCATAGTGGTTCATCACTTGAACTCTTCTCTTTGTCTGCTTTATATAGGCCATGAAATAGTGACATAAGAAGATACTCTTGGTAAGTCCAGAACACGAGTTAATGAACTTTCCAAACCAGGAGATCCTTGTCTATTTGTAGCCGTTACTAAGGATATTGCATTGATAGAATTGTAACGCTTCAAAGCTTATCACATCAGAGGATGAATATTACCGTTGAGAGTCCTTTATAGCTTGTATCAGAACTTTGCAACTCAGAGTATCAGAGATCCTATTTCATAATGCTGGTGCATTCAGAAGATGTAACAGAACTTCTTCATATAAGTGTGTCACACATATTTCATATCTGAATCTTTCATGGTACTCTCAACTTCTATGCTCGCATAATCAGAACTTCTAGTGATAATCTGGTAGAACTTCCAGTTGCATCAGACCATCTTTTTCACATTACAACTTCCTGCATGTAAAGATACTTTTATTACGGAGCATATTTGTTCTTTATATCATGTGTTTGTTATCATCAAAACTCTAACTGGGATGTAGAACTAACTTATGTTCTAACAATCCCCCCTTTTTGATGATGACAAAAACTAGTATATTTTTATGGAATATAAAGAACAAAAATTAAAAGTCTCCCACTGAATAGATTACTCAGATAGAGAAAATTAAAATACTTCCCTGAAGATCTTCTAATAAGAGTCAAAATATTCTTTATTTTCCCCCTTTTTTTCAAGAATCAAAAAGTTGTAAAGACTTTATTTGGCTTGCTCTGACATAAGTTTCTTGAAAAGGGTGACATCCTCTTCTAGATACATCTGAGATTCTTTAGAGAGCTTTTGATGTTGTATTTTCACTCCTGTTTCCAATAGATTCAGAGCCAAGAACATTTTGTTTCTAATTTCCTCTAAAACCTCCAAATATTTTAAATTCTAGGCTTTGGAACATATGCTTTCTTTCCTCCATGTGTAGAGAGAATCCAGAGTCCAGGTGTTAATACTGGTGTTTCAACCTTGCTGTTAAAAAAATATGCAACATAGATGATTTTGGCTTTTGGCACCCATATCTTTTTGGGTCCATGACTGTTAGAGTTTCCAAAACTCCGTTTGAATTTTGGTTTAGCATAAAACGCCAAACCATGTGTTTTATATAATGTGTTTTCTCAGTAGTGAAGTGAGAATAAAGAGGAGTGAATTTGATAACCAGATCCTTAACTTTCTTAGGTTTGGATACTTTACCTTTGTATCCTATACCTATTCTGCCATTTCTGCTAACTCCAATGATCATTGAAGCCATCTTGAGTCTATCTATGTTTTTAGCGAGGAATTTCTGAAAGTTATGATCATATTCCTTTATGATTGTATCAGGATTACATGGAACTTTTGAGAAAGTTTCCTTCTGAGTATTTTGTAAATCATTTTCAAGTTTAAAAACCTTTTCTTTCAACTCTGATTTTTCTAGTCTCAGTTTCTTAGGTTCTTCAGAGTCAGAAACTAGATCCTTTTTTAGGTTCTTGTTTATGACTCGAAGCTTCTGATACCTTTCTAGAATTTATGATAGACTCTCCTCTAACTGAGATCTAGAAAAGTTAGAAATTACCTCTTCTGACTCAGATTTTGATTTTGATTTTTGATTTTGATTCAGAGGATTCAGAGACCTCTGATAAGTTATTCGTTTAAGCTATATGGGCTTGTTCATCTTCTGATTATGTTCCTTCTTCAGAAGATTCGGAGTCATCCCACATTGCCATAAGACTTTTTTCTTCTCCTTAACGAATTTCCTTTTAGGTTTCTCCTTTGAATCCTTGGACAATCACTTTTTTAGTGACCTTGTTTATTGCATTCGTAGCTTGTAATATTTCTGTTACTAGATTTTCTATATCCAGCAGATTTTTAAGAGTCATTTCATGTTCTTCTGGAGTTTCTTAAATTCTTCTTCCTGTGCTTCCGCAACTGATTGATTCTTCTGGATAGAAAGAACAATTCATATTCTTCTGACGAGGATTCTCTAGACTTTCCTGCATCTTCTTTTGCCTGCAAAAATTTGGTTTCATATTTATTAGATTTCAGAGCGAGAGACTTACCTTGCTTCTGAGGCGTATCATCTTCTAACTCTATCTCATGGCTTTTGAGAGAGCTGACAAGTTTTTCTAAAGATATTTTGTTCAGATATTTTGCCAGTTTGAGTGTAGTGACCATGGGTCTCCATTTTTTTGGTAAACTTCTGATGATCTTCTTTACATGATCTACAGTTGAGTACCTTTGTCCAGCACCTTAGGCCTAGCCACCAGAATTTAAAATATAGAGAACATTATTTCAATGGTTTCATCTTCTTCCATTTTGAAGGCATCGTACTTCTGAATAAGCGTGAGGACTTTGGTTTCTTTTACTTGTGTGTTTCCTTCATGCTTCATTCTCATAGAATCAAACATGTGCTTTGTTGTCTCTCTGTTTGTGATCTTCTCATACACTGAATATGAGATAGAACGCAGGAGACAAGTTCTGGCCTTGTGATGATTTCTGAACTATTGCTTTTGATGATCTGTCATCCTTTTTTTGTCAAACTTTTGACCGCTTTCATTAACAGGATGTACGTATCCATCAGTTACCATATCCCAGAGGTCAGCGTCATAGGCTAGGAAGAAACTTATGATCATATCTTTCCAGTAGTCAAAATTTTCAACGTCAAATATAGGAGGGTTGTTGCTGATGTTCTGACTTGTTCCCATCATAATGTTTTTCCTCCTTTAGATCTTTATCTGACATGGTTAAGTGTTTGCACCCAGATCCAGGTCCTCTGATACCAATTGAAGAAGTGAAAAACACAAGAAACGGGGGGGGGGGGGGAGGGGGCATCCTGGTTCGTTTGAACTCAAACTACTCCAATCCATCTGCCAAGGTGATTTATCCTCTCTCCAACGAGGTCTAAATTCACTAATCAAACTTGATTGCATAACTACTTTGACAACTGTCAAAGTCTTCTTCAGTCTAAAACCACAACCCGGTTTCCTCAAGGAAATGTCTAAACAGTTAATTGAATAAATATGTACAATGGTGTTTCTACTAATACAGTATCACTAACAGTGATGTTTTAGACACTTTGAGTATGAGTGTTTAAGGATGAAAGAGATTGCCGCGTTGTTGTAGCATCACGTGATTTCTTCTTTTTGTGCACAGTGTGTTAGAACAAAGTTTGAATCTACTACCCTAAGTTTATGTTTTGATGATAACAAAATGATAAGATACATTAATTGTATGATTCATGTAAGACACATATGCTATCTAAAAATTACATTTTGTTTTACAGAAACTCTGATGGGTATCAGCAAGAGAACATCATCATCAGCATTAGAAAATTAGATATCAACATCAGCATCAGAAGATGTTATATCAGATACCAGAATCAGAAGATCAACTTACGCTTATGCTGAAGCTTGATGAACAGATATGCGCTTAACCATCTGAACTCTGATAAAGACAACAACAGTTCATCAACACCTAAGCAGCGTCAGAATGAGCCAAAGCCAGAACACGCTCAAGTGGCAACAGTATTGTGCATTCAAGATGATTTATTACCAACGATATCATTCCAGACAAGATCTGCTTAATAAGGAAAGAATGTTATTGGCATTGAAACGGAATTACTACTCCAACGTACCTTATTTCCAATGCTATATAAACAAGTCAATGAAGATTGAATTGGCTAATGCTCTACAATACTCTACACGCCTAAAGCTATTCATCATCTTCCTCACTCTCAGTTTGCTAAAAGCTCTCAAATTCTTTACTAAATTGTTTTAGCACTCTAGTTCTCATAAGCTTAAATTGTGTAGTATCACAGTTGTGATAAACAGTTTTTATAGAAAACATTCACACACCTAGATTTCAATTCTTTGTAAGAAAGTATTTCCTTGAGAAACCGGTTTGTGGTTTGCTCAAGAAGGCTTTAGCAGTTGTTAAAGCAATTGTAATATTCAGTTGAATATAGTGGATTAATACCTCGTTGGAGAGAGGCGAAATCACCTTGACGGGTGGACTGGAGTAGTTTGAGGTCAAACGAACCAGGATAAAAATACCGTGTTGACTGTAATTGATTTCCAGTTTTTACAATTCAACCCCCCTTCTTGTGTTTTTCACTTCTTCAATTGGCATCAGAGCGCCTGGTTCTGAGCTAAAACACTTAACCATGTCAGTACAAGATCCAGCGTCAGAAAAACACAATGGCAGGAACTTATCAACACACCAGCAATGACAACAATGAAGACAGAGACAGATTCAGCGGCAAACCTCCAGTATTTGATGGAGAAAATTTTGATTACTGGAAAGACAGAATTGAAAGCTTCTTTCTGGCACATGATGCTGATCTGTGGGACATGGTGACAGATGGATACACGCACCCAGTGAATGCAAGCGGTCAGAAGATTGACAGGAAAGCAATGTCTGACCAACAAAAGTGTGACTTCAAAAAATCACCACAAGGCCAGAACCATTCTTCTCAGCGCCATCTCTTATGCTGAATATGAAAATATCTCTAACAGAGACACAGCAAAGAACATGTTTGACTCACTCAGAATGACGCATGAAGGCAACATTCAGGTCAAAGAAACTAAAGCTCTTGCGCTTATTCAGAAGTATGAGGCATTCAAAATGGAAGAAAGTGAATCCATTGAAACAATGTTCTCAAGATTCCAAATTTTGGTGGCTGGTCTCAAGGTTCTGGACAAAGGATACTCTACTGCTGATCATGTCAAGAAGATCATCAGAAGCTTTCCAAAGCAGTGGAGGCCAATGGTTACAGCGCTGAAGCTAGCAAAAGATCTCAACAAAATTTCTCTGGAGGAACTTATCAGCTCCCTCAGAAGTCATGAGATAGAGCTAGAAGCTGATGAACCTCAGAAGCAAGGTAAGCCTTTAGCATTAAAATCTAACAAAAAATCTGAGTCTAAAGTTTTGCAGGCAGTTGAAGAAACATCTGATGGATCCTCATCAGAAGAAGACGAACTTTCCCTCCTCTCCAGAAGAGTTAACCAACTACGGAAGCAGAGGCAAAGGAAGTTCAGGAATCCCAGAAGATATTATCAGAATGAGTCTTCTTCCAGATACAGAAGGACAGATTCTTCCTCTGGATACAGAAGATCTGAAGGCTCCTCAGGAAGCAGAAAGCCAAACACCAAGGACATCATCTGTTATGAATGCAATGAGCAAGGACACTACAAGAGTGACTGCCCAAAGCTTCAGAGGGAAAAGCCCAAAAAGAAGTTTGGAAGAGAAAAGAAGAAAAGTCTCATGGCTACATGGGATGACTCTTACTCGTCTGAAGCTGACTCAGAATCAGATGATGAGAGAGCAAACATAGCTCTCATGGCCAACATTTAAGAAGACAGTGAAGCTTCTGAATCAGACTCAGAATCAGACACTGAAGAGGTATTTCCTGACTTTGCAATTAATTTTACTAAGGTTGAACTTGCTAAAAGCCTCAACGAAATTCTGGAAAGGTACCAGCAGATTAGAGTTAAATTCAGAAACCTGAAAAGGAATCTTGAATCTGACTCTGATAAGACTGAGAGTCTTAAATTGGAAAATTCTGAGCTAAGAAATGAAATTTCAAAATTAGAAAATGTTTTACAAAACTCTCAGAAGGAACCAATTTATGAAACTCCCAGCAGCGCTGATGAGATCATCAAGGAGTATGATCATAGCTTCCAGAAGTTCCTTGCTAAAAGCATAGATAGAAGCAAAATGGCTTCAATGATCTATGGAGTTAGCAAAAACGGCAGAAAGGGAATAGGATACCAAGGTAAGGTTCCTACACCAAAGAATGCCATGGATTTAACCATTAAACACACTCCTCTAAACTCATATTTTGTGTATGGTCACGCACATGATATTAAATACACTAGCAGTAAGTATTCTGTGAAACCAAAATTCAACCAGAGTTTTGGTAAATCTAACAAATCAGGACCCAAGAAAATCTGGGTACCTAAGGATAAAATATTACATGTTGCAGATATCTTTAGCAGCAAATCAGAAACACCAGTGATGGTACCTGGACTCTGGCTGCTCGCGACACATGACGGGAAGAAGGCATATGTTCCAAAGCCTGGAACTTAAGCATGGAGGCCACGTTGGCTTTGGAGGCAATCAGAGGGGAAAGATCATTGGCTCTGGAACTGTAGGTAATGGAAATCTTCCCTCTATAGATAATGTTCTGCTAGTAGATGGATTAATGCATAATCTATTATCCATAAGTCAATTAAGTGATAACGGTTATGATATAATCTTTAATCAAAAATCATGTAAAGCTGTTAGTCAGAAAGATGGGACTATCCTATTTAATGGAAAGAGGAAAATCAACATCTATAAAATCAAACTTTCTGAACTGAAAAGTCAGAATGTAAAGTGTCTTCTGTCTGTTAACAATGAGCAGTGGATCTGGCACAGAAGATTGGGGCATGCTAGTATGAGAAGAATATCTCAGATTAACAAACTCAATCTGGTCATAGGACTTCCTAATTTCAAGTTCAATTCAGATGCTCTGTGTGAAGCATGTCAGAAAGGCAAGTTTGCAAAACCTTCTTTCAAATATAAAAATGTTGTTTCTACCTCTAAGCCATTAGAACTTCTGCACATTGACTTATTTGGACCAGTTAAAACTGCTTCAGTTAGTGGCAAGAAGTATGGGTTAGTAATCGTAGATGACTATAGCAGATGGACATGGGTAAAGTTCTTAAGACACAAGGAGGAGTCACACTCTGTGTTTGTTACCTTCTGTAACCAAGTTCAGAATGAAAAGGATCTTAGAATCGTTAAAGTCAGAAGTGATCATGGTGGAGAGTTTGAAAACAAAGATTTTGAGTCATTCTTTAATGACAAAGGCATTCTGCATGATTTCTCTTGTCCTAGAACTCCCCAGCAAAATGGAGTTGTAGAACGAAAGAACAGATCATTACAAGAAATGGCGAGAACCATGATCAATGAGACAAACGTTGCTAAGATCTTCTGGGCAGAGGCAATAAACACAGCATGCTACATTCAGAATAGAATTTCAATAAGACCTATTCTGGAAAAGACTCCATATGAATTGTGGAAGAACAGAAAGCCCAACATTTCATATTTTCATCCATTTGGATTTACTTGTTTTATGTTAAATACAAAAAATTATTTGAACAAGTTTGACTCTAAAGCACAGAAGTGTATTATGTTAGGATACTCTGAACGCTCAAGAGGGTACAGAGTATACAATACAGAAACACAGATTCTGGAAGAATCAATCAGTGTTCGTTTTGATGATAAGCTTGACTCTGAAAAGTCAAAGCAGAATGAAGTTTTTGCAGGTTGGAAGTTGAATTTACAGGTTCTGAAGACAAGTCATCAGAAGCTCTCAACAAAGACACTCCTTCAACATCTGAAAGGAGCACTGCTAGCAATCCTACAACAACTGCTGATCAACCTCAGAAGAGACTACCCAGAAGCAGCTTGGATCACCCAGAAGAAACTATCTTAGGAAGAAAGGAAGATCCAATCAGAACAAGAGCCATCTTAAGAAACTCTGAAGAATCCCTCATGGGACTTGTGTCTCTGATTGAACCTTCTTCTATTGATGAAGCACTTCTGGACAATGACTGGATTCTAGCAATGCAAGAAGAGCTAAATCAATTCACCAGAAATGACGTATGGGATCTTGTTCCCAGACCAAAAGGATTCAACGTCATTGGAACAAGATGGGTGTTCAGAAACAAGCTAAATGAACAAGGTGAAGTTATCAGAAACAAAGCACGACTGGTAGCACAAGGTTATAGTCATCAAGAGGGAATAGACTATACAGAAACCTTTGCTCCAGTCGCCAGGTTAGAATCTATCAGACTTTTAATTTCATTTTATGTTAATAAAGGCATCACTCTGTATCATATGGATGTCAGGAGTGCATTCTTAAATGGTTATATAGAAGAAGAGGTTTATGTGCACCAACCCCCTGGTTTTGAAAGTACAAAACATCCAGAACATGTTTTCAAACTAAAGAAGTCACTATATGGTCTGAAAAAGCTCTCAGAGCTTGGTATGAAAGACTAAGTAACTTTCTGTTAGAAAATGAATTCACCAGAGGGAAGGTGGACACTACCTTATTCTGTAAGTCAGTTAAGAATGATATCTTAGTCTGTCAAATTTACGTAGATGATATTATTTTTGGATCTACTAATCCTTCTCTTGGAAGAAAATTTGCTAAGTGTATGCAGGCAAAATTTGAGATGAGCCTCATGGGAGAACTGAAATTCTTTCTGGGAATTTAGATCAATCAAAACCCAGAGGGAACTTACATTCATCAGAGAAAATATGTCAGAGAACTTCTGAAGAAATTTGACCTCTCAGAATGTAAGCCATCAAAGATTCCAATGCATCCCACGTGCATTCTGGAAAGAGAAGAGGTAAGCAAAAAGGTAGAACAGAAGGTCTATAGAGGTATGATTGGTTCTCTCCTTTATCTGACGGATTCAAGGCCTGATATCTTATTCAGCATATGTATTTGTGCTAGATTCCAATCAGATCCTAGAGAATCTCACTTAACAGTTGTTAAGAGAATTTTCAAGTATCTGAAAGGTACTACTAATCTGGGTCTATTTTATAGAAAATCTAGTGATTACAGCTTAGTAGGCTACTGCGATGCTGACTTTGCTAGAGACAGAGTAGAGCGTAAAAGTACTTCTGGAAGCTGTCAATTTCTGGGAGAAAATCTGATCTCTTGGTCCAGCAAAAGGCAATCCACAATTGCGCTATCAACAGCAGAAGCTGAGTACATAGCAGCAGCAGGATGTAGCACACAAATGCTCTGGATGAAAAGTCAGCTTGAAGACTTCCATATTTTTGAGAGTAACATCCCTATACTTTATGACAATACCTCTGCCATTTGCTTAAGTAAAAATCCTATTTTGCATTCTAGGGCTAAGCATATAGAAATAAAATATCACTTCATTAGGGACTATATTCAGAAAGGAATTTTGAACTTAAAATTTATTGATACAGACCATCAATGGGCTGATATCTTCACTAAACCTCTTTCTGAAGATAGGTTCAATTTCATTCTGAAACATCTCAGCATGAAACTCTGCCCAGAGTGAAAATGTTTTAATTTTATATATTAACCTTCAGAATGTGTTTTCCCTTTTACTGTGAACTTCTGATCAATCTCCTTTCAGAAAGATAGACATGCAGATTGTATCAGATTCTATTCTTAAAGATCTGAGCGTTTCAGCTCAAGGATAGACGTGCTGCTCACTATATCAAACAAGTGTCATCCAATCATCAGCAAATCTCTGAAGCAGAACACGCGTGCACGCTTATGAGAAGTCAAAACGCTGATTGGGTGCATTGAGACACATGTCTGGTAACCGTTTCAAGTATCTTTCTCAAATCCCCCAAAATCAGCAAGCATTAAATGCACGTAATCATGTTTTAAAATGTAATCATGAAATAATTCTCTTTCTTAAAACCGTTTACGTTTTCAAAAATCATTTTGAAATCTATTTAAGCACATTAACATCATTCATTAAACTTTTACCGTTTCTCACAATCATCCAAAATATTTTCTGCATTCTTGCTTGTGTATTCATCCTTCTCAAAAGAAACCATTTTCTCAAAACGTTTTCTCAGAAAACCCTAAGTGTGAACATGGCAACCTCTAGCACTGTTTCTGCAGGTTCTCAGAAGGAGGCTTCATCTGAACAATACCAAGTTCCCTTCAGAACACTCCTTACACCAGTGAAGAACTTGGAAGTGCTGTCTGAACTGATTTTTATTTTTTCATGATTTTATTTTCAGATTTGATATTTTTTTATAATTTTTTCTTTGTTTTGACCTGTTTTTAATTGTTTAAAATACTTTTTGGTATTTTTAAATTCTAGAAAAATTCATCAAGATCATTTTCTTTATTTTTGAATTTTTTTTTAATAATTCAATATTGATTAATCAAAAAACAAGTATTACAAGGCAATCGCTAGGATCTAGCCCAAGAAGCGACAAAACTGACTAGTTCAACATCAAGTGCACTATGTGAGGCCTGAGCCTCTTACAAAACCAGGCCCTGTAGACTATTTTATCTATAATATTGTTAGATACATTAATATTATCACCCTTCTTGCCAAAACACAAATTGTTTCTATACAGCCAAATCCCATAAACAGTTTTCGCGATAGCTAGCTTAAATAACGAAGCGCGCCAACCCTTCCCTTTGCACTTGGAAACAATACTCTTCATTTCAGCATTCCAACTTGTTGGCATGTGCATAACCTGCAACCAATTTAACACTGAGATCCATATGGCTTGAGTCTCTTTACACGCAAACAATAAATGATAAATAGATTCTTTTTCCTTGCAAAAGATGCAATTTTCTTCAACAAGCAAACTAGAGTTTTTCAATCTATCTTTTATGGCTAGCCTCCTATGGCATGCTAGCCAAAGAGTGAACATAGCTCTCAGTCTAACTGTGTTATTGAACATAAGATCCTTCCAATCTACATGTTGATCATCCTTTCTCATGCTTAGGTATACTCTTTTCATTTGGAATTTTCTATTATGAACCATCAAATTCCACAGCCCTTGGAAAGTGTTAACATACTCCATGTGCTGCAAAATCTGAGAAATTAACCATGTATTGTTGGATTTGATGTCTACGTCCTTAATATCATGGTTCTCGATGTAGTAGGCGTGCACCCATTTCACCCATAAGCTATAATATTTATTACTGATATTCCAGAGCAGCTTTAGCAGTGCCACTTTGTTCCAAATGGAGAGGTCAATAACACCCAAACCACCACAACTTTTGGGGCTGCACACTTTTTGCCACGAAACTGGGATCTTTCTGCTGATAATATCCTTTCATGTGTATAAAAAAGATCTACAAATTTCTTCAATTTTCTTTATGACAAACTTAGGGAACGGGAAGCACATCAGCCAGTAATTCGTCAAAGCAAAGGAGATGTTGTTTATCAATTGCAGTCTCCCTGCATAACTCAACTGAGCAGAACTCCAGTGCTTCATCCTACCAGTAATGTTTTCCACCAAGATCATGTAATGGTTAATAGACAATCTCTTGCAAGTCAGGGGTACTCCAAGATAGAGAAACAACGGGGAACCCTCTTTAAAATCTGTCAATCTCAGAATTTGATCCTTAATTGTTGTCTCCACTGCACCAAAAAACATGTTGCACTTGTTAGGATTTATACTCATGCCTGTTGAGGATGTGAACACTTGAAACGCTTCCATCATAAGCTCCATTGATTTAACATCCTCTCTAGAGAACAACATGATATCATATGCAAAATCCAAATGAGTAGTCTCCAGCTTTTCAAATTGCGCATGGTGGTTAAAATCAGGATTTTCCTGTATTTTGTGTAAGCATCTATGAAGATATTCCATCACTAAGACAAATAAAAAGAGGGACATTGGGTCTCCCTGTCTAATTCCTCTCTTAGATACGAGGGCTTTAGAGAGCTCACCATTAATATTAAACTTGTAGGATACTGAAGAGACAATAGACATAATCCATTTCACAAACTTGTTAGGCATACCCACTTCCAGCAAGATACATTCTAAAGCATTTCAATCAACCATGGCATAAGCTTTTTGAAGTCGATCTTAGCCAAGCATATGGGAGTACCCCCGTTCCTAGTGTAACCCTTAATTAGTTCATAAGTCAAAATAATGTGATGATGAATAATACGCCCAGAGATGAAGGCAGCTTGGCTGGAACTAATGATGTTACCCATAACAGTACTGAGCCTAGATGCCAGAATTCTGGAGATGATCTTGTAAAAGGTTGAGCAGACAGAAATAGGCCTAAAGTCCTTGATATGCTTTATTGTTTCAAGTTTGGGGATAAGGGAGACTATCGTACAATTAAAGGCTTTGAATAATCTTCCTTTTTCAAAGAAATCACGCACAACAGTTATCACATCACCCTTGATAATGTCCCAACTATATTTGAAGAACCAAGCCTCATATCCATACAGCTCTGGAGCCTTCAAATCATTAATTCCCTTTATAGAATTGCAAAGTTAATCCTCACTTACAAGACTCACAAGATTATCTCTTTGCTCCCTACTAATTTGAGGACCCTTCCGCATTGCATCTATGTCAATATGCTTCAAGTTGTTTTCCTTCTTACCCATGAGATTATTGTAGTACTTCAAAACATCCTCATCAATCTCCTCAAAAGTGTTAGAGAATGTACCATCCTCTCTACATAAGGCCATCAAATTATTAGCATTTTTTCTAACTATTTCACCCCAAAATTTGCCCTCCCATGTTTGTCAATACATTTCATGTGAGGTCCTCAAATTGCTCAAGGAAGTCCAAGAGTTTACCAGAAAAAATCTCTTCTAAGGTAGTCTACCTCAAACTAGGGTTTTAGTTTGCATCAAGATGTTTGAGTCCAAAGGATCCAAAATGCTCACCATTGTCCTAATATGTTCTCAAGATCATACATGTCAAGTTTCAAGCCTTGCAGAGGAAGTTTGCTCAGTCAATTGCTCAAAGGCCTAAAAATCGACTATGCTAGGGCAAAAGTCAATTGTGGCCCACATACAGTCAAACATCAATATTTTTGGTCAAAATTCTAATTTTTAAGTATTATTCATCATTTGATCAAGGGTTGATCATGATTCCTCAAGGATTGCTCATAATTCATCAAAACCCAAAAGTTGCTAAATTAGGGTTTTGTAGGAAAATTCAACTCAACTTTGACCAAGCATAACTTTCTCATACTTTATCAAAAATGACCCATCCAAAGCTCATATTGAAGAGGATGTAATTCCCTACAATCCATATTCAGCTCCAAATTTCAAAATATGCACTCACAAGAAGATATGAATTTGGACATTATAGGTCATTTTGAAAAGTTAACAAAAACACCTTTTGAGTCAAAGATTCATACATGAACATGGAAGACTCAATTAAGATGAGACCAAAAGGGTTGCTTAAAGGACATCTTAATCTTTCTAAAAAGTCAAAGAACACCTCTCTAAGGTCAAAATTGAGAGAGTTAGGCATTGGCAAATTTGACCCTTTTTGCAAAATTGCCAAAAGTCAAATGTGTCCAAAATTGAATACTTTGTCAAATGGGCCCAACTTTTTATGCTTGCACTGAGTTTGTAATGTGACCCACGACCCATGATCCCTTCCACTTGTCATTCTTTTATTTTTGTCATTTATTTTGATTTTGTTTCATTTAAATCAAATAAAATCAAAATAAAATATTAAAAATATTAAAAGCTAATCAAATCTTGAAATTTTGTTCATGTTTAGGTCCATTACACAGCTGGAAGTGAGATCAAATCGTGCAAGGCTCATATGGATACAAAAAGATTGCATTTTGCTTGATTTGGAAAGATTTGCACAAGGATCAAATCATGAATCAATAATCATAATTGAGAGAGATTTAATACAAGGTTGCAACCCTAATTCATTCTTGGATACATAAGGGACAATTGCAGACAAAAAAGAAAGAGGTTGGAGGCGTACAAAACAGAAAACAAAGTTGCAAAAATTCAAGAAAAGTTGTAAATCAATTTCTAGGTTTCAGGCCATCTCAAGCCTTTCTAACCATCCCAATCAATTGCTGGACTCCCCAGGATCAAGATTCAACCATTAGCAAGACTCCTCGCTCCTTGAAACACGTTGTAAGGTTCATATGGTTTATCACATTTTTTGAATTCGAAAACTTTAATTTTGGCATCTTTAACATGACTGATGGCATATTCTTAAACCTTATGATGTTTGCAAGCTAATGGTTATATTTAATTGTGTTTTCATTGACTATACAACAAAGTTCCATGACTAGGGTTTTCTCTTTGTGTTTAGGGTTTTCTTGTATAGGGACAATTGGCCATTAATAATGGTACTATGATGCTCGTGAGGTTGCAACGAGTTTATTGGTACCATTAGTTGTAATTTATCATGCTTGCACATAATTTTGGAGAAGCACAGGGTTATACCTACGCCCAGTGTCTGTAGGTAAAGGTTTTTGTCTAAAACGACATAGGCAAGGAAGAAGAAGGATAACATGGCGCTCCATGACTCGTCCTTTTGAATCTGTGAGTGTTTTAGAGTTTAGATTTTTATTTTATCATATAATATTTATTTCTTATTAGTTATACAACTAACACAACCAGCTCAGCTGGCAAGCGTGCAGTGGGAGGATGCCTAAGGGCCTGGGTTCGATCCACAGGTCCCAATATTTGCCTTATACTATTTTTCTTTGCATAATCAGGCGTGCTGATACCCCATGAGTCCACCATACATCATCAGCATCCAGCCATCCAAACCACCAAGGCTTTAGATCCGAGGATATCCTATGAAGGTCTATCATACGCCCAGTCAAGCAAGCACATGGGATTGAGAAAAGTCAAAAGGGCTAAGGAGTTTGTTAGGCTCAGATTTGCCATCAACACCCCCTCCTTTTGCTAACATACCAGGCCCATTCTTATTCTTTCGTTTTTATTTTATTTTCTTTTATTTAATTCAATTAGTTTAATAATTTGTTCTAACCTAAATTAATTTCTTTTTACAAAAAAATAATAAAATCAAATTTCAAAAATTTAGAATTAGGTTTTTTTTTATTTTATCAAGTTAAATTTAATATTAGTTTAATTTAACTTAGGTTAATTCTAACTTTTTTTTATATATTTAAAATCAATTAGAAAAAATTAGGGTTAGCTTGATTTAATTCTTATTTCTTTCTCAAAAATAAAAAATACAAAAATAAGTAAATTTAATTATTTTTTCTTAAATTTTAAATTAGTTAGTAATTAGGTTTTTATTTATTCAATTAATCCTTATTTTCTTAAAATAATAAAAAACAACACAAAAAAAATGATTTTTCTTTTAAATTGCAATTAGGCTTAGTCGGGGTCAAAACCCTAAATCTCTCGTTTTCGATTCATCGCGCGCATTTATTATTATTTTTGCAATATTAATATAACTGCTCACGGTATGTAATAGTTTAATTAGGATTTTCTTTTATTGTTTTACGGGTTTTTTGGCTATGTAATTAATCCCCACCCTGAATCCTTGTAATAGCGTAGGTTTTATTTCTCGCATTTTAATTCTCACAAATTTTAATTGTTTAGATGTACGTTAATAGGATTGTATGACAAGATTGCATGCTAATTTTAAAATGCCTAGAAAACCCTAATGTTCAAAGATAATAACTGAAATCTAATCACTCGCACATGCGCACTCTTAGGGTATACTCTCACTTCAGTTGCCTTCGGTAAAACGGTCATTAAGTATAGGGTGTCTTAGTGGTTGCTCTCTTGTATAAACAAAGGTCAAATGTTGCCTCGGAAAGGTTATCTCGGAAACGTCGCCTCGGAAATGTTGTCTCGAATATGATCTTAAGACGTTAGGGTTATTACTAAGACGTCCTAACATTGCTTTAGTGATCGTACATCCCTTGCGAATTGACCCTTACAACTCCAACGATGGTGCTACCTATTTCTCAATAGTAGGATAGCGTTGTCCAAAGGAAACGAGAATAGAAACAATCCTTTTTTCGAGTAAGTAGATGCTAGTAGGTCCTTGCTCAAATCAAACTTTTTCACACCAACCACCTGTTTTTCAAAGAATTTTCAAAACAACTTCGTAGCACTCTTGAGGACAGAAACAAGGGTTAAAACAAAGTAAAACAAAAAACTTTTCCAAACAAACACGAGCAATTTTAAAAGATGAGCAAATACCTAAGAGCCCATGGAAAACCATGGATAGAAAGGGTGTTAACACCTTCCCTTTCTATAATCTGCCCCCCCCCCCCCCCCCCATACTCAGAATATCTCGAAAAAGGAATTTTTCTGTGCTTTTTTTCCTTTCTAGTTGGATAAAACAAAAGTCAGTGGTAACTCTTGCTTACCGCGACATTTTGCAAACACAAACGCAAAACGCAAACTAGCATTTTCAAAACAGTCGGTTCTGCCACCGTATCACAGAACTGGAGACTCTGCTGGGGACGTAATAAGTGGGGTATACCTTAGGATATAGTTCATCATAAATTTATTCTCTTGTTTGTTTTGGTTGATTTACTTTTAAGGGTTTTGTTTGGGAGTTACTATAGATCATAACCCGAATCTAGGGGACACCTTTTAGGTAAGTAGCAATAAACTTTGAGGGAATTATACGGCATAGACCGATACGGTTGAAGCAGTAGCTACATTGATGTGGCACATTGGTTGGTACCGGTATCCCTTGTGGAGAAACGAGGAAAATATGGGGCCGCTATGTGTGTCGTTAAGCATCAACTGACCTTAGAACCTTTAATCGACCAACTTGGCCATTAGAAAGTAGTGAGATAGTCGGCCTCAGTGTAAAGCTGAGAACTGGTTGATACTCGTGCTACACTCATTGAGACCATACTCTCAAGATAGTTCCGGCTGCAAGAAAAGATTGCGTGAGCTGAAACCATGATCGATCGATGATGGGTAGTGATATTGAGAACCTCTAGAACCCGGTTACTTTTGCTAGGACAGGTTGAAACCAACTGAACTTCAAGAGGGTAATACCTTTGACCCCATGCAAGCCTTAAACTTAAGGGCTTTTGTGTGACTTGTTTGCCTTTGCCATGTTGTTATCTGCTATACCTGTTGTTTTTATCATGACATCATGCATCATAACATAGAATTCATACTTCATTATACTAACCATTTCAAAGACTAAGGGAATTTAGCTTTGTTCTGTTTTGCAGATTATGGCTTCCGGGCGCAGAAATACCATCTGAGTTAACTTTGTGCAAATACCTACTCAACTTAAAGAGTTAACCTCAAGAGTTTCCGAGACTTCTTTATTCATTAAGAGACATGGTCAGCTTCTTATCCTGGTTACCTCTAAGCTTGATGAGTAGATGATGAGTGTGATTTTCCAATTCTTCGATCATGTGCATCATTACTTCACCTTTCTAAATTATCAGCTGGTTCCCACTTTGGAAGAGTTCTCTCACTTATTGGGCATATCCATCCTTGATCATGTGCCCTTCACAGATATGGAAGAGACTCCTAGACCAGAAGACATTGCCTCAGCTCTGCATTTGAAACGGGCTGATGTAGTATCCAATTGGGAAACACGAAGCAGGATCGAAGGTTTCTTATCCAAGTTTATGATAGATCAGGATCAGTTACTTTGGGATAATTTGGATTTTAAGGCTTTCGAAGAAATCTTGGCTCTCCTTATCTATGGTTTGGTCCTCTTACCGAATTCAGATTCCTTTATAGATGTGAATGCAGTTAAGATCTTCATGTCTCGCAATCATGTGCCTACTCTACTGGGTGATATCCTGCATGCCCTCTACACTCGTACTGTGCGAAGAAGAGGGACCCTTATGTGTTGCATGTCATTGTTGTCGAGGTGGTTTATTTTGCACCTCCCTAAGTCTGTGCTGAAAAATGAAAAAGGTTTGGGTTGGTCCTACAGAATAATGTCGCTTGCCCATACAAATATTCTTTGGAGTTCCCGGGCTATGGAGGACACTGTTGTCATTGATCGTTATGGGGGATACCCTAATGTCCCGTTGCTTGGAATCAGAGGAGGTATAACCTACAATCCTTGTCTAGCTTTGAGACAATTTGGTCGTGCTCGGAGAGATGGTCCCCATGAGCTACTTATTGAGGATATTGCATTTGACTACAAGGAAGATGTTGACGAGCACCGCCGGAGGTTTATACGAGCTTGGGGCATGGTGAACAGATCTGACCCCCAAGATCTAGGACCAAGGACTTCCCTTCCTATGCAGCCTTACCTCCAATGGGTCCAAGCTCGTGCCCAGAAGCTTGGGATGCCTTATGAAGCAGTACTACTAGTAATTGTGGAACCTACTAATGAAGAAGGCGTTCCTTATACAGTTCTTTATCCTTACATGCCTACCGATCATGGGGCATTGCAGAGGTCTTGGATTCAGGTGAAAGAGGAAAGGGATACTTACCGGGAGAAGTACCATGAGCAAGAAAGGAAGATTTTGAAGCTTACTAGGCAGCTCGAGGAGGAAAGAGTGATCAATGACTACGTCAGCACAAAGAGGAAGCGTACATGGGACTTTTGATTTTGCTAGTTATAGATTTGTTTTCCATTTATTTCCTTGTAACACCTTGAAGGCATTTTTGAACCTTTTTACAAGTTAATCTAATAAAGTTTGTTTATTTTTGGTTTGCAAATTTAAATTTCCCAAGGTCTTTGAAATCATTACATACGCATCCCATTATCATGCACATCATTACAGGTACCATTACAGGTTTCTCATCTTCTTCGTTGTTTATTTCAGCAGAAATGTCTTTTGATCAAGCCATCAAAGATCTTCAGGCACATAACGCCCAGTTCCAAGAGATGTTCTTGAGGTTGGATAAAGGGCAAGAGGATTTGAAAACTCTCATTCTGAAAGAGAAGAAGAAGAAGAAGAAGTTCGTCCTTCTAAATATGGGAAAAAGGTTTGGGGATAGGTTGAAACAGCAAGCTGATCTGACCTCTTCATCCAGGGAAGGTGAGAACCAAGAAGAAGAAAAGGGCCCCAGTCCTGCAATCTCTGATAATGATACGGATTATGATAATGAACAGTATCCTCCTGCTGAGGATAGGTACAAGCAACTAGAAGACCGTCTGAGTGCTATGGAGATTCAGAAGATCCCTGGTTTGGATTTCGGAGAATTGAGACTGGTATCTGAAGTGGTGATCCCTCATAAGTTCAAAGCTCCTGTTTTTGCCAAGTACGATGGAGTATCCTATCCAAAACTCCATCTCCGCTCGTATGTTAGGAAAATCCAACCTCACACTGCTGATAGAAATTTGTGGGTACATTTCTTTCAAGATAGTCTGTCAGGGACTCAGCTTGAATGGTTTTATCAATTGGAAGGAGCTAATGTCCGAAACTGGGAAGACCTTGCTGCTGATTTTTACAGGCAGTATCAGTATAACGCCGACCTTGCTCCCACTCGTACTCAGCTTCAGGGTATGTCTGTGGGTGCAAGTGAAGGTTTTAAGGACTATGCTCAAAAGTGGAGAGAGTTGGTTGGAAGATTCCAACCCCCTTTGTCTGATAGGGAGCTGGTTGACATGTTTCTAGGGACGCTATCTGGTCCATTTTTCAATCATCTGATCGGTAGTTCGTCATCTGGGTTTACTGAGTTAATCTTGACTGGAGAGAGAGTAGAAGCTGGTATCTGAAGTGGTAAGATACAGAAGGATATTTCATCAAGTGCAATGAAGAAGCTTTTCACCGGTAAGAAAGAAGCTAGTGTAGTCTACGGCCCAAGGGGCCAAAGTAGACGTGAACACCGTCAAGCAGTAAATGCGGTAGTGATATCAAGACCTACAGTTGCTCCACAATGTAACAATCAACAAAGGGTGGAAAGACCACAGAGGCATTACACTCTACTCAATATGACCTTGTCTCAAATTCTACCACAATTATTGAAGACCAATCTGATAACTCTGAGGGAGGCCCCGAAGAACCCCAACACCACTTCTCCTCACTATAACCTGAATGCCCGATGCACCTATCACTCTGAAAATCTAGGTCATGATACAAACAACTGTTGGGCCTTGAAAAACATGGTGCAAGACCTGATCGAAGCCAAAGAGATTGAGTTTGGCGCTCCGGAGAAGCCCAACATCATAACTTCTCCCATGCCCAAGCACGGCTTGGGAATCAATGCTATTGAGGTTTTCTCCGCCACGGAAGATGCTGATGATGAGAACCCCAACATTGACAACTGGATCCACCCTACAACCAATGGCGGACTAAGCAACTGGACGGCGAAGGACTTCATACCTGTTTCTTTTATTCCACAGTAATTGACTTTTGTTTTAAGAGTTGTAATAGACAGTTTAAAACTTTACAGCCCAGTGCCTTGCCCAAGGCACCTTGGCTTTGCTTATGAGGGCTTATTATTTGTCATTTTCATATATCATCAATAAAGCATTCGATGCATTAAAAATTTTGCGCTCCTTGTTTTTCTTTTTTGTCTCTCACTTTATCAAAAACAGCTATTCTCTTATACACACTCACGTATCATAATGCAGATCCATATCCACTCTGTATCCCATTGATAATAACTCTACTACTGCCAGTTATGACTTCGAAAATCTGATCAACCAAGCCGAGGACGAAGGTGAGGATGATTGTGAGGTGCCTGGAGAACTTGCTAGACTGTTACTACAGGATGAAAGGGCCATACAACCTCATGAAGAGCCAGTTGAATTAGTGAATTTGGGTACAGAGGAAGACAGGAAAGAGATCAAGATAGGTGCAAATTTGGAGCTTAGTGTCTAACAACGGTTGATACAGATGCTACGCGACTATGTTCAGATCTTCGCCTGGTCCTATGAAGATATGCCTGGTTTGGACACTGATATTATGGTACACCGCCTGCCGACTAAAGAAGATTGTCCTTTGGTAAAACAGAAGGTTCACCGTATGCGCTCTGAGATGTCTGAGAAAATCAAAGTTGAGATCATGAAACAGTTCGTCGCGGGATTTTTAGTTGTCACTTCTTACCCGTAGTAGGTTGCCAACGTTGTTTCGGTGCCTAAGAAGGATGGTAAGGTACGAATGTGTGTGGACTATAGAGATCTGAACAGGGCAAGCCCCAAAGATGATTTCCCACTTCCTCACATCGATGTTCTGGTCGACAACATCGTGCAACATAAGATCTTCTCCTGTATGGATGGTTTTTCTGGTAACAATCAGATCAAGATGGCTCCCGAGGACATGGAGAAGACAACCTTCGTTACACAGTGGGGAACCTTCTGTTACAAGGTAATGCCTTTCGGGTTGAAGAATGTTGGGGCAACGTATCAGCGCGCCATGGTCACTTTGTTCCACAACATGATTCACCATGAGATTGAGGTTTATGTTGATGACATGATTGCAAGGTCTCAGACTGAGGAAGAACACCTTGACCATCTCCAGAAACTGTTTGGCAGGTTGAAGATATATAAGCTGAGGTTGAACCAGAACAAGTGAACCTTCGGGGTAAGGTCCGGTAAGCTGCTAGTGTTCATTGTCAGTGATAAAGTTATTCAGGTGGACCCTGCTAAGGTAAAAGCCATACAGGAGATGCCGGATCCCCGCATAGAAAAGGAAGTTAGAGGCTTTCTGGGACGTCTCAATTACATCGCCTGATTCATTTCACATTTGACCGCTACTTGTGAGCCAATCTTCAAGCTGCTGAAGAAAGATCAAGTGGTAAAATGGAATGATGAATGTCAGACCGCCTTCGAAAGGATCAAGGAATACCTCCAAGAGCCACCAATTATGATGCCTCAATTTGAAGGAAGATCGTTGATCTTATACTTGACATTACTGGATAATTCAATGGGGTATGTGTTGGGGAAACATGACGAGTCTGGCCGAAAAGAGCACACTATTTACTACCTTAGAAAAAAGTTTACCAACTTTGAGACCTGATACTCATTACTCGAGAAAACTTGCTACGCTTTGGCATGGGCTGCTCGCCGGCTGAGACAGTATATGCTGACTCACACTACCCTATTGATATCAAAGATGGATCCAATCAAGTATATCTTCGAAAAGCCTACCTTGTCCGGAAGAATAGCAAGATGGCAGATGATCTTAACTGAGTATGACATCCAATACACAACCCAAAAAGCAATCAAGGGGAGTGTATTGGCGGATCATTTGGCGTATCAGGCCGTGGATGACTACCAGTCCATGAATTTTGAGTTCCCGGATGAGAACATCATGTTGGTGAGCGACTGTGAAGAACTTGGACTGGATGAAGGATCCTGATGGTCTATGTATTTTGATAGGGACTCGAACGCATTGGGTAATGGCATCGGTGTTGTGATCATATCTCCTGAGGGTTGTCATACTCCGTTCACCGCCCGATTATGTTTTAACTGCACCAACAATATAGCAGAGTATGAAGCATGTATCCTTGGTCTTCGAGCTGCTATTGACCTAAGGATTAAGTTCTTGAGTGTATTCGGAGATTCTGCTCTAGTGATCAGTCAGATCAAAGGCGAGTGGGATACGAAGCACCCAAATCTTATCCCTTACAAAGAGTATATACTGACATTGCTCCCACATTTTGAGGAGATAAACTTTGAACACTTCCCGAGAGAAGAGAACCAGCTGGCGGACGCTCTAGCTACCATGCCTTCTATGTTCAAAGTTAGGTGGGACAATGAAGCTCCCCAGATTACCATTGAGAGGTTGGACGAATCTGCATATTGTTGTGACATCGAGACTGAAGAAGTAACAGGTAAACCCTGGTTCCACGAGGTAAAGATGTTTCTTGAGACTCAATAGTACCCTGAGGGTGCATCTGTTAATGATAAGAAGTTCTTGAGAAGGTTAGCTGCGAAGTTCTTCATCAGTAATGGTGTCCTCTATAAGCGTAACCATGATTCAACCTTACTGCGATGTATGGACAAGAGCGAGGCAAAAAGGATTATGGTAGAGTTGGATGAAGGTACCTTCGGAACTCATTCCAGTGGACATACCATGGCAAAGAAAATCCTACGGGCAGGATATTATTGGTCCACTATGGAAGCCGATTGTTATCAGCACTTTCAGACCTGTCATAAGTGCCAAGTCTATGCCGATATGGTGCATATACCTCCAGTTCCTCTGAACGTTTTGACAGCTCCTTGGCCTTTTTCAATGTGGAGAATTGACATGATCGGCGAGATCAGACCTACTGCGTCAAACGGGAATCATTTCATTCGGGTAGCAATTGATTATTTCACGAAGTTGGTTGAGGTAGCTTCCTTTTCTACATTAACCAAGAACGTCGTGGCGCAGTTTATCCGACACAATCTGATTTGTTGATATGGTGTACCAGAGAGGATCATCACGAACAATGGTACAAATCTCAACAACACGATGATCACCAAACTCTGCAAACAGTTCAAGATTCATCATCATAACTCTTCTCCCTACCGGCCAAAGATGAATGGGGCTATTGAATCGGCTAATAAGAACATCAAGAAGATTGTGCAGAAGATGACGGTGACATATAAATACTGGCACGAGATGTTACCATTTTCTCTTCATGGATACCGCACCTCAGCACGGACGTTGACAGGGACAACACCCTATTGTATGGTGTATGGCATGGAGGCAGTACTACCCATCGATGTCCAGATACTCTCTCTCCGGATTATGAAGGATGCAGGTTTGAGCGAGGACGATAGGATCCAGACCTGGCTTGATCAGCTGAACCTAATCGACGAGAAGAGACTTACTGCTATTTGTCATGGTCAGACGTATCAAAAGCGAATGATCAAAACTTTTAACAAGAAAGTCGGACGTCAAGAATATCAAGTTGGGGATTTGGTGATCAATCGCATCATACTGCCGCAAGGAGATCCTAGGGCAAATGGACCCCCACATACGAAGGGCCATTTATGGTTAAGAACATTTTCTCGGGAGGAGATATGATTCTAACCACCATGGATGGTGACGACCTTCCTCACCCCGTCAATGCAGACATAGTGAAAAGATACTATGCATAATCAAAAACCTGCTAGGTCGACTGGCCTAAGCAAAAATAAGGGCTTCCCGGTGAACCAAAAGGGTTCGGGCAAAAGTAAGGGATGAAAATGAAAAAAAATTGTACACCCGGCAAGTCGAAAACCTGAAAAGGCGGCTTGGGAACAAAAGGGTATCCCAGTGGACTGAAAACCCGAAAGGGCGGTCCAGGAAAAAATTAGGCAACAAAGCGTAACACTATGTCTCATTGGATCATCTTGCAACCATACTTCGGTATCGACTATCAAGCTTGGACGGTGCCAATCAATCTGATCTATCTTCGACCAAGAAGCAAAGTGATGAGACGCTCGAAGATATAAAGGTAATAGCAGAGTTGGAACCCAATGGGATTGTTCATATAGCTATTTTTTTTCTTTCTTTGTCACAAATTGAGGATGTCGTACTGACTTCACTAGGGAAGATAATTCCACATCATCGAGGGGAGGCCAAATACATTCTTCAATATCAAGAGTAATGGTTGTGAAAACTTCTCTGGGGAAAATTTATAAAACTTCATGGGGATAACCACTTTAGAGGAAAGCATCATCCTCTGTTCATCCGGAGAAGCTAAGAAATTAACATCACAACAAGAAGTCAAAATTATGAGGATTTTAAATCAAACTCAACACTTGGCGAGAGAAAATCCAAAAAGTTGACAGTTGTCTCAACACTTCTTAGAAAATGATACTGCTTTTGTCTGGCTACTTAAGAAGTACACAACAACAACAATGTCATAACTGGAGAGAGCAATTCTTTACAAGATATTCTACATCAGTTCTCAATACAAATGGAGAATGACTCCAATAAATGAGTAAAGGCTTCATAACTTTACAATCTCTACTTGACCACAACCCAATGGAGGAAAGAATCACACTAAACTAGATAAATCTGCATTAAGACCTAACTGGGGAACATGGGATAAAGGTATCAAACCACCCAAACCTAAAACCATATAATAACTTAGAGAAAATCTGAACCAAGACATAATTGGGGAAAAATGGGATCACAAACCCAACACCACACCACATATCAACTGGTGTGAAATCTAGCTATCCAAGGAACAATTACAGGTAGACTATGTGCATGTCAGCAAGAGTAACCTATGAATACTTCTTGGGGAATATTTTCAAAAATTTAGAGTTCGTCCTTCCTTGGAACCACTACTTTTGTCCCACTTGAATCACAGAATTGAAGTAAACATTAATTTTCAAATTCTTTTCAAAAACATGTTTTTATTATTAAGTCTTTTTGTTTTGAAAATTACTATCAATAATAAATGAAATTTTTGTAAACGGAATAAAATAAGAAATACGAAAAATTGGATAAAGGCTCAAACTTTATTAATAGAATGGTAGTCCACAAATGGTGTGACTCCATGGATGATTACAAAGTTTTGGAAAATGGTAAATACAAGGAAAAGATACATTGAAACATAATGACCACTATTCTTCCTAACAACTTTGAACTCTTGAGCATAGGCTTCAATTAAAGTGTAATGAGAATCCGAGAATATTGTTGCTTGAATGATCAAGTCTTGTCTGACGCAGTTACTTTCTAGGAAATCCATAAATTTTTTCTAGGTTTCCCTTGTAGGTTTTCAACATACCGGGAATATTTATTCTATTTATGTCTCTAACTTCTACCTAGGCCGCCCTTTCGGGTTTTCAGCCTACCGAGACGCTCTTTTTTGCCTAAGCCACCCTTTTGGGTTTTCAACTTAGCGAGTTGTTATTTTATTTCTTTAGGCAAAGTATTTCTTGACTGCGTCTACATTCATGGGATGTGGGAACTCCTCACAATCCATAGTTTCAAGAATCAATGCATCACCAGATAAGGCTTTCTTGACAACACATCGGCCATCATAATTGTAGTTCACATTCCCCTAGAACCAACGTTAAAAAACATGATCTTTATGAGCATGAGGTCGCCTTCTCTAAATTAAAGAGGCTTGAACTTCTTATAAAAAGCTTTCTTCATTCTTTTCAGATATAACTGACCATGACACAAGGTTGTCATTCTCTTTTTTTCAATTAAATTCAACTGATCAAACATTTTCTGGACCCATTCAACCTCTGACAACATGGTTTCCATTATTACACACAACGAGGGAATCTCAACCTCAACAGGGAGCACTGTTTCCACACCATACACAAGAGAACGGGTTTCCCCTGTTTAAGTGCAAACGGATGTACGATACCCATGCAAAGCAAAAGGGAACATCTATTTCCAATCTGTATAGGTAACAAACATCTTTTGGATAATCTTCTTAATGTTTTTATTAACAACTTCAATAGCCTTAGTCATATTAAGCATGTAAGGATATGAATTATGATGGACAATCTTGAATTCTTCACAAATTTCTATAATCATATTATTATTTAAATTTGAGTCGTTATAAGTGATAATCCTACTTGGCACACCATACCGACATATAACATTCTTCTTGATAAAGCGTACTACCACCTGGTTGGTGACATTAGCATAAGAAGCTTCTTTCACCTACTTGGTGAAGTAGTTAATTTCCACTAAGATGAAACGATGTCTATTCCATGACTTGGGTTTAATCATTCCAATCATATCAATACCCCCACATAGAAAAAGGCAATGGGGAAGAAATAACATTGAGAAGCGTTGGAGTCACATGAATCTTGTCAGTATAAATCTGACATTTATGGCACTTCTTCTCAAATTTGTAACAGTCAGATTCAATTTTCAGCCAATAGTAACCTTCCCTAAGCATCTTCTTTGCCATCGAATGTCCATTGGCATGGGTACCAAAGGAACCTTCATAGATCTCATGCATCAACATGTCTGATTCGTGTCTATCCACGCATCTGAGAAAGACCATGTCATAATTTCTCTTGTATAACACATCTTCATTGGGGAAAAAACTATTTGCCAACCTTCTCAATGTCTTTCTATCTTTGTTTGATGCATCAAATGTGTATTCTTAAGTCTCTAGGGAATGTTTGATATCATAATACCAAGGTTTTTAATTTGACATCCACTCTGTGGAAAATACATGAGCTGGTCTATCAAGATGTCAAACTGTAATCTGAGGTACATCGTTCCAAGCATTCACTTGGTACATAGAAGCCAAAATGGCTAAAGAAATTTCCATCTAATTCTCATCTTTGGGAATATAATGGAATAGAAATTTATTGAAGAAAGATAATAATCTTCTTGCATAATCTTTATAGGGAATCAAGCCAATGTGACGAGTCTCCCATTCTCCTTTGACTTGATTTATTACCAAATCTGAATCACCATATACATCAAGAGTTTTGATTCTGAGATCTATAGCCTCTTCAAGATCCATGATACAAGCTTCATACTCCGCCATGTTATTGGTACAATCAAATGTCAACCTTGCAGTAAAAGGGATATGTCACCTATGGGGAGTGATAATCACGACACCAATTCCTTTTCCATAAACATTTACAACTACATCAAACACCATACCCCATCGAGATTCAAGATCATGACCTTCCTCAGGAAAAGGTTCATCACAATCTTTTACTTTCAAATACATCACATCCTCATCATGGAAATCATACTTAACATACTGATAATCGTCAACTAGTTGGTGAGCAAGGTACTCCACCAACATATTGCCTTTAATAGAATTCTGAGTACGATATTCAATATCATATTCAGACAACAACATCTGCCAACTGGCAATTCTTCCAGTAAGAGCAGGATTTTCAAAAATATACTTAATTGGATCCATTTTAGAAATCAACCAATTAGTGTGATTCAACATATATTTTCGGAATTGCTTTGCCGCCCAGGACAAAGCATAACATGTTTTTATAGCATAGAATATCGTGACTCATAATCATTGGACTTCTTGCTCAAATAATAAATGGCATATTCTTTTCTTCCTGTTTCATCTTGTTGTCCCAAAATACAGCCCATGGAGTTATCCAACACAGCCAAATACATAATCAATGTTCTTCCTTCAATAAGGGGGAGTAAGATAGGAGGTTTAAGCAGATACCCTTTAATGCTCTCAAATGCCCTTTGGAAACCTGTTATACCCCAATTTTCCCCCTATGATTTCTCATCATCTCACTTTTATCAATACATAAAGATCACACATTAAGGTTGGTTCTCTCTTTCTACTTTATCCTATCTTTAATTTTTCTATTGAGGGATCACCAAGCATCATGAAATGTGTATCTTATACATGTGTATCTTATACATGTGTTCTATTAAATAACATCAATATGTGTATATATGTTTCCTTGAATGTTCATATTGTAGGTGATCACAATTGCATTTATCTCACCATTTAAACTAGGGTTTAAGGATGGTTCTCAGTCAAATGTTTCTTCAATGGATGGCAAGAGATCAAGTTTCAAGGCCATGTCTATGATGTCAAATATTTATGGTTCAATGAGTTCCCTTGCTTCATTTAGGTCAATATCTCCTCAAAGTTCGTGGTTGCATTCATCAAGAAGATTCATAGGTTCATGTGTTTACTTACATGCCTTCCTCAACAAGCTTCGTTGAGACTTAAACTCCATCTTTTAGTGTTCTTTGAGACAACAACATTTCAAGGCCTATTATGATCCATCATGTTTTATTTTTCCTAGAAATTTCAAATAGGTTCAAGGTTGGCTCAACAAGTTTGACCTAATTGAGAAAATGCTTGATTTAGTGATCACAAGTGCATAACTCTCTCAATTTTCAACATTTTGAGTTGATTATTTTTGCTATGGGTTTTTATCATCATCAACAACAACCTCTCTTCACATGACAAGATCCAGTTGTGCAAGAAAAATCATTAAAATTTGAAAGACATTTCAAGCCATTTTGACACTCTCTGAGCTAGGGTTTGTTGACTTCTTAGGACCATATCTTGCTCTGTTTTTGATATTTTTGATTGATAATAAAGCCATGATTCTCTTTAAAGGGTTCTTAACAAGCTATCTTCATAAATATAAGGCTAATTTTGAATGGAAGATCGCTAATGGTTGAGAAAGACTACAAGTCTCCTTGAGCCCATTATTTTTCCATAATAATCTTTGTGATGTCTACTACAACTTTTTTTTATGTGCAAAACTTGAAGATGTTTGGAAAATGGTTTAAGATTTGAAAATATTATCGGTGTTTTTGTGAATTTCCCCAAATTTGTTCATCATCTTCCAAAGACAATAACTATTTCAATTTTTATGATTTTTGAGTGATCTAAATTCCACATTTAAATTCAAGAGGTCTACTTCATGTCATATTCAAATATCAAAACCAGATTTTGAGTGGAAGGTCATGTATTTTTGAAGAACATTATAGGTCATTTTGAAGTTCAACACTTAGAATTTTTCTAAGTACAAAAGATCCGTGTGTTTTTCACAAATTCAATTGGCCATAACTTTCAACTCAATTATCCAAATGGAGCCTTTCTTGGCACATTATAGAGATTGTGACATTTCCTTTCAAATGCTTCAAAAATAATACCCTAAAGCCTCTTGAATTATGTGCATCATGGATTCAAAGTTGGTACCTTGGAGCTAAAGTTTCATTTACAGTCAAATTGTAAATTGATTAGTGTGACCTCTAAACACAATTTTGTCACGTGTTTTATGTTTAAGCATGATTAACTAAGTTGCCTAAAAGGTTTAGCAAATCAAAACGCAAGGAATGGTTGTGTTTTGATAACTTACAAGTCACACTTTGCTTGCTCATGATGCAGGTGTGCATGATTTCAACTCAAATTACATCATCCACCCATCCTCTTAATTCCATTAATTTCCCTTTAAATAGAGGACAATATCCCACTTATTGGACAAGCTTTAGAGAGCCAAAGAACCTCTATTGAACTCCCTCCATACCTCTCAATTCTGCAACTTCGAATTTGGTTTTAAAGCATCTTTCAATCTAATTTCTTTGTTGATTCTTCATCATTGAACTTCACTGAAGCTAACTGAAAAAGAACTAAGTCTTGAAGTATCCTAAATCGTGATAGACAAGTCAAGTTTTAGAGCTATGAAGTTGAGCTTCAACAGGTAGATTCCTCCATCAATTATCTCCAAATATGTTATTATATTGTAGCTCTCATCACTCTGATACTCATAGCATCGTTGGTTTTTAACTGAAAGGGATTTTTTATCATGAATTTTCAAATCCCTTTTCATTTGTTTCCTTCTGGTTTTTTGCAAATCGACTAAGTTGTGGTTAATATAAATGTTCCCCGGGGGTACCATTGAAATCGTCTTGAAGAGACGAAGCGAATGGCACCAGCCTAAGCTCCTGATTTTACAGTTTGTGAGACCTGGAATTCACGCGTGGCTGGAGGTTAAAGATGAACAACGTGTCATCTCTCAACCAATGACAAGGCGCCACTTGTTTTTTTCAAATATGTTTTTTGATTAATGATCTGATGGTTTATTCACTAATGTCCATATCATGCACAACGTATAAGATCCCTTAGATTTGATTACTAACGTATTTTAAAATTGATCCAATGGTCTACATATTTTTGATTTTATATTTTAATTGTTTTAAACTTCAAAAATTCATAAAAAATCATTTTAACTTCTAAAATTCTGAAAAAAATCTCAAAAATACTTTTTATTTTTTTCTTTCTGATTCTTACTTTTTCAAAATTTTATTTTGTGATTTGGTATTTTTTATGATTTTTCACTTTATTTTACTTGTTTTAATTGTTTAAAAATACTTTTCTTGATTTTTAAATTTTGAAAAAAATATGGAAGGATCCAATGACCTCTTGAAAAATATTTGTGACCTTATTTTATTTTTATTTCTGGACAAGTTCCTCAATCTCATTGGATCTTGGGTGTTAATAGGTTGAAAAACCAAATCTACCAAAATGGATGAATGACGTTGATGATATTTGAAACCCTAAAATTTCATTTGACACATTTTGTCCCTCTTTATCTTATCCCTTTCTTGTTTTTACTTTTGCTACATGTTTTTGGAGAATGATCTATATATCATTTCTCTAACATGTTATTACATAGATTTTTATCGAACGACCTTAAAATAGGTGTGACTTCTACATAAGTCCACTTACGATTTATTAACGTAATGTTAAATTTGTCTCGATTCAAAAGTGATCATTCGTGGCCCAAACCTATGTTTGCAAGCCCAAGTATGTTTATGTTGAAACTTTTGATCCAATAACTTTGAAGTTCATTGTTAGGAGGCTTTGATTTTATCAATCCTCTAATGATCTTCATGGACTTCATGAACTTTTGTCTAAGTGAATCATTTAAAAATTATTGATCATATGTGGTTACCTTGAGTATTTGAAATGAATGATATACTTGATAAAAAGCAAATGAGACTTGTTGTTGAGAAGCTTTGATTTTATCAATCTTCTAATGAGTTCTCAAAGGAAGTTTGATGCGGTGGGATAACTGACTTGAGGGTTTTGTGTTTGATCGCAAATGTTGCGGTTAGCAAGAGTCTCCACCGATTTTTCTTTTATCCAAAAGGAAAGGTGAAAAAGCACAGGAAAGACCTTTGAGATTATTTCTTGAGTTCGGGGGGTAGATTATGAAAAGGGAAAGTATTAGCACCCTTTTCAGTCATGGTTATCCATGGGCTCTTAGTTACTTGCTAGATCACTTGCTTTTGTTTGAAATTATGCTTTGTGTGGTTTTTGAAAGTATTTTGTAAAAAGGCCATTGTTTAGGCAATCTTTGTAATGATTCTTGTTCGTAAGAGTGTATACAAAGATGTTTGATCTATTGAAAATGTTTTCAATTTTGTAACATGTTTGAAAGTGTATGTGTTTGTTTTGAAAATATCAAGGATGTTTGTTTTGAAATGGAGCAAGTAATTAGGAGAAATCTATGTACTCAAATGTCTTTCTTGTTCATTTTCTTTTGCTTTGACATTGTTGTCTTACCAATGATTTGGTAGGCAACCCTATCTTTGGATGTAAGCGGGACGGGCGTGGGTCATCGTATAGCCAGGATTAGTATTGTTGCAAGGTATCTTAGCATTCTTTTTGAGGGACTAATATCATTTTGTAAGGCAACTTTGAATAGCGTCATCGAGGGACTATGATCTTGTATTTGCTTTTTTTTTTGCTAAGATACCTTACATGCATAATATGGCCATTTTGTAAGGCAACCAAGTGGATTTTACCCTAGGGGTGTTTGTGTGCAAGTGTGTCATTTTCATGCTTGGTTTGGTCTTGGATTAGGGTTTTCTATTTGATTGGCTTTATCTTACCATACAAACCCTAATTACTAGCATGTTATGTAAAAGCGATAAATTGCGAAACTCAAAGTTACTACGCTATTACAACACTTGTGGGAGGGGGTATACAATTTATGAATGGGGATTGCAATAATATAAACCTAATGAATCTATTACAACCAAATTGAATATTGTAAAAATAATTGAAGGCATATATAAAGTACAAAATGCAAATTGAAAGGAATGGTTTTTTTTGTGTTTGGATATTTGTATGAAAGAGGTTTTAACCTAAACCTAATTAGAGAAAAGAGTAAATAAGTTAAATTAACTTAAGCTAATAAAAGAAATTATTTAAGAAAAGATTTTAATTAAGAAGAGAATTTCTGAATAAAACCCTAAATCTATTTTAGTTGATTAAAGGAAAATAAGTTTTAAGAAAAAGTATTTTTTGTATTATTATATTTTTTGCCTTAAAAAAAATAGATTGTGGTATTATGAAATATTTTTGGTCTTTTTTAAAATAAATATATTTAGATAAATAATAACCTAGTTTTATTTTAATATTTACAAGAAAATTAATACAAGTAAATAAAGTATGGTGAATAAAAATATTTATTTATGTAGAAAAATATTTAAATTATTTCAAAATATAAATCTATTATTTTTATACATTTTATGATTTTTTTGGTATTTTAGAAAATATATTTAAAAGAAAAAAGAAATAAATAAATAAATAAAAACAAAATGGGCCAGGGTGGTGTCATAAGTAAACAGGGTGTATGTTAGCAAAAAAAAAAATGCCAGGTCCAAAGGGCCCAGCGCCTGCAAACAAACATAAAAAAATGTCAAAAAATTGGAAAAAAGAAAAATGGTCTCGCTGGGGCTTGAACCCAGGACCATATGGTGAACAGGCGCGCTTTACCACTGGGGTGGAAATACATCTGTTTATGTATGCAAAATCATAAATATATAAGGCAAATCCAGTCCTAATGACTTCATCTTCAACCTCCATCCGGTGTACCTGTAACTTCTTCATTTTTCAACAAAAATGGAAAGTGACAAAATGAAAGTTGTTGCATTCTTCCTCACGATTCTAACCATGTAAATTACTAAGGCTGAAAGTCAAAGATAAGTGAGAATTTCTCTGGCCCTAATTTAAACCCTAAAAATTTCAGAAACTTCAACTCTAAAATTCTCCAAGCTCAAGCCATATAAATGAAAACTATGGATATGTACAGCTTCATGGCAATGAGGTCTACATTTTATCTTCACAAATGCAAGCCTAATAATGAATAAGTAATGAGATAGAAGTTCAAGAAAAATACCTTAAAACTGGAAATCATGAAATGAAAATTAGCATGTTTCAGTCAGTGCTGATGATCAGGTTAGCTTCCTTGGACCTCTAGGAAGCTAGTGCAATGGCTGGCTTGAGCTGAGGATGGCTGGAATGGCCTGGAGAAGTCCAACTGTGATGCTCTGTTATTGGCTATGGAAGATAGGGAAAATGGTGTTACAGAAATGAAATAGGTACAGGGATGAGTTAGTCTTTATGCAAGGAAGCTTTAGAAACTAAAAGGCCAAGAAACACACGAGGGAAATGTAAGTTTGGTATGAAAAGTCAGAACTTCCACAACAATGGTGTTTTGGGAAAATTTCTTGCTAGAGGGAGTTTGAGTGAGTTTTAGGGGCTTCTTGCTCGTGTGTCAACTTTAAAATAGTGTGTATACTTATAAGCAAGAGGTTTTGAGGCTTGTAACAACTCAGAATTTGAATTTGCATTCTTAAGCCAAACATTTGATTTTTGAGAAAATAAGTTTCAATGCTTGTGTCCTTGCTAAGATAGAGTATTTCATGACTTAAACAAGTTTGTTTCTGACTTTGTGGATGGAGTGTGATTAGAGGGAACAATTTAGAGGCTCAAGAATGACTTTATGCAAAAAGCTTGCTTTACAAGAATGGAAGTGTTCACTTTGTGCCATTAATAGAAATGCAACTTGGATAATAGCTCATTTGCTTGGATCAAAGCCTTAACAGCTGTGTAAGCATTTAATTAAGGAGTGACAAACAATTTTAAGGCCTGCAAAGCAAAGATTATGCAGCCTAGCATGGATTTTCATTTGTGTTCATCATGAAAATGACCTAAATCCAAGTGATAAAACCCTAATTTCATCTCTTCGATTCTCCTTTCTAAAGAATGATCTCAAGGAGTTCTTTGACATTTTTGAAAGCTTGCAATGTGCTCTACAACTCATATTTTAATTGCTTTTGAAGATTCCCTTTGGAACTATATGAAAAATTGCCATGAAGTTAGGTCAAAAATCTGCCTAACTAGGGCAAAATTTCACTAAGTTATTTTTAGTTCATGAGCATATATTAACAAAATTATAACTTGAGATCCAAGTATTTTTAGGAGAAGTTGTGTGAAGAAAAGTTGTATATTTCATAGATATCTACAACTTTCATGTTGGAAATTTCTATTGAATCACTTTGCATCATGGTGAAAATTTGGCTCAAAGTTATGAAAAAAATAAGAAATTTTCTATACTTAGAAAAATTTCTAAGTTAAGAAATTTCATCTTTTCAAAATAAAATCTTGAATTCTTGATTTATTGATGAACAAGTTTCATATTTTGATGAATTATGATCTTTGGCATTTGATTTTCACCAAAAAGTCAAAGTTTGACTTTTCAGTATACAATTGACTTTTGATCAGTTAACTGAAAAATTCATTTGTCAATCTAATGGACTTGTAGTGTTTTGAACCATGTCATTACGTTAAAGTGATGCAATTGGACTCTTGAGATCATGCCTTAACCAACTTGATCATTTTCTAGGACAAAAACCAGAAATTACCCTTTCCCAGTCAAAACCCTAATTTTGACCATTTTGCCCTTTTGATGATTTGATCAAATTTCTTGAGGAATTATGGTCCAAACTTGATAAAATGATACATATGAGTTCAAAATGTTCGTGTGGATCAAAAATTATGAAGTTTGACTCTAAATTGGCCATGGTTGACTTTTTCCCCAATACAACTGATTTTTATGTTAACTGTTCAATTGACTGATCAAAAGTGTGATCCAAGGCTTTAAACTTTACATGAGTAATCTTGGATGTCCATAATAGTCCATGAAAGTCATATGAAGCATTGATAGTCCAAAAATCCTTGTGCAATCTCAAACCTTAATTTTCAGTCATTAGTGCTTGAGGAGGTGTCTTGAGCTGATCAAACCAAATGCAGTCTTGATCCAAAGGAGATCTTGTGAAAATCCTTGATAAGTGAGAGGGCTAATTTTGGGGTACAACAGCTGCCCCTGTTAAATCTTCTTAGGCCTGAAGAGTTAGACTGGCGAGTTTTGCCATTCGTGACTCGAAGGTGGAAGATGATTGGACACTAGAGTGCCCAGAAATTTGCACTTGGTGATGTGAGAGTCGAGGGATTGGGCTTAAAGATGCCATTTGGAGAGGTGCTAGAAATTCGTTGGAGATGGGCTTGTAGATGCCATCCAAAAGTGATTGTTGAATTGTAATGTGTAAGCTGAAAGAATGAGTACTAGAATGGCATTCGTGTCTGGAGCGTATTTGTACTGTATTTGGAAGAGGCTTTGATTGAGTATCAGAATGGCATCCGCGTCTGGAGCGTATCTGTATTGCATCTGAAAGTTGAATCAGAATGACATTCGTGTCTGGAGCGTATCTGCACTGTATCTGAAGTCTGAATCTGAATGAGTATCAGAGTGACATTCGTGTATGGAGTGTATCTGTAATGTATCTGAAAGTTGGGTTTGAATGAGTATCAGAATGGAATCTGTGTCTAGAGCGTATCTGAACTGTATCTGAGAAGTTGAATCTGAATGAGTATCGGGACGGCATCCGGGTCTAGAGCGCATCTGAACTATATCTAAGAAGTTGAATCTGAATGAGTATCCGGATGGCATCTGTATCTGGTGTGTATCTGAACTGTATCAAAAGGTTGTGAATATTTGTTAATGGTAGTTGTTAACCTTATCTTGAAAAGGGTAAAATGTTAGCTAAAACATAATGTTTATGTTGTATGAAATGCATAGTATAAATGCATTCATGTTATCAATGTTTATGATATATGGATGCAATGTATGCGTATGTGAGCTAGTTTGCTGCGTTGTTGTTGGACTAGGGAAAATAAATCCCTGTCCGCTGCTGGGGATATGGAGTATAAGTCTTCATCTAAGTGTTGATGATTTTCTGCTTAGAGAAATAAACTCTGTTGTAAGGGAAATATCGTATACTGCATGTAAAATTCCATTGGGGAATCCTGAGAAATTTGACAACTTCGACTGGGGAGCGATAACCGGGAGTTTTATTCTACTGGGGATTAAACGATGTACTGTGGGTATTTCTTAGGTAATAGCCTAGAGGTATTTCCCTATCCATTCAAACCATCAGTAATTTCCTTTTCTTCATTTTTTTATTTGTAAACATTAATTATGTTCAAATGCATATATTCAACAATGAATCATTGGACGTTTTTTGCAAACAAAACACAAGAGTAAAGAAAAACAAATAGTTTTGCTTTTTCAAAGGAGTATATTTGTTATTGACTTTGATTAATTATTTTTGTACAGTGAGACAAACATTCTAGTAGGAGAATGCCGTCGTTAAAAAGATGAAATTTTTTATACAAAGAAAAGATAGCTATGTGTAAAAATCCCATGGGGTTTCCATTCTGCTATAACCTTCGTATCTTTGAGCATCTTGTCTATTTGTTTCCTTTTCCAAAGATAATTGAATTGATCAGAAACTCTGAGTTTGTCAGTGGAAGCCAAAGGTTGTCCATAAAGTGATCCAACGGGACATAGTCATACGCTTTAATTCCCTAACTTTTTCCTGGATAGCCCTTTCGGGTTTTCAGTCCACCGGGAAACCCCTTTTTTCCCAAGTCGCGCTTTCGGGTTTTCAACTTGCCAGGTGTACATATTTTTTTGTTTTATCCCAAATTTTTGCTCGAACCCTTTTGGTTCGCCAGGATGCCCTTGTTTTTCCTAGGTGTGTCAACCTAGCGGGTCTCTTATGCGTAGTATCTTTTGACTATGTTTGCGTTTACAGGATGCGGCGGGTCGTCACTATCCATGGTGGTCAATATCATTGCTCCACCAGAGAAAATGTTTTTGATTACAAATGGTCCTTCATAGGTAGGAGTCCACTTGCCCCTAGGATCACCTTGTGGCAGTATGATGCGTTTGATCACTAGATCTCCAACTTGATACACTTGGCGTCTGACCTTTTTGTTGAAAGCCTTGATCATCCGTTTTTGATACATTTGACCATGGCAAATAGAAGTAAGTCTCTTCTCATAAATCAAGTTTAGTTGATCAAGTCGGGTCTAGATCCAATCATCTTCATTCAGCCCTGTATCCTTCACAATCCTCAGAGAGGGGATCTGGACCTCGATAGGCAAGACAACTTCCATGTTGTAAACCAAAGAATAGGGTGTTGCCCTGGTTGATGTGCGAGCAGTGGTACGATACCCGTGGAGAGCGAATGGTAACATCTCATGCCAGTCTTTGTATGTGATTGTCATTTTCCGTATGATCTTTTTAATGTTTTTATTTGCAGCTTAGACAGAACCATTCATCTTTGGCCGATAGGGAGAAGAATTGTGATGATGAATCTTGAATTTCTCGTACAATGCGGTGATCATAGTGTTGTTGAGATTTATACCATTGTTAGTGATGATCCTTTCTAGGATACCGTACCGACAAATGAGATTTTGCTTGATGAAGCGGGCAACAACATTCTTGGTAACGGAAGCGAAGGAAGCTTCCTCCACCCATTTTGTAAAATAGTCAATGGCCACTAGGATGAAGCGGTGTCCATTGGAGGCTGTCGGCTTGATTTCCCCAATCATATCAATCCCCCACATAGCAAAGGGCCAAGGAGCCGTCAAGACATTCATAGGAACCGGAGGTACGTGCACCTTGTCAGCATAAATCTGGCATTTATGGCAGGTTCGAGAGTGTAGATAGCAATTTGTTTCCATGGTAGACCAGTAATGGCCTGCCCGTAGGATTTTCTTTGCCATCGTATGCCCACTAGAATGGGTGCCAAAAGTTTCTTCATGTAATTCAGCCATGATCCTTTCAGCTTCAACCTTACCTACGCACTGAAGTAACACAGAGTCATAATTGCATTTATACAGAATTCCATTTCTAAGGAAAAATTTAGAAGAGAATCTCCTTAAGAACTTCTTATCATTGATTGAAGCTCCTTCTGGGTATTCTTGAGCCTCAGGATATTTCTTGACTTCGTGAAACCAAGGTTGGTCCACTACTTCTTCAGTATTAATCTCGTGATAGTGCGCTGGTTCCTCCATTCGTTCGATGGTTATTTGGGGAGCCTCCTTATCCCAATAAAGCTTAAACATAGATGACATTGTGGCTAGAGCGTCTGCTAGCTGATTTTCTTCTCACGGGAAATGCTCGAAGGTAATCTTGTCAAAATATGGTAGCAATGTCAAAACATGTTCTTTGTAAAGGATAAGGTTTGGGTGTTTGGTGTCCCATTCCCCTTTGATCTGGTTGATAACCAAATCTGGGTCTCCGAATACATCCAAGAATTTGATCCCCAAGTCTATGGAAGCTTTGAGACCGACGATGCACGCTTCGTATTCTGCCATGTTATTTGTACAATTGAAGCAAAGTCTGGAAGTAAAAGGAGTTTGACACCCTTCCGGAGATATGAGTATAACACCAATACCATTGCCGAGTGAATTGGACGCTCCATCAAAGAACAGGGTCCATCGGGATCCTTGTTCAGGTCCGTCATACGGCCTGAATTCTCCACAGTTGTCTAATGTCATAATGTCTTCATCCAGAAATTTGAACTTCATGGACTGGTAGTCTTCTACAACTTGGTGAGCAAGGTGATCAGCTAGTACATTTCCCTTTATTTCTTTCTGGGTAGTATACTGTATGTCATACTCTATTAGGATCATCTGCCATCTCGATATTCTCCCAGAAAGAGCAGGCTTCTCAAAGATGTATTTTATCGAATCCATTTTAGATATCAACAAAGTAGTATGAGTCAGCATATATTGTCGTAGCCGAAGAGCAGCCCATGCCAGAGTGCAGCAAGTTTTCTCGAGAAGTGAATATCTGGTTTCACATTCGGTAAACTTTTTGCTCAGGTATAAAATAGCATGCTCTTTTCGGCCAGACTCGTCATGCTGCCCCAATACACACTCCATTGAGTTTTCTAAAACAATCAGATACACGATCAATGGTCTTCCCTCGACTGGTGGCATCAACACAGGAGGCTCTTGTAAGTATTCTTTGATTTTGTCAAAAGCAATTTGGCATTCATCATTCCATTTGACTACTTGATCTTTCTTTAATAGTTTGAAGATTGACTCACAAGTAGCTGTTAGGTGAGAAATGAATCTGGAAATATAGTTCAAACGTCCCAAGAATCCTCTGATTCCCTTTTCAGTGTGAGGAGCAGGCATCTCTTATATTGCTTTAACTTTGGCAGGATCTGCTTCAATACCTTTGTTGCTGACGATAAAGCCTAAGAGTTTACCAGACTGTACCCCAAATGTGCATTTGTTTGGATTCAACCTTAGCTTTTACTTCTTCGGTCTCTCAAACAGTTTTTGTAGGTGATCAAGATGCTCTTACTCTATTTGATACCTGGCTATCATATCGTCTATGTAGACCTCTATTTCGTGATGTATCATGTCGTGAAATAGGGCTACCATGGCACGCTGATAGGTTTCCCCAACATTCTTTAGTCCGAATGGCATTATCTTATAGCAGAAAGTGCCCCACTATGTGACAAAGGTTGTTTTCTCCAGGTCCTCAGGCGCCATTTTGATTTGGTTGTAACCTGAGAATCCGTCCATGAGGGAAAACACTTTATGTTGTGCCGTATTGTCAACTAGAATATCAATGTGGGGGAGTGGAAAATCATCCTTAGGGCTCGCCCTATTCAAATCTCTGTAGTCCACACACATTCGCACCTTGTCATCCTTTTTGGGAACTGGAACCACAATGGCAACCCATTGAGGATAAGAGGTGACAGCGAAGAATCCAGCATTGAATTGCTTCATGACCTCTGCTTTGTTCTTTTCTGACATATCCGGCCTCATTCGACGAACCTTTTGCTTTACTGACAGACAATCATCTCTTGTAGGTAGACGATGTACCACAATATCTTCATCAAGTCCTGGCATGACTTCATACGACCAGGCAAAGACTTCGACGTAATCGTGTAACAACTTAATCAGACGCTTCTTGATACTGGGTTCCAGATTAGAACCCACCTTGACCTCTTTTTTGTCCTCTTCGATACTTAGATTAATCGTATCCACGGGTTCCTCATGAGGCTGAATAGTTCTCTCTTCTTGTTGTAGCAGTTTGGCAAGTTCCCCTGGTACTTCACAATCTTCCTCACCTTCGTCTTCTGCTTGGTAGATTAGATTCTCAGAGTTGCAAAAGGCCATAGCAGTATCGTTACAAATGGGATCCCGAATGGATGTATACATGCATTGTGAGTGTGGGTGTGTGTAAGGGTATAGCTATCTTTGAAAGAAAGTAAAATGTAAAAGAAAAACAATGACCACAAAAGTTTGTATGCGAAAACGTCCATGATTCACTGATATCATATGAAAATTAGATAATAACCCTTACAAATGGACCATTGTGCTTCGGGTAAGACACAAGGTTTTAAGAGTGCGAATTGTTTTGAATATTACAGATCCAACAAAATGTAAAGATAAATTACTGAGGGATAAAGTAATCGGGACAAAGTCTCTAGCCTCCCAATTGTTGAGCCCTCCATTGATAGTCGGGAAGATCCAATCCTCCAGGTTGCAGCCATCTTCACCATCTTCTACTGCGTTGACTTCACGGTTGCTAATCTTCAAGGGTGGCCCTCCAGCACTGGCACGGCGTACAACCTTTTGAGCATTTGAAGTGAAACCTAGGTCAAACTTGTCAGACTTATATGGGATATCTGGGATTTGTCCCCAGATAGTGCATCCACCTTCTTATACCACTGCTTTGGCATCCTTCAGAGATGACATTCGGAGTGGAGGCCTTGTAATCTTGGGAATAGCCTTGGTCACTGCCACATCTTGAGGGACCTCTTCAAAGTGATGAAATGGAGTTTCAATGAATTCACCATCTAATTCCACATATCTGAAGGAATTAAGATGGTTGATCATGTATTCTTCCTCTCCATGAATTGTGATAATCTTCCCTTGAACTGGATACTTCAACATTTGGTGCAACATAGAAGTAACAGCGCCAGCATTGTGGATCCATGGGCGGCCTAGCAAGCAGGAGTATGAAGGTCGGATGTCCATTACATTAAAATTTTAATTGAAGGTTTGGGTTCCAACCTTTATGGGGATATCCACTTCCCCGTGCACCATCCTTTTTGATCCGTCAAAAGCCCTTACTATTATGTTGCTTGGCTTTAAAGTCAACCCCTCACAGTCAAGTCTATCAAAAGCTTTTTTGGGTAATACATTCAAAGATGAGCCAGTGTCCACCAAAACATGAGCCAGAGTTGTGCCTCTACATTCCACTGAGATATGCAATGCCTCATTATGCTTCCTTCCCCTCGACGTCAGATCAGCATCTGAAAAACCTAAACCATTGTCCACAGTTAGGCTGGCTACGCAGTCTTGAAACTGATCGGCAGATGTCTCTTGAGGTACATGGGCGGTTTTTAATAACTTCACCAAGGCTTTAGCATGTGCCTCGGAACATAGTAGTAATGTCAGCATGGAGATTTTAAAGGGAGTTTTCCCCAGTTGTTCAACTACATCGTAGTCGCTTCTCTTTTTAAATTTTTAGGATCTCCTCCATTTCTTTCTTGGAGGTCTCAGGGATAGTCAATGACTGAGCCTTCGTCCGGACAGGCTCCATCATAACACCTTTTCCTCGAGTCTCGATTAATTCGGCAGCAGGAGTGTCAGTCGGAATGATTACAGGGGTTGTAACGGCTTTGTCAATTGGAGTATTTGCAGAGATGATTATGGGTGTGAGAGTAACCTTTGGAATTGCCACAGGGATGATTACGGGTCCAGAAACTGCTTTTCATGGAGCAATTTCTAGAGAAAAGATCCTACCACTTCGGGTAATTTTGGTAGTTCCTGCAATGTTATTGATGTCAGAGTTGACTTTCTCGGAGCTTGAATCTTCGGCGGTTGGTGAGTCCTGCTTGATACCATGGTAATAGACATCTCCTCCATAATTCCATGGTATGGTTTTGTCTGATGTATATGGGACTGGTCCAGGCATTGTGATTATTAAAGGAGCTGCCTTCGAAGTTGATGTAATTCTAACGGGCCTTTTGGTGGAGACCCTGGAAAAATTGGCGGAAATGGTAATGATAGAAACATCTTCAAAAGGAGCAGGTGGAACAAAAGTCTTTTCAAACAAAATTTCTTTGTTATCTATTAGGCACTGAACGCCTATTTTCAACAAAGGACAACCGGTTGGGGAGGACAAACATAGATGGCAAACTTCACTACAGCCCGGGAACACACCGGCATTCAAAAAATTCATTTTAATAGTCATAAGTGGGGTCATGAGTTCATCAATTGAAGTAACAAACAATCCTTCTTCAATGGCATTGGTATTGTGGCCATGTCTGGGCATAGGGGCAAAAATGACATTCGGCTTTTCAGGCGCATCGAACTTAATTTATTTTGCTTCAATGAGGTCTTGTATTTTGTTCTTTAGAGCCCAACAGTTATTATTATCGTGACCAGGACTTTCAGAGTGATATGCGCAACGGGAATTGGGATGATAATGAGGAGATGTTGTATTGGGGTTTTTTGGAGCTTCTTTCAAGGTCACCAAGTTAGATCTTAGTAGATGTGGGAATACTTGAGACGGGGTCATGTTGATTTTGGTGAACTTCCTGACTGGCCTTTCTACCCTTGGTTGATTATTTCTTTGCGGATCAGACATAGGTTTTGGGATCATAACAGCCCCCACCATTGGCCAGCGCTCGACCCTATCTTGGTTTCTCTGCGAGTATATGGCAGCCACCTCTTTCTTTCTGATAAAGGGATTCCTTACAGCTGTAGAAGAAGATGTGTCTTTCTGAATATTTCCATTCTTTGTACTGGCTTATATCCTCTCTTCGGTCAGTATTAGTTCAGTAAAGCCTACAGATGAACTTCCGATTAAATGATTGAAGAAGGGACCAGACAAGGTACCCAAGAACATGTCCACTAATTCTCTCTCAGATATAAGGTGTTGAAATCTTCCAGCCAAATCTCTCCATTTTTGTGCATAGTCCTTGAAACCTTCATTGGACATCATGGCCATACTCTGGAGTTGAGTACGGGTAGGCTCAAGATCAGCATTGTACTGATATTGTTTGTAGAAAGCTGCAACAAGATCTTCCCAATTATGAACATTGGCTCTTTCTAGTTGGTAAAACCAGTCAAGTTGAGTTCCAGACAGACTGCCTTGGAAGAAGTGCACCCATAAGTCTTTATCCGCGGTATGGGGTTGAATTTTCCTCACATATGAGTGGAGATGCATTTTAGGGCATGAAACTCCGTCATATTTGGCGAACATAGGTGCTTTAAATTTTAGAGGAATCACAATCCCCGACACCTAACACAATTCCTCAAAGTCCAAGCCGGGAACCTTTTGGATTTCCATTGCGCTCAAACGCTCTTCGAGATGTTTATACTTGTCATCATCTGGACGGTATTGTTCTTCATAGTAGTCCTCTTCTTCCTCTTCCTCCTCCAATTCTATCGGGATAACTGTTTCCTTGCCTTTACCATCTTGGTTGTCTCTTTCACCGGATGTTGTTGCAAAGTACAAAGTCCTTCTTGTCTGCCCACGAAATCTTCTTCCCATGTTTAAGACTCTGATTACCTTCTTTGTCTTATTTTTCCTTTCTTCATCCAGCAAAGTCTTCAATTCTTTTAGTCTCTTGGCTAAGGTCAAGAGAAACTGTTGAAACTGTGTATTCTGAGCTTGGAGGTCTTTCACTGTTTGCTCGAGATCCATCTTACTGAAATAAACAGTAGAGAGATGAGGAGACTTGTTGCAAAGAAAAACCTGCTTATGTTATGATGAATGGTATATGCATATGCAATGTTTTCAAGGATTTCAAAGATTCAAATTTGTTTTAGACAAAAAGGAAACACACGTTATATTAATTAGATAAAGCTTGAGTACATCAATGCCCCTTGAAGTAGTGAAAAACACAAGAAGGGGGGGTTGAATTGTAAAACTGAAAATCAATGCAATGAACAAGATATTTTTATCCTGGTTCGTTTGATCTCAAACTACTCCAGTCCACCCGTCAAGGTGATTTCGCCTCTCTCCAACGAGGTCTTAATCCACTATATTCAACTGAATATTACAAACTGCTTTAACAACTGCTAAAGCCTTCTTGATGCAAACCACAAGTCGGTTTGTCAAGGAAACACTTTCTTACAAAGAAGATAAATCTAAGTGTGTGAATGTTTTCAACAAAACTGTATCACAACTGTGATGTATACACAACTTTAAGCTTATGAAACTAGATTGCTAAAACAAAGATTGAGTAAGAAGATAAGTAGTGTTTAGCAAACTGGGAGAAAGAAGATTATGATTAGCTTTTAGGCGTGTAAGATGTTGGAGAGCATTAGCCAATTCAATCTTCATAGTCTTGTTTATATAGCACTGAGATTGTTGAACGTTGGAGCAATATTCTTGATTCAATGCTAATAACAAACTTTCCTTATTGAGCAGATCTTGTTTGGAATGAGGCCGTTGGTATTAATTTGCTTTCAATGCACAGTATCGTTGCTTACTTAATGCATGTTCTTGCTTGGCTCATTCTGACTCTGCTTAGCTGCTGATGAACTGTTGTTTTTCTTTATCAGAGTGTTGAGCGCAGTTCTGTTCATCAAGCTTCAGCATACACGTGAGTTGATCTTCTGATTCTGGTATTCTGATATAGCAACTTCTGATGCTGATGTCAAGAACCAAATTTTTGATGCTGATTACGTGTGATCTTGCTTATACCTATCAGAGTATCTGCAAATCAGAACGTAATAATTTAGGCAGCAAATAGTTCATACATGAATCATATAAATAATATATCATTTCATTTTGTTATCATCAAAACTTAAACATAGGGTAGTAGATTCAAACTTTGTTCTAACAATCTCCCCCTTTTTGATGATGACAAAAACTAGATATTTTTAATTGAAAATAACGTGAAAAGGTATCAGAGAGATGTATCAGAGTAAGAGGTTATCAAAGATAAGGGATAAGAGTTAAGAGATACTCCCCCTGAATTTATTACTTCCCTTTTTTGATTCCAAGAGTTCTTCAGGATCAGATCTTTTTGCCTTTCTTTGAACATCAGAGTATCAGAGTCTTTGACTATCAGAAGCTTTAGATCGGCATATCAGAGCAGAGCTTCAGATCAGCGTATCAGAGCTTTTCTTGTCAGAGCTTTGCTTTGGGTCAGAGTATCAGAGCGGGTCAGAGTTTCAAAGCTTTAGTCTTCAGAGTATCATGGAGCTTTCTTGTATCTGTAGACTTAAGCAAAACAGAAAACATATTCAAGTATATCAGAGTTAGAATGTTCGAGAGTTTCTGTCTTAGTAATCCGTTATTATTTAAAATATCATTCTTGTTCTCCCCCTTTTTGTCAGCAATCAAAAAGTGTAAGTGATGTGCTAAAACAATTAAGATCAGAAAAACTTGTTATATTAAAAGGTTCATAATCAGACAAAACATATTAAAACAGTACAACAGATAATAAAAAAAAACATGAAAATGACATGAATGAAAAACTAAGGTTGGGGAGGAAAGCGTGTTTAAATAGGGTTCAGAATATTTTGAAAGAGTAAACATTTTTTAAGAGAGAGAAATAAAATCATGATTACGTTTTAAAAGCATGATTACTTTCATTTAATGCTTGCTGATTTTGGGGGATTTGAGAAAGATACTTAAAAACGGTTACCAGACATGTGTCTCAATGCACCCAATCAGCGTTTTGCCTTCTCAGAAGCGTGCACGCGTTCTACTTCAGAGATTTGCTGATGATTGGATGACACTTGTTTGATGTGGTGATCAGCACGTCTGTCTTTGAGCTTAGACTCTCAGATCTTTAGACTTGCATCTGATACAATCTGCATGTTCTATCTTTCTGAAAAGAGATTGATCAGAAGTTCACAGTAAAACAAATACATTCTGAAGATAAATATATGGAATTAAAACATTTTCACTCTGGGCAAATTTTCATGCTGAGATGTTTCAGAATGAAATTGAACCTATCTTCAGAAAGGGGTTTAGTGAAGATATCAGCCCATTGATGGTCTGTATCTATAAATTTTAAGTTCAAAATTCCTTTCTGAATATAGTCCCTAATGAAATGATGTTTTATTTCTATATGCTTAGCTCTAGAATGTAAAATGGGATTCTTACTTAAGCAAATAGCAGAAGTATTATCACAAAGTATAGGAATGTTACTCTCAAAAATCTGGAAGTCTTCAAGCTGACTTTTCATCCAGAGCATTTGTGTGCTACATCCTGCTGCTGCTATGTACTCAGCTTCTGCTGTTGATAGCGCAATTGTTGATTGCCTTTTGCTGGACCAAGAGATCAGATTTTCTCCCAGAAACTGGCAGCTTCCAGAAGTACTTTTACGCTCCACTCTGTGTCCAGCAAAGTCAGCATCGTAGTAGCCTACTAAACTGTAATCACTAGATTTTCTATAAAACAAACCCAGATTAGTAGTACCTTTCAGATACTTGAAAATTCGCTTAACAGCTGTTAAGTGAGATTCTCTAGGATCTTATTGGAATCTAGCACAAATACAAACACTGAATAATATATCAGGTCTTGAAGCAGTCAGATAGAGGAGAGAACCAATCATACCTCTGTAGACTTTCTGTTCTACATTTTTGCTTACCTCTTCTCTTTCCAGAATGCACGTGGGATGCATTGGAATCTTTGATGGCTTACATTCTGAGAGGTCAAATTTCTTCAGAAGATCTCTGATGTATTTGCTCTGATGAATGTAAGTTCCCTCTGGAGTTTGATTGATCTGAATTCCTAGAAAGAATTTAAGTTCCCCCATGAGGCTCATCTCAAATTCTGCCTGCATACACTTAGCAAATTTTCTTCCAAGAGAAGGATTAGTAGAACCAAAAATAATATCATCAACGTAAATTTGACAGACTAAGATGTCATTCTTAACTGATTTACAGAATAAGGTAGTGTCCACCTTCCCTCTGGTGAATTCATTTTCTAACAGAAAGTTACTTAGCCTTTCATACCAAGCTCTGGGAGCTTGTTTCAGACCATATAGTGACTTCTTTAGTTTGAAAACATGTTATGGATGTTTTGTATTTTCAAAACCAGGGGGTTGGTGCACATAAACCTCTTCTTCTATATAACCATTTAAGAATGCACTTTTGACATCCATCTGATACAGAGTGATGCCTCTATTAACAGCAAATGAAATTAAAAGTCTGATAGATTCTAACCTGGTGACTGGAGCAAAGGTTTCTGTATAGTCTATCCCCTCTTGCTGACTATAACCTTGTGCAACCAGTCGTGCCTTGTTTCTGATAACTTCACCTAGTTCATTTAGCTTGTTTCTGAACACCCATCTTGTTCCAATGACGTTGAACCCTTTTGGTCTGGGAACAAGATCCCATACGTCATTTCTGGTGAATTGATTCAGCTCTTCTTGCATTGCCAGAATCCAGTCATTATCCAGAAGTGCTTCATCAATAGAAGAAGGTTCAATCGGAGACACAAGTCCCATGAGAGTTTCTTCAGAGTTTCTGAAGCTTGCTCTTGTTCTGATTGGATCTTCCTTTCCTCCTAAGATAGTTTCTTCTGGGTGATCCAAGCTGCTTCTGGGTAATCTCTTCTGAGGTTGATCAGCAGCTGTTGTAGGATTGCTAGTAGTGCTCCTTTGAGACGTTGAAGGAGTGTCTGTGTTGAGAGCTTCTGATGACTTGTCTTCAGAACCTGTAAATTCAATTTCCATACCTACAAAAACTTCATTCTGCTTTGACTTTTCAGAGTCAAGCTTATCATCAAAACGAACACTGATTGATTCTTCCACAATCTGTGTTTCTGTATTGTATACTCTATACCCTCTTGAGCGTTCAGAGTATCCTAACATAATACACTTCTGTGCTTTAGAGTCAAACTTGTTCAAATAATTCTTTGTATTTAACATAAAGCAAGTACATCCAAATGGATGAAAATATGAAATGTTGGGCTTTCTGTTCTTCCATAATTCATATGGAGTCTTTTCCAGAATAGGTCTTATTGAGATTATATTCTGAATGTAGCACGCTGTGTTTATTGCCTCTGCCCAGAAGATCTTAGCAACGTTTGTCTCATTGATCATGGTTCTGGCCATTTCTTGCAATGTTCTGTTCTTTCGTTCTACAACTCCATTTTGTTGGGGAGTTCTAGGACAAGAGAAATCATGCAGAATGCCTTTGTCATTAAAGAATGACTCAAAATCTTTGTTTTCAAATTCTCCACCATGATCACTTCTGACTTTAACGATTCTAAGATCCTTTTCATTCTGAACTTGGTTACAGAAGGTAACAAACACAGAGTGTGACTCGTCCTTGTGTCTTAAGAACTTTACCCATGTCCATCTGCTATAGTCATCTACGATTACTAACCCATACTTCTTACCACTGACTGAAGCAGTTTTAACTGGTCCAAATAAGTCAATGTGCAGAAGTTCTAATGGCTTAGAGGTAGAAACAACATTTTTAGATTTAAAAGAAGGTTTTGCAAACTTGCCTTTCTGACATGCTTCACACAGAGCATCTGAATTGAACTTCAAATTAGGAAGTCCTCTGATCAGATTGAGTTTTTTAATCTGAGATATTCTTCTCATACTAACATGCCCCAATCTTCTGTGCCAGATCCACTGCTCGTTGTTAACAGACAGAAGGCACTTTACATTCTGACTCTTTAGTTCAGAAAGTTTGATTTTGTAAATGTTGTTTTTCCTCTTACCATTAAACAGGATAGTCCCATCTTTCTAACTAACAGCTTTACATAATTTTTTATTAAAGATTATATCATAACCGTTATCACTTAATTGACTTATGGATAACAGATTATGCATTAATCCATCTACTAGCAGAACATTATTAATAGAGGGAAGATTTCCATTACCTACAGTTCCATAGCCAATTATCTTTCCCCTCTGATTGCCTCCAAAGCCAACGTGGCCTCCAGGCTTAAGTTCCAGGCTTTGGAACATATGCCTTCTTCCAGTCATGTGTCGCGAGCAGCCAGAGTCCAGGTACCATGACTGGTGTTTCTGACTTGCTGCTAAAGATATCTGCAACATGTATTATTTTATCCTTAGGTACCCAGATTTTCTTGGGTCCTGATTTGTTAGTTTTACCAAAACTCTGGTTGAATTTTGGTTTCACAGAGTACTTACTGCTAGTGTATTTAATATCATGTGTGTGACCATACACAAAATGTGAATTCAGAGGAGTGTGTTTAATGGTTAAGTCCATGACATTCTTTGGTGTAGGAACCTTACCTTGGTATCCTATTCCTTTCCTGCCGTTTCTGCTAACTCCATAGATCATTGAAGCCATTTTGCTTCTATCTATGCTTTTAGCAAGGAACTTCTGGAAACTGTGATCATACTCCTTGATGATCTCATCAGCGTTGGTGGGAGTTTCAGAAATTGGTTCCTTCTGAGAGTTTTGTAAAGTGTTTTCTAATTTTGAAATCTTATTTCTCAGCTTAGAATTCTCCAAGTTGAGACTCTCAGTCTTATTAGAGTCAGATTCAAGATTCCTTTTCAGGTCTCTGAATTTAACTCTAATTTGCTGATACCTTTCCAGGATTTCATTAAGGCTTTCAGCAAGTTCAGCCTTGGTAAAATTAACAGCAAAGTTAGGAAATACCTCTTCAGTATCTGATTCTGAGTCTGATTCAGAAGCTTCACTATCTTCTGAGATGTTAGCCATGAGAGCTATGTTTTCCCTTTCATCATCTGATTCTGAGTCAGCTTCAGACGAGTCAGAGTCATCCCATGTAGCCATGAGACTTTTCTTCTTCTCTCTTCCAAACTTATTTTTGGGCTTTTCCCTCTGAAGCTTTGGGCAGTCACTCTTGTAGTGTCCCTGCTCATTGCACTCATAGCAGATGATGTCCTTGGTGTTTGGCTTTTTGCTACTTGAGGAGCCATCAGATCTTCTGTATCCAGAGGAAGAATCTGTCCTTCTGTATCTGGAAGAGGACTCGTTCTGATCAGATCTTCTGGGATTCCTGAACTTCCTTTGTCTTTGCTTCCACAGTTGATTTACTCTTCTGGAGAAGAGGGAGAGTTCGTCTTCTTCTGATGAGGATCCATCAGATGTTTCTTCAACTGCCTGCAAAACTTTAGACTCGGATTTTTTGTTAGATTTTAATGCTAAAGGCTTACCTTGCTTCTGAGGCTCGTCAGCTTCTAGCTCTATCTCATGACTTCTGAGGGAGCTGATAAGTTTCTCCAGAGTGATTTTGTTGAGATCTTTTGCTAGCTTCAGAGCTGTAACCATAGGTCTCCACTGCTTGGGTAAACTTCTGATGATTTTCTTGACATGGTCAGCAGTAGAGTATCCTTTGTCTAGAACCTTGAGACCAGCTACCAGAATCTGGAATCTTGAGAACATTGTTTCAATGGATTCAGATTCTTCCATTTTGAACGCCTCATACTTCTGAATAAGCGCCAGAGCTTTAGTTTCTTTGACCTGAACGTTGCCCTCATGCGTCATTCTGAGTGAGTCAAAAATGTTCTTTGTTGTGTCTCTGTTGGAGATCTTTTCATATTCAGTATAGGAGATGGCGCTGAGGAGGATGGTTCTGGCCTTGTGGTGATTCTTGAAGTCACGCTTTTGTTGGTCAGACATTGTTTTTCTATCAATCTTCTGACCGCTTGCATTCACAGGGTGCGTGTATCCATCTGTCACCATATCCCACAGATCAGCATCATGTGCCAGAAAGAAGCTTTCAATTCTGTCTTTCTAGTAATCAAAGTTTTCTCCATCAAAGACTGGAGGTTTGCCGCTGAATCTGTCTCTGTCCTCATGGTTGTCATTGCTGGTGTGAGAATAGTTTCCTGCCATTGTGTTTTTCTGATGCTTGGTCTTGTACTGACACGGTTAAGTGTTTTAGCTCAGAACCAGGCGCTCTGATGCCAATTGAAGTAGTGAAAAACACAAGAAGGGGGGGGGGGGGGGGGGGGGTTGAATTGTAAAACTGAAAATCAATGCAATGAACAAGATATTTTTATCCTGTTTCGTTTGATCTCAAACTACTCCAGTCCACCCGTCAAGGTGATTTCGCCTCTCTCCAACGAGGTCTTAATCCACTATATTCAACTGAATATTACAAACTGCTTTAACAACTGCTAAAGCCTTCTTGATGCAAACCACAACCCGGTTTGTCAAGGAAACACTTTCTTACAAAGAAGATAAATCTAAGTGTGTGAATGTTTTCAACAAAACTGTATCACAACTGTGATGTATACACAACTTTAAGCTTATGAAACTAGATTGCTAAAACAAAGATTGAGTAAGAAGATAAGTAGTGTTTAGCAAACTGGGAGAAAGAAGATTATGATTAGCTTTTAGGCGTGTAAGATGTTGGAGAGTATTATCCAATTCAATCTTCATAGTCTTGTTTATATAGCACTGAGATTGTTGAACGTTGGAGCAATATTCTTGATTCAATGCTAATAACAAACTTTCCTTATTGAGCAGATCTTGTCTGGAATGAGGCCGTTGGTATTAATTTGCTTTCAATGCACAGTACCGTTGCTTACTTAATGCATGTTCTGGCTTGGCTCATTCTGACTCTGCTTAACTGCTGATGAACTGTTGTTTTTCTTTATCAGAGTGTTGAGCGCAGTTCTGTTCATCAAGCTTCAGCATACACGTGAGTTGATCTTCTGATTCTGGTATTCTGATATAGAAACTTCTGATGCTGATGTCAAGAACCAAATTTTTTATGCTGATTAGGTGTGATCTTGCTTATACCTATCAGAGTATCTGCAAATCAGAACGTAATAATTTAGGCAGCAAATAGTTCATACATGAATCATATAAATAATATATCATTTCATTTTGTTATCATCAAAACTTAAACATAGGGTAGTAGATTCAAACTTTGTTCTAACACCCCTTGGGAAAAATAATACAAAAACTCTAAGATAGAAAGGTAGTGCGCATCCTCTTCGGTGCAATGTATGCATTTAGAGTCTGCTCCTCATGAAGTAGCCTAGTGAGCTCCAAAACCTTCTTCTCGCTTGCTTAGAATTGGGCTTCGGACGTATCTCGCTCCCCCTTGAGTTGTATCCAATCCTTTTGTAGGTCTTCAAGAGATGTTGGCATGACAGTATGTAGGATATTGTATGGAACATCTCCCTCCATGACAGGCTTAATGATTATCGGGAGAATGGAGGGGTAAGGCATCATAAGACTCTGAGCGCGAGTTCGTACCGATTTGAGGTAACGATCAAGAGGGATGGAATTTTTTTGCCCCAAAGTCGTTCTATCCACCTTGTTTAAAATCCTCCAATCTCGGATAAATCTCTGGCGAAGACCTTGATCGTCGTTGTCATAGTCAAATACCAAACCTTGAATCAGCATCTCGTGCGGGCCATCCCTTCGAGCATAACTAAACTGTCTTAAGGCCAAACAAGGGTTGTAGGTGATACCTCCCCTAATGCCAAGTAAAGTGACGTTGGGAAATTCTTCACAATGGTCGACAATGATAATATTCTCTTTTGATCGGGAGCACCAATGAATGTCTGAATGTTTGAGTGTCATCAACCATTGTGACCACCTTGAACCTTGCTCATTCTTTAATACAAATTGGGGAAGATGAGAAATAAACCATCTTGCCAAGAGAGGAGTGCAACACATAAGAACAACTCTTTTCCTCATTGTGCGGGTGTGAAAAGAGTGTAGGATATCTCCTAGCAATGTAGGCATCGGGTTGCGGGATATGAAGATTTTGAAAGTGTTGATGTCTATGAGTTGGTCAGGATTTGGAAACAAAACCATCCCATAGATGAGGAGAGCCACAATTTCCTCAAAGGCTTGCAAGTCAAGGAATTCCATACCGTTGAAAGGTAGTTGATTGAGAATGGGAATCCTCAAGAGTTGGGAGAATTCTTCCAAAGTAGGCAAAAGTTGATAGTCGGGAAAGGTGAAGCAATGGTGTAAAGGATCAAAGAACTGAAAGAGCACCTTCATCATGTCCTCATCTGTGTTGGAGGTGACCAAGTTGAGTAGGCGACCATGTCTCTCGGTGAATGGAGAGTTTTCAGGAATCCTTGAAACTAGCTCCTTAAGTTGTGGAGGGATCCTTACAAATTTTACTTGAATGGTTTTCTTGCGAAGCGAATCCATAACCTACAAAACAAGAACAAAGATGAATCCAAAGATCCTTGAAATGGTTAATGGATGCATATGATGTTCATGATGTTATGTACAAGTATGCATATACAAATAATGCAAACAAGTCCTTAGGTTTAGGCTTGCATGGAGTTTTATAGGTAAGTACCCTCTTGAAGTTTAGTTGGCTCAAACCTGTCCTAGTAATAGTAATCGGGTTCTAAGGAGCTCAATATCACTGGGTTTTTTCCTTGGTCATTGTTTCAGCACAAGCCTCTTTAATGGCGATCGAAATATCCCAAGAAACCAAACCTTAATGAGTGTAGTATCTAGTATCTACAAACTTCGGACTGCACCAAAGCCGGTCATCTCACTACATCCTAAAGGTCAAGTTGGTCAAGTAAAGGTTCTAAAAGTTCATTAGTGCTTCATGACATCACTCAGCGGCTCCCTATTCTCTTTGATTAACTCAAAGGCTATCGGTACCCACAAATATGTCGCACTAACATAGCTATTGCTTAGACCATGTCGGTATACCCCACACAGTTTCCATAACGTATTTCTACATACCTATAATGTATCCCAAATCCGGGTAGAGGATTCAAACCCAAACAAAGAACCATAATGTAAAGCATACAAGTCAAACAATGTAAGCAAATAAATGTGATATATCCCTAAGGTAACCCCACTTTTAGAATTATCCCCAGCAGAGTCTCCAGTTCTTAGATGCGGTGAGAGAACTGACTTGAGGGTTTTGCATTTGATCGCAAATGTTGCTGATAGCAAGAGTTGCCACTGACTTTTCTTTCATCCAAAAGGAAAAGTGAAAAAGCACAGGAAAGACCTTTGAGATTATTTCTTGATTTCGGGGGGTAAATTATGAAAAGGGAAAGTATTAGAACCCTTTCCATCCATGGTTATCCATGGGCTCTTAGTTACTTGCTAGATCACTTGCTTTTGTTTGAAATTGTACTTTGTGTGGTTTTTGAAAGTATTTTGTAAAGAGGCCATTTTTTAGGCAATCTTTGTAATGATTCTTGTTCGTAAGAATGTATACAAAGATGTTTGATCTTTTGAAAATGTTTTCACTTTTGTAAGATGTTTGAAAGTTTATGTGTTTGTTTTGGAAATAGCAAGGATGTTTGTTGTGAAATGGAGCAAATAATTAGGAGCAATCTACCTACTCAAATGTCTTTCTTGTTCATTTTATTTTCCTTTGACGTTGTTGTCTTACCATTGATTTGGTAAGAAACCCTATCTTTGGATGTAAGCGGGACGGGCGTGGGTCATCGTATAGCCATGATTAGAAATTTTGCAAGGTATCTTAGCATTCTTTTTGAGGGACTAAGATCATTTTGTAAGGCAACTTTGAATAGTGTCATCGAGGGACTATGATCTTGTATTTTCTTGTTTTTTTTGCTAAGATACCTTACATGCGTAATATGGCCATTTTGTAAGGCAGCCAAGTGGATTTTACCCTAGGGGTATATGTGTGCAAGTGTGTCATTTTCATGCTTTGTTTGGTCTTGTATTAGGGTTTTCTATTTGATTGGCTTTATCTTACCATACAAACCCTAATTACTAGCATGTTATGTAAAAGCGATCAATGGCGAAATTTAAAGTTACTATGCTATTACAACACTTGTGGGAGGGGGTATACAATTTATGAATGGGGATTGCAATAATATAAACCTAATGAATCTATTACAACCAAATTGAATATTGTACAAATAATTGAAGGAATATATAAAGTACAAAATGAAAATTGAAAGGAATGATTTTTTTGTGTTTGGATTTTTTTATGAAAGAGCTTTTAACCTAAGCCTAATTAGAGAAAAGAGTAAATAAGTTAAATTAACTTAAGTTAATAAAAGAAATTATTTAAGAAAAGAATTTAATTAAGAAGATAATTTTTTAATAAAACCCTAAATCTATTTTAGTTGATTAAAGGAAAATAACTTTAAAGAATTTTTTTTTTTTTTATATTTTTTGTCTTAAAAAAAATAGATTGTGGTATTATGAAATATTTTTGGTCTTTTTAAAAATAAATATATTTAGATAAATAATAACCTAGTTTTATTTTAATATTTACAAGAAAATTAATACAAGTAAATAAAGTATGGTGAATAAAAATAATTTTTTTGTAGAAAAATATTTAAATTATGTCAAAATATAAATCTATTATTTTTATACATTTTATGTTTTTTTTGGTATTTTAGAAAATATATTCAAAATAAAAAATAAATAAATAAATAAAAACAAAATGGGCCAGGCTGGTGTCATAAGTAAACAGGGTGTATGTTAGCAAAAAAAAAAAGAATGCCACGCCCAAAGGGCCCAGCGCCTGCAAACAAACATCAAAAAATGTCAAAAAATTGGAAAAAAGAAAAATGTTCTCGTTGGGGCTTGAACCCAAGACCATAGGGTGAACATGCACGCACTTTACCACTGGGGTGGCTATACATCCGTTTATGTAGGAAAAACCATAAATATATAAGGCAAATCCAGTCCTGATGACTTCATCTTCAACCTCCAGCCGGTGTACCTGTAACTTCTTCATTTTTCAACAAAAATGGAAAGTGACAAAATGAAAGTTGTTGCATTCTTCCTCACGATTCTAACCATGTTAATTACTAAGGCTGAAAGTCAAAGATAAGTGAGAATTTCTATGGCCCTAATTTAAACCCTAAAAATTTCAGAAACTTTAACTCTAAAATTCTCTAAGCTTAAGCCATATAAATGCAAACTATGGATATATACAGCTTCATGGCAATGAGGTCTACATTTTATCTTCACAAATGCAAGCCTAATAATGCATAAGTAATGAGATAGAAGTTCAAGAAAAATACCTCAAAACTTGAAATCATGAAATGCAAATGAGCTTGTCTAGTCAGTGTTGATGATCAGGTTAGCTTCCTTGGACCTCTAGGAAGCTAGTGTAATGGCTGGCTTGAGCTGAGGATGGCTGGAATGGCCTGGAGAAGTCCAATTGTGATGCTCTGTTTTTGGTTATGGAAGATCGGGAAAATGGTGTTACAGAAATGAAACGGGTACAAGGATGAGTTAGTCTTGATGCAAGGAAGCTTTAGAAACTAAAAGGCCAAGAAACGCACGAGGGAAATGTAAGTTTGGTATGAAAAGTCAGAACTTGCACAACAATGGTGTTTTGAGACAATTTTGGATAGAGGGAGTTTAAGTGAGTTTTAGGGGCTTCTTGCCCGTGTGTCAACTTGCAAATAGTGTGTATACTTATAAGCAAGAGGTTTTGAGGCTTGTAACAACTCAGGATTTGAATTTTCATTCTTAAGCCAAACATGTGATTTTTGAGAAAACAAGTTTCAATGCTTGTGTCCTTGCTAAGATAAAGTAGTTAATGCTTTAAACAAGTTTTTTCTTACTTTGTGGATGGATTGTGATCAGAGGGAACAAGTTAGAGGCTCAAGAATCACTTTATGCAAAAAGCTTGCTTTACAAGAATGGAAGTGTTCACTTTGTGCCATTAATGGAAATGCAACTTGGATAATAGCTCATTTGCTTGGATAAAAGCCTTAACAGATGTGTAAGCATTTAATTAGGGAGTGACAAACAATTTTGATGCCTGCAAAGAAAATACTATGCAGCCTATCATGGATTTGCATTTGTGTTCATCATGAAAATGACCTAAATCCAAGTGATAAAACCATAATTTAATCTCTTCGATTCTCCTTGCTCAAGAATGATCTCAAGGAGTTATTTGATATTTTGGAAAGCTTTAAATGTGCTCTACAACTCATATTTGAATTTCTTTTGAATATTCCCTTTGGAAATATGTGAAAAATTGCCATGAAGTTAGGTCAAAAATCTGCCTAGCTAGGGCAAAATTGCACTAAGTTATTTTTAGTTCATGAGCATATATTCATAAAATTATAACTTGAGATCCAAGTATTTTTAGGATAAGTTGTGTGAATAAATGTTGTAGATTTCATGGAGATCTACAACTTTCATGTTGGAAATTTCTCTTGAATCACTTTGCATCATGGTGAAAATTTGGCTCAAAGTTATGAAGAAATAAGAAATTTTCTATACTTAGAAAAATTTCTAAGTTAAGAAATTTCATCTTTTCAAAATAAAATCTTGAATTATTGATTTATTGATGAAAAAGTTTCATATTTTGATGTGTTTTGATGAATTATGAACTTTGGCATTTGATTTTGACCAAAAAGTCAAAGTTTGACTTTTCAGTATATAGTTGACTTTTTATTAGTTGGCTGAAAAATTCATCTGTCAATCCAATGGACTTGTAGTGTTTTGAACTATGTAATTAGGTCAAAGTGATGCAATTTGACTCTTGAGATCATTCCTTAACCCACTTGATCATTTTCTAGGTCAAAAACCAGAAATTTCCCTTTCCCAGTCAAAACCCTAATTTTGACCATTTTTCCCTTTTGATGATTTGATCAAATTTCTTGAGGAATTATGGTCCAAACATGATCAAATGATACATATGAGTTTAAAATGTTAGTGTGGATCAAAATTTATGAAGTTTGACTGTAAATTGGCCATGGTTGACTTTTTGCCCAATACAGTTGATTTTTAGGTCAATTGTTCAATTGACTGATCAAAAGTGTGATCTAAGTCTTGAAACTTGACATGAGTAATCTTGGAGGTCCATAATAGTACATTAAAGTCATATGAAGCATTGATAGTCCAAAAATCCTTGTGCAATCTCAAACCCTAATTTTCAGTCATCAGTGCTTGAGGAGGTGTCTTGAGCAGATCAAACAAAATGCATTCTTGATCCAAAGGAGATCTTGTGAAAATCCTTGATAAGTGAGAGGGAAAATTTTGGGGTACAACAGGAAGGCTTCAAGGTGGTCATTCAACTAACCTTCTAACTTCTAATTAACTAAAAATTAATTTTACTTTATGCCTTTACTTTGTGCCTTTACTTCATGCCTTTACTTTATGCCTTTATTTTGTGCCTTTATTTTTATGTACCATTTATTTTAGCATTTACATTCCATGCTACTTTTCATTTTCTCGCTTGAGCATTTATATTTATATCATTTTATCTTTGCTCGCTTGAGCATTTATCTTTATGTCATTTTATCTTTGCTCACTTGAGCATTTATCTTTAAGTCATTTTATCTTTGCTCACTTGAGTTTATTTTCTTTGGAAAACACTTAATAACCAACTTGAACATTAAAAACCTTTAAGGTTACTTGGACTACTTGGTTACTATCCTTGGCCATGTAGAGTTGTGGACCTCTTGGACTTAGGATTAAAAGCCTTGATACCCTTGGGGACCTTCTAACTCTATTGTTATTTTTGTATGAAGTTCTTGGGGTTTACCCAAAGACATTAGGTTGATTTTCTTTGTGTGCAGGTTATTCTGGTTATATGTTTTGTCTGTAATTGAGAATTCCTCAGTATACAGCTGTTACTCTGACCAATTTTTGTGAAGACTTAATGCATTTGAAACTTGGTATTTATAAGAGGTTTAGTATCTTTGCTTGCTTGGTTTCAATCAAAAGGATGAGAATTCTACATTGACTTCTTATGTGAAGTATTGGCTTCTTATTGGTTAGATTGTTCTTTTCCTTAACTTTTACCTTATGCTTCACAATAATTGGCCAGAGTAACTGCTGTATACGGAGGAATTCTCAATCACAGACAAAGCATAAAATCAGAATAAGCATACCGAAAAAATCAACACAATGCCTTGGAGTAAACCCCAAGAACTTCAGGAAAAAATAACAACAGAGCAACAAGGTTCCCAAGTATCAAGGCTTCTAATCTAAAGTTCGAGAGATCCACAACTCCATATGCCAAAGATAGTAACCAAGTAGTCCATAAAAAAATAAGTCTTTTAAGGTTCAAGTTGATTATTAAGTGTCTTTAAAAGAAAAGAAAGCTCAAGCGAGCAAAGAAAAAATGTCATGAAAAATAAATGCTCAAGTGAGCAAAAGAAAAAATGGCATGAAATATAAATGTTAAAAATAAATGCTACATAAAAGTAAAGACACAAAATAAAGGAATAAAGTAAAGTTAATTGTTAGTGAATTAGAAGTTAGACGTTAAATATAACAAAATGTTAATTAAATGACCATCTTAAGCTTTCTTTTGAAAACTCATTTGCAGATTGATAAAATCAAAGCCTCACAATAACAAGTTTATTTACTTTTTGTCAAGTATAACATTCATTTCAAGTACTTGAGGCAACCACATATGATCAACGATGTTCAAATGATTCACTTAGACCAAAATTCATGAAGTTCATTAGAGTATTGATAGATTCAAAGCCTCCTAACAAGGAACTTCAAAGTTATTAGATTCAAGGTTTCAAATTAAACATACTTGGTCTTGCAAACATAGGTTTGGGCCACAAATGATCATTTTTAGAATCGGGACATATTTAGCGCTATGTTAAGCAATCGTAAGAGGACTTATGTTGAAGTCACACCTATTTTGAAGTTGGTCAATAATAATCTATATACAAAACATGTTAGAGAAATGATATTTAGATCATTCTCCAAAACCATGTAGCATAAGTGAAAACAAGAAAGGGATAAGATAAAGAGGGAGGGGAATGATAATGTAACCAATGTATCAGATGAAATTAGGATTTCAAATATCATCAACATCATTCATCCATTTTGGTGGATTTAGTTTTTCAACCTATCAACACCCAAGATCCAATGAGGTTGATGAACTGGTCCCAAAATAACGCTCAAGTGTCTCCAAATCAGGACCAATCAAAAAATAATAAAATGTATTTAATATAAAAACAAAATTTAAATGATTTATAAAAAGGAAATAATTGATAAAATATACAACATGTATTAAAACACCAAGTAAAAATCCTAAAATAATATCAGAGGTCAAACATGAGTCAATAAGTGTTGAAATTTTTTTTTGAATTTTTTAAAGTCAGAAACTATTTTTAAAATATAAAGAAATAAGCAAAATAAGCCAAAACTTGTGAAAAATAGTGAAATAAAAAATAAAAATAAAAATAAAATGAGGTCACCAATATTTGTCAAGAGGACATTAGATCCTTCCATAATTATTCCAGAATTTAAAATGACCAAAAAATACTTTTAAACAATTAATACAAATCAAATAAAGTGAAAAAACCTAAAAAATACTAAATCACAAAATAAAATTGTGAAAAAATCAAAATCAAAAAGATAAAAATCAAAAGTATTTTTGATAATTTTTTCACAATTTTAGAAGTTGAAATTTATTTTTTATGAATTTTTTAAGTTTAAAACAATTAAAACAAAAATCAAAAAACAAAATAATAAACTAAAAAAATTTGGACCATTTGACGTGTTGTGCATGTTATGGTCATCACTGAATTTCACACCAGATTATCAGTTAAAATATTAAATATAAAATAAGAAAAAATGCGGAACGTTGGATCTAAAGATATTTTAAAACATGCTAACAATCTGAATGAACTAAAGGTGTGCAAACACGGTGAGACAGAGTCAATGCACGCATTTGTAACACAAAATAGTAAAGCCAATCAAATTAAAACAATTGGCCAAGGTTCATTGGTTGAAGAATCACACGTAGGTCGTCTTCAACCTCCAGCCACCTATGAATTGAGATTTTGTGAGATTCTTCAAACGGAGGCGTTAGAATCTCAAAGTGGTATCATTGAATTCGTCTTATCTAGAATATTCTAACCAAACCCTCGTGAAAATTTATATAACCAATAGCTCACTCGATTTGGAACAAACAAGAACAAAAAGTGAAAACGAGTTTTAAAATTAAATGATTAATTCTCCATGAAAATGGAAACGAAAAGAAGCATGAGCATTAGAGAAGAAGAGACTATATCTTAGCAATTTATTTGAAGCGAAATGGTGGAGAATTCTACCTGAACAAAGTCTGAGAATTTTGCTCTGAAACTTGACTTGGCTAGCACAATTTAGAGCACTTTAAGGCTTGGTTCTTCTTCTGTTAGTTTCAGTAGAGTTCAGTGATGAAGAATCAATCAAGAAATAAGAGTTGTAAGTGAAGGAAATGAGAAATAGAAAACTCAGAAAAGACAAAGATGGAAGAAGTTTGACAGAGCTTCTTTGGTTATCCAAGCTTAAGGAAAAGAGTGAGGAATGATCCTCTATTTATAGGGAAAAGAATGGTGAAAAGGATTGGAAGAAATAGTGAGGTTTGGAGGGAAATTGAGTGAAGCCCCAAAATGAGAAAAGTGTGACTTACTTATCATCAAAAATCACTCAAATCTTGCATTTTAAGGCTCTAATCGTGTTTAGCAAGTTTTTTAAAAATGTTTAAGTGAAAAATACGCACAAAACTTGTGATTAGCATGCACATTATAAAAATCAAATTCTGACTTCAAGCAAAAACTCAGTTTCATGGAATCAACTTCAAGAGCGTATGGCATACAATGTAGGAGGCTTTATGATCTCATTATTTTTGCAATGGAAAGATCTCACAACAAACTCACAATCTGCCAAGAAAGGTAGAATTTGGATGCTTGAGCAAAAAGTTATTCAAGTTTAAAATCAGGAAAAACACACGAGTATTTGACACTTAGAAAAATTCTAAGTGTGGAACCTCAAAATGACCTATAATGTTCTTCAAAGTTACATGCTCTTCCACTCAAAATTTGATCTTGATCTCTGAAGATGAAACGAAGTAGATCCTTTGAATTGAATTATGGAATTGATATCATTCAAGAATCATAAAAAATGAAAGAGTTATAGTCTTTGGAAGATGTGATACGGTGGGAGAACTGACTTGAGGTTTTGCGTTGGTGTTTGCAAATGTTTCGGTTTTGCAATAGTCACCACCGACTTTTTATTTTATCCAAAGGAAAGGTCAAAAAGCACAGGAAAGACCTTTGAGATGTTTTCTTGGGTTTGGGGGGTATATTATGAAAATGGAAGGTGCTAGCACCCTTTTCATCCATGGTTTTCCATGGGCTCCTAGTTACTTGTTTAGATCACTTGCTTTGCTTTTCCAATTGTTTGAAATGGTGCTTTGTGTGTGGTTTTTGAAAATATTTTTAAAAGAGGCCTTTGTCTAGGTAACCTTTGTAATAATTCTTGTTTGAATGTATACAAAGGTGTTTGTCTTTTGAAAACATGTTTCAATGTTTGAAAGTTTGTTTTTGGGGAAATGTTTTGAAATTGTGTATGTGTTTTTGAAATTAGCAAGGATGTTTGCAAGTTTGATCAAGTAACTAGGAGTTGTCTACCCTACTCAAAGATCTTTCCTACACATTTTTAACCCTTTGACATAATTGTTTTACCATTATATTTGGTAAATAACCTTGTGTTTGGATGTTAAACGGGACGGGCGTGGGTCATCGTATAACCATGATAACAATATTGCCAAGTATCTTAGCAAGTTTTTTGAGGGGCTAGATCATTTTGTATAGGCAACCAAGATAGCGTCATCGAGGGACTATGATCTTTTGTTTTGATTTGTTTTGCCAAGATACCTAGCATGCATACCATGGCCATGTTTTAAGGCAACAAGTGGATGAAGCCCTAGGGGTGCTTGTGTGCATTGTATTGTCATTTTTCATGCATTTTTGTCTTGTGTTTAGTCATGCTATTTGTTTGATTTTCGTCTTTGCATACAAACCCTAGTTTTTACTATCATGCATATTTGAAAGCAATAAAATACGTAAAAGTAAATCTACAACTATTACAACATTGATATGGGGAGGGGGACACAAGTTTGAATAGGGAGATATTGCATAAAATAAAGCCCTAAAACTATTATTACAACCAAATTGAAATATTGCACAAATAAATAAATAGACAATATTTAAATATACAACTAAATATAAATATGCAAAATGTTTTTGTATTTTATTTTATGTATGTAAAATAAGTTATTTAATGTCCTAAAAATAAGGGAACATAAAAATAATTATTTTTGAAAGGGTAGAAACCCTAGTTTTTGTTTTAAGAAAATATGCTTTATATTAATTATTTATTCATTTATGTACAAAGAAAATAAATAAAAATATATATAAAATGTTAAAAAATAATATTTGTGAGAAAAATAATATTTTAAGTATAAAAATAAAAATGTATAATATTTTTATATTATTTATAAGTTTATTTAAGAAAACAAAGGTATTTAGCCTAATAAACTATTTTTTGTAATAAAAAATAATAAAAATAATAAAATAAAAATGTAAAAATTAAGAAATATTTTTGATGATTTTTAATGTTCAAGAAAAATAAATAAAGTCAGAAAATGAAAATAGAAATGGAAAATATGAAAAAATAAAAACAATGGGCCAAGGGGGTGTAGGAAGTAAAGAAGGGGTGTCAGTAGCAGGACAAAGCCAGGCCCAGCCCATTTCCACTTCGTCCCTATCCTCCAGAACAAAAATGCGCGCGCTGCAACTTCAAACCTGTTCTCTCTATTCTTTGTTTGAAATCAAAAACTCATAACATGAAAATTATAGAGCTTTAAACCAAGAATCTAACCATATAAAAAACTTGATCTAACTCTAGGAAACCAGGGAGAATTTTATCACCCCCAATTTCTGACCTAAAAAATCGAGTAACTTCAACATCCAAATTCTCCTAGCTCAGCTAACATAAATGAATTATATGCATATGTACAGCTCAAGGACAATGAGGACTACATTTTTTCTTCACAAACCTAAGCCTAATGATTCCTAAATAAGGAGATATAAGTTTGAGAAATACTTATTTCAGTCAAACTCGAGTATGGCAATGTAGCAACTTTTTGTGAGGCCTGAAGGACTTCTGAGCTTGCTTGATGTTCCCTTAATCTTCCCCAATGCTTGGCTTGCTTTGAAATGGCCTGAATATGCTTGTAGAACTCAACATGCAAAGCTTCAAAGAAAAAATGGTGAAGTGTGAAAATGGATTTACAGGGGCTTGAGAATGGTTGGGATAGTTTAGGTATGTTGTATGGAGTGTGTTGGAACTGGTTTCAAGCAAAACGCACAAGCGGATTTTGTTTTGTAAGTGAACCTGCAGAACTTGCCCTGTTTTTGCAAGAACTTGGTGTTTTTGTGTATTTGGGTGTTTGAGAGCTTATGGAATCGTGTTCTAGGCTTGGTGTGATATTCTAAACTTGTTTGAAATGTGCACAAAGTTTGGTTTTATCAGATTGAAGAGTTGTAGAGTTTTTGCACACTATCTTGCTTTTGAAGCAAAAGTGAAATGGCAATGCTCAAGAGCCTGTACAGGCCTGCTTCTTAGCTGCACATAGTTGTTGTACTTTGCCCCAAGTTTGTGGAATTTTTTGCTGCAAAAGATTGGGTTCAAGGCTCAAGGGAAACAAAATTGCATAAAGTGGACTTTATGAAAATGGCATTGTTATCTTTTTGCCAAAAATGGATTAATCCTTTGTATAATGCTTCATAGATCAGAACAATTCCTTAATCCAATGTGTTTGCATTTAATTTATGAGTGTAGGAAGGTTTAAGACCTGTAAACCAAGTACAAGCAAGGTTTGGACAGATTTTGCAACTTGTAGCATGGTGTAAAAGGCCTTGGACAAAAGTGATGATTTGCCAATTTCAAACTTTCGATTCTCCCTAACCACAAATGATCTTGGAGAGTTCTTGGAAATTTTGGAAAGATTGTATCATTCTCTACAATACATATTTGAAATGCATTTTGAGATTCAACTTGGAACTAGGTGAAAAATTTCCATGAAGATAGGTCAAAATCCTGCCTAAACTAGTGCAAAATTTCACTAAGTTAAAAGTTTCATGGACCCTTATTCACAAAATCATAACTTGAGATACAAGCATCTTTTGGGAAAACTTTGTGAATCAAAGTTGTATATTTTGTGGAGGACTGCAACTTTCATGTTGGAAGTTTCTTTTGAATCCAATTTAATCATGGTGAAAAAGTTGGGCAAAGTTCGGAAAAAATAAGAAATTTTCATAACTTTGAAAAATTCTAAGTTATGATAATTTTCCATTTTAAACCCTAATTTTGAAAATTAGGTTTCTTGGTGAACAAGTTTCATGTTTTGACACATCTTAACGATAAATGACCCTTGGCACTTGATTTTGACCAAAAAGTCAAAGTTTGACTTTTCAGTGTACAGTTGATTTTTGATCTGTTGACTGGAAAATTCACTTGTCAATCCAATGCTTTTGAGATCTTTTGAACCTTGTGATAAGGTAAATATGATGCCACTGAGTCCTTGAATCCATGCCTGAACCCAATTTTCCATTGGCTAGGTGAAAAATCAGAAATTTCCCTTCTACAGTTAAAACCCTAAAAATGACCATTTTGCCCTTTTGATGATCTGATCAAATTTCTTGAGGAGTTGTGGTCCAAAATTGATCAAATAGTTCATATGAGTCTATAATGTTGATGTGGATAAAAAATTATGAGGTTTCACTGTAAATTGGCCACATTTGACTTTTTCCCCAATATAGCTGATTTTTAGGTAAATTATCCAATTGACTGGTCAAAAATTTGATTCAAGGTTTGAAACTTGGTATGAGAAATCTTAGGAGTCCAACATGAAGTATGAAAGTCACATTGGGCATTGGAAGTCCAAAAATCCTTGTGCAAACTCAAACCCTAATTTCAGGTCATTAGTGCAAGGAGGTGTCTTGAGCTGAGCAAACCCTAATTCTGTATTGAGTCCAAAGAGTCTTGTGGGAAAAAACTTGGTAAAATGAGAGGGCAAATTTTTGGGTACAACAGCTTCCCCTGTTCAATCTTCTTGAACGTGAAGAGTTAGATTGGCGAGTTTGTCGTTCGTGACTCAAAGGTAAAAGATGATTGGACACTAGCGTGCCCGTAAATTTGCACTCGTCAAGGTGTAGTTGAAGGAATGGGCTTAAAGATGCCATTTGGAGAGGTGACAGAATCTTGTCGGAGATGGGCTTAAAGATGCCATCCAAGAATGTTTGTTGAATTGTATGTTGTAAGTCAAAAGAATGGGTATCAGAATGGTATCCGTGTCTGGAATGTATCTGAGTTGTATCTGAATCTGAAATCTGAATAGGCGATAAAATAGCATCTGTGTCTGGAGCATCTCTGAGATGGGGAAAAATTCATAATAAGTGACAGCACGGCTACCGTGTCTAGAGCGTATCTGGACTGTATCTGAATCTTTTTTTTTTAATAAGGGACAGAATAGCATCCGCGTCTGGAGCATCTCTGAGCTGTTTTCTAAATAAGGAATAGAATAGCATTTGTGTCTAGAGCATCTCTAAGTTGTTTTATGAGCTTTGAATTTGAATAAGCAATAGAATAGCATATGTGACTGGAGCATCTCTAAGCTGTTTTCTGAGCTTTGAATTTGAATAAGCAATAGAATAGCATCCGTGTCTGGAGCGTCTCTAAGCTGTTTTCTTTCTTTTTTTGAATCTGAATAAGCAAATAGAATAGCATCCGTGTCTGGAGCATCTCTAAGTTGTTTTCTGATTGTATATTGGTAGCTTGTTAATATTATCCTAAAAAAGGTAGAATGTTAGCTGAAACATAAAGTTATGTTGCATGAAATGTATGATGCAATATATGTGTTTTATCAATGTTTATGATATATGATTGTAATGTATGCGCATGTAAGCTGATTAGCTGTCTTGCTGAGGAAAATAAATCCTTGACGGCTGGAGATAATAAAATCTCTGACTGTTGCCAAGGAAAATAAATCCCTGACCGCTGCTGGAGATTCAAAATCTTTGATTGCTGAGGATGAGAAATTCCTGCTGACTACTGTTGGGGATAGAGAATCCTTGGTAACTCGCGGAGATTATCAAAAACTTTGACAACTTCTGTGGGGATGTGATAATCCTTCACGACTTTCCTCGGGATACAGGGATCCTTCATGTCCTTGGAGGATGATAAACATTCTGCTTGGGGAATCCAGAGAACTTTGACGACTATGGCTGGGGATTACACCATGGGAATCCTTACTCGGCTGGTGAATAAGGAAACTCTGGTGATCTCTATCGGGGATCAACCAAAGGAAAACCTTGATCTGCTGGAGAATAAAGAAGGCTCTGACGGCTTTTGCGGAGAACTGAGAATGAGAGTCTTCATTCTTCTAGGGGAATTTGAATCCTTGGGGACTTCATGTTGGGAAGTCAAGAATGTGAATCTTCGATCTGCAGGGGATTAAAAAATCTAACAATTTCATGTTGGGGAGCAATGAAGACTTTGGCAACTTCACTGGGGAATCAAAAATGAGAATCTTCATTCTGTTGGGGAATGAAGAACTTTGTGGGGAGTAGCTATACTGCTGGAGAGTAAGTTCAGGACTCTGGGGAAAAAGCTTACTACTGGGGAGCAGTTATCCCGCTGGGCAGATCAGGAGTTTGGGTTGTATGCCGATCTATTGGGGAATTATTCTAGGTTGGGGATAATGCAAATGTTAACTGTTATCTGGTTGATTCCCAGACTTTAAGACAACTTGCTGGGGAATCCGGGGAAAACTGAATGGTTTCCGCTGTAGATTGATAGTTGGAAATTTGACTCCGTTGGGGAAGAAGGTTTCATCTCTATTAAGGGTCTGTAGTTCAAAGTTTTGCTCCGTTGGGAGTTTGAAAACTTAACTCTGATGGGGATTTTGAAATTTAGCTCCGCTGGGGATATGCATTTCAAGGGGATTTCTCTTGGAATAGCCTAAAGACGTCTTCCTATACTTTCAACCTGTCAGTAATTATTATTTCCTATTTTGTTTATTTGTAAACAATGATTATATTCAAATGCATATGCTCATTTAATAAATCATTGAACATTTTCAAATAAAACAAAAGTGTAAAAAAGAAAAGACAAATAGTTTTCTGCACTTTGAAGTATCTTTGTATTAAACTTTGTGTAAGTATTTTGTAAAAAGGAGACAAACATCCTAGTAAGAGAATATTGTCATAAAAATGAGAAAATTTTATACAAAGAAAGATGGCTATGTGTAAAAATTCCATGGGGTTCCCATTCTGCTATAGCCTTCATAATTCTGAATAACTTGTCCATTTGTTGCTTCTTCTGAAGATGATTGAGTTGATCAGAAACCTGGAGCTTGTCTTTGAAGAGATTGTCCTTAAAGTGATCCGACGAGACATAGTCATACGCTTTAATTCCCTAACTTTTGCCTGGACCACCCTATCGGGTTTTCAGTCCACCGGGAAACCCTTTTTTACCCAAGACTCCCTTTCGGGTTTTCAACTTGCCGGGTGTACAGATTTTTTTATTTATCCCTAATTTTTTCCTGAACCGCCCTTTCAGGTTTTCGATTCACCGGGATGCCCTATTTTTTTCCAAGTCGCCCTTTCGGGTTTTCAACTTGCCGGGTCATTTATGCGTAGTATCTTTTGACTATGTCTATGTTCATAGGGTGCGGCAAGTCATCGTTGTCCATGGTGGTTAATATCATTGCCCCACCAGAAAAGATGTTTTTGATCACAAATGGTCCTTCGTAGGTAGGAGTCCATTTGCCCCTGGGATCACTTTGCGGCAAGATGATCGCTTGATTATAAGATCCCCGACTTGATATATCTGGAGCCTGACTTTCTTGTTGAATGCCTTAATCATCCGTTTTTGATACGTCTGACCATGACAAACAGCAGTAAGTCGCTTCTCGTCAATCAAGTTAAGTTGATCAAGTCGGGTCTGAATCCAATCGTCTTCACTCAAACCAGCATCCTTCATGATTCTCAAGGAGGGAATCTGAACCTCGATAGGTAAAACAACTTCCATGCCGTATACCAAAGAATAGGGTGTTGCCCCAGTTGATGTACGCGCCGTGGTACGGTACCCGTGGAGAGCAAACGCTAACATCTCATGCCAGTCCTTGTAGGTGACTGTCATCTTTTGAATGATCTTCTTGATATTTTTGTCCGCAGCTTCGATAACACCGTTCATCTTTGGCCGATAGGGAGATAAATTGTGATGTTCAATCTGGAACTGCTCGCACAAGGTGGTGATTATAGTGTTGTTAAGGTTTGTACCGTTGTCAGTGATGATCCTGTCGGGGATACCATACCGGCAAATGAGGTTCTGCTTGATGAAGCAGGAAACCACATTCTTTTTAACAGATGCAAAGGAAGCTGCTTCGACCCATTTGGTGAAGTAATCAATGGCCACCAGGATGAAACAGTTTCCATTGGATGTTGTAGGCTTGATCTATCCAATCATGTCGATTTCCCACATAGCGAATGGCCAAGGAGCTGTTAGGACATTGAGAGGAACTGCAGGAATATGTACCTTGTCCGCATAGATTTGACATTTGTGACAAGTCCTGGAATGTTGATGGCAGTCAGCTACCATGGTAGACCAGTAATAGCCTGCCCGTAGAATCTTCTTAGTCATCATATGTCCTCTTGAGTGGGTGCCAAAGGTACCATTGTGCAGTTCAGCCATGATCTTCTCAGCTTCAACCTTTTCCACACAACGGAGCAGAATGCAATCATGATTACGCTTGTATAGGATACCATTACTCAGGAAGAACTTGGCAGAGAATCTCCTCAAGAACTTTTTGTCATTGACTGAAGCTCCTTCAGGGTATTCTTGCGCCTCGATATACCTTTTGACTTCGTGAAACCAAGGTCGGTCCACTACTTCTTCGATATTAATCTTGTGACAATGTGCAGGTTCATCCATCCGCTCGATGGCCATTTAGGGAGCCTCATTATCCCAATTAAGTTTAAACATGAAGGACATTGTAGCTAGAGCATCTGCTAGCTGACTCTCTTCTCGCGGGAAGTGCTCGAAGGTAATTTGCTCGAAATTAGGTAACAATGTCAGGACATGTTCTTTGTAATGGATGAGGTTGGGATGTTTAGTGTCCCACTCTCCTTTGATCTGACTGATGACCAAAGATGAGTCTCCAAACATAACCAAAGATTTGATTCTCAGGTCTATTGCAGCCTTGAGACCAAAGATACAAGCTTCATACTCGGCCATGTTGTTGGTGAAGTTGAAGCAGAGTCTAGAAGTGAAAGGTGTATGGCAACCTTGTGGAGAAATGAGTACCGCACCGATACCGTTACCAAGTGCGTTGGAGGCACCATCAAAGTACAGAGTCCATTGGGATCCTTGTTCAGGTCCGTCATACGGTTTGAAAGATTCAATGTTGTCCAAAGTCATAATGTATTCGTCGGGGAAGTCAAACTTCATGGATTGGTAATCTTCGACAGCTTGATGAGCCAGATGGTCAGCTAGTACACTTCCCTTTATAGCTTTTTGGGTCGTGTACTATATATCATATTCAGTCAGGATCATTTTCCATCTAGCTATTCTTCCAGATAAATCCGGTTTCTCAAAGATGTACTTGATCGGATCCATCTTAGATATTAGCAAAGTGGTATGAGTCAACATATACTGCCTTAGCCGACGAGCAGCCCATACCAAAGCGTGGCATGTTTTTTCGAGCAGTGAGTATCGGGTCTCACAGTCGGTAAACTTTTTGCTAAGGTAATAAATGGCATGCTCTTTTCGGCCAGACTCGTCATGTTGGCCCAGTACGCACCCCATTGAGGTCTCTAAGACGGTCAGATACATGATTAGCGGCCTTTCTTCGACGGGAGGCATCAAGATAGGAGGTTCTAGCAAATACTCCTTGATTTTATCGAAAGCAACTTGACAGTCATCATTCCATTTAATCACCTGATCTTTCTTCAACAGCTTGAAGATTGGTTCACAGGTAGATGTTAGGTGAGAAATGAACCTTGAGATTTAGTTTAGGCGTCCCAAGAAACCTCTTACCTCCTTCTCAGTGCGAGGGGCATGCATTTCTTGTATAGCTTTGACTTTGGCAGGATCAACCTCGATGCCTTTGTTACTGACGATGAAACCCAAGAGTTTACCGTACCTGACTCTGAAAGTGCACTTGTTAGTGTTCTGTCTGAGCTTGTACTCTTTCAACCTGACAAACAGCTTTTACAAATGGTTGAGGTGTTCTTCTTCCGTCTGTGAACGGGCTATCATGTCGTCGATGTAGACCTATATCTCATGATGTATCATATCATGAAACAAAGATACCATAGCGCGTTGATAGGTTGCCCCGACATTCTTCAGTCCGAATGGCATCACTTTGTAGCAGAACTTACCCCACTATGTAACAAAATTAGTTTTCTCCATGTCTTCAGGTGCCATTTTGATCCGGCTGTAGCCTGAAAATCCGTCCATGAAAGAAAATACCTTGTGCTGAGCTGTATTGTCAACCAAGATGTCAATGTGCGGTAGTGGAAAGTCATATTTAGGGCTAGCCCTGTTTAAGTCTCTGTAATCCATGCACATTCTGACTTTGCCATCCTTTTTTGGTACGGGCACAATGTTAGCAACCCATTATGGATAGGAAGTAACAGCAAGAAACCCATCATTGAACTGCTTCATAACTTCTACTTTGATCTTTTCAGACATGTCGGGCCTCATGCGGCAGACTTTTTGTTTAACTGGTGGACAGTCTTCTCTTGTGGGCAGACAGTGTACCACAATATTTGTATCGAGTCCCGACATGTCTTTGTAATACCAGGCGAAGATCTCAACATATTCATACAACAGCTGAACTAAGTGCTCCTTGACACTTGGCTCTAGGTTGACTCCCACTCTGACTTCTTTTCTGTCTTCAACAGTACCCAAGTTGATTGTCTCTAACAGCTCCTCATGAGGTAGAATAGCCCTTTCTTCCTGTTGTAGAAGTCTAGCCAATTCTCCCGGTACCTCACAGTCTTCATCACCTTCGTACTCGGCATGGTAGACTAGATCTTCAGAGTCACTGAAGGCCATAGCAGAATTGTTACTCATGGAATCCAGAATGGAAAGGTACCTGCATTGGTGAGTGTGGGTGTGTGTAAGGGATATCCACCTTTAAACAAATAAAATGTAAAAAAGAAAGAAAATGAACACAAAAGTTTATATGTGAAAACGTCCATGATTCATTAAAATGGCATATGAAGATGAAAAATCAAACCCTTACAAATGACCCTATTTACCTCGGGTAAGGCACATAGGTTAAAAGTGTATGAATTGTTTAAGAATTATTACAAACCAACAGAAATCTTTGAAAGATAAATTACTGATTTATGAAAGTAATGGGAATAACATCCTTTGCCTCCTAATTGTTCAGTCCCCCGTCAACAGTAGGGAAAATCCAGTCTTCCAAATTGCTCTCCTCTTCATCATCCTCCAAAACATTGACTTCATGATGGGTGATCTTTACTGGTGGCCCTCCATCCCGAGAGTGACGCACGACCTTTTGACCAGAAGCAGTGAAGCCCAAGCCGAATTTATCAGATTTGAAAGGAAAGTCTGGTAGCTGACCCCGGATTGTGCTTCCTCCTTCTTCAATCACAGCTTTTGCATCTTTGAGGGATGACATCTGAGGCACAAGTTTGGTAATCAAGGGCACAGAAGACACGGTCTTGGTTGCCGCAACCTCAGGAGAAACCTCTTCAAAGTGTTGGAAAGGGGTCTTTATGAATTCACCATCCAATTTTACATAGCGAAAAGAATTTAGATGGCTTATCATATACTCCTCTTCGCCATGAACTGTTATAATTTTCCCCTGGATAGGGTACTTGAGCATTTGATGTAGAGAAGAAGTGACGGCTCCAGCATTATGAATCAAGGGTCTTCCCAACAAGAAATAATAGGAAGGACGGATGTCCATCACATAGAATGTAGAGTTAAAGGTTTCAGTTCCTACCTTAATCGGGATGTCCACCTCCCCGTGGACCATCCTTTTAGAACCAACAAAGGCTCTGACAATGATATTGTTGGGCTTCAGGGTTAGGCCTTCATAGTCCAATCTTTCCAATGCTTTCTTCGGTAAGACATTTAAAGACGACCCAGTATCAACCATAACGTGTGCTAGAGTAGTCCCTTTGCATTCCACTGAGACATGCAAAGCGTCATTATGCTTCCTCCCTTTAGATGTTAAATCGGCATCGGAGAATCCTAGACCATTGTCAACTGTTAGGCTAGCTACACATTCCTGGAACTGATCCGCGGAGGTTTCCTGCGGCACGTGGGTCGTCTTCAAGAATCTGATCAAAGCTTTGGCATGAGCCTCTGAACATAGCAACAGGGCCAACATAGAGATTTTTCAGGGGGTTTGCCCCAGTTGCTCCACAACATTATAATCGCTTTTCTTGATTATTTTCAAAATCTCTTCCATTTCTCTTTGAGAGGTCTCGGGGATGACCAATGGCTGAGCCCTCGTCCTGACGGGCGCTTCTTAGATCCTTTTCCCTCTATCATCAGCGGCAGCAAAGGGGACAACCACATGAGTAACAACTTCTTCAATAACTGGAGTTCTCGCAGATATGTTGACCGGTACAGTAGTAACCTTAGGAGCAATTGAGGGTCCGAAGATTTCCCTTGGAGGAGCAATCTCCGGAGAGAAAATTCTTCCGTTGCGGGTGATTTTACTCGTTCCAGCAATATTTCCAATGTCAGGAGCCTCTTCATCAGAACTTTCTTCAGTAGATTCAATCTATTTAATACCGTGGTAGAAGATGTCTCCCCCATAGTTCCACGGTATTGATTTGTTGGACTTGTACGGGATGGGCCCCAGCATGGTTATCTTCAGAGGTACAATCTTAGGATCGGATGTAATCTTAACAGGTCTTTTGGAGATCTTGGAAAGATTGGCGGATATGGTAATTATAGAAACATCATTGATTGGAGTTGGTGTAACATGATTCTTCTCGAAAAGGATTTCTTGATTATCCATTAGGCGTTGGATGCCTAACTTCAACAGCGGACAGTCGAATGGTAAGGATGAACAAAGGCAACAATCTTTTTCACATCCTGGGAAAATCCCAGCCTTTAACAAATTTAGCTTGATTATTGGTAAGGAGTCATCAAATCATCAACAGTAGCAACAAAAAGATCCTCTTCAATAGCATGGGCATTGTGGCCATGCTTTGGCATTGGAGCAGAGATCACATTCGGCTTTTCAGGGGCATCGAATTCCACTTCCTTAGCGTCTATTAAATCCTGAATCTTATTCTTGAGGGCCCAACAATTGTTGGTGTCGTGCCCCAGGCTGTCTAAATGATAAGTACACTTGGCGTTGGGATGGAAGTATGGTGACGAAGTGTTTGGGTTTTTAGGGGCCTCCCTCAAACTGGCAAGGTTTAACTTCAAGAGATGGGGTAGAACCTGAGCAGGTGTCATGTTTATCCGGGTGTATTCCCGTGCAGGCCTTTCCACCCTTTGCTGGTTGGTTCTAGGTTGATTGTTTCTGGGTTGATCAACTGCAGACTTCTGAATCATTACGGCCCCCACCGCTGGCCGGCGCTCAACTCTTCCTTGACCTCTTTGGGAGTAGACAGTTGAGACTTCCTTCTTTGCTGGAAAAGTCTTCTTGATGGCAGCGGAAGCAGATGTATCTTTCTGAATTTTACCACTCTTGATTTCGGCTTCAACTCTGTCACCAGTCTGAATTAACTCGGTGAACCCTACAGACGAACTTCCAATCAGGTGATTGAAAAAGGGGCCTGACAGTGTACCTAAGAGCATATCTACAAGCTCTCTCTCAGATAGAGGTGGTTGTACTCGTCCCGCTAAGTCTCTCTATTTCTGGGCATACTCCTTAAAGCCTTCATTGGAGACCATGCCCATACTCTATAATTGAGTACGGGTAGGTTCTAAGTCCACATTGTACTGATACTGATTGTAGAAGGCAGCAACCAAATCCTCCCAATTAGCACATCGGACCTCTCTAGCATGTAGAACCAATCCAATTGCGTACCTGACAATCTATCCTAAAAAAAGTGGACCCACAGGTCCTTGTCAGAAGAATGAGGTTGAATTTTTCTGATGTAAGACCGTAGGTGCATCTTCGAGCAAGACACCCCATCGTACTTAGAAAACATAGGTACTTTAAACTTCGGGGGAATGGCAATTCCAGAAACCAAACCCAACTCTTCAAAGTCCAGCCCAGGCACTCTTTGAATCTCCATGGCTGCCAGACGTTCTTCCAGATTCTTGTATTTTTCATCTGCGGGAGGATACTGTTGTTCAGAATAGTCTTCATCCTCTTCTTCTTCTTCTTCCTCAAACTCAGATGGTACTGCAGCTCCCTTTCCTTTTCCTACTCCTTCATCAGATGTTGAGGGGAAATCCAGGACCCTTCTAGCTTGACCTTCAAATTTTCTACCCAAAGTAGCCACACCAACTCTCTTCTTTTTCTTTTTCTCCTTCTCCTTCTCTAACAGAGCTTTAAGATCCTCCTGAACCTTAGCCAAGGTCGTGAGTAGTTGTTGGGACTGTGAATTCTGCGCTTGCAAATCTTTGACCATCTGCTTTATATCCATCTTGCTGAAATAAACAATAGAGAGATAAGGAAACCTGGTCTGAAGACTTGTTTATGCATATGATGAATGAAATGTATTCATGTAATGCATTCAAGGATTCAGAAATTCAAATTTGTATTAACAAAAAGGAACAAATGTCATATTAATAGGATATAATTTGTTAGTACATCAATGCCCCATAGGCAAATAATACAAAATTCTAATGTAAAAAGACGTTGTGTATCCTTTTTGGTGCAATGTAGGTGTTGAGAGTCTGCTCTTCTTGAAGTTGACGAGTAAGTTCTAAAACCTTCTTCTCACTGGCGTAGAATTGGGCTTCAAACGTATCGCGTTCTCCCTTGAGCTGTTTCCAACTCCTTTGTAAATATTCCAATGATGTTGGCATGTCAGGATGTAGGAGGGTGTATGGAACCTCTCCTTTCATAACAGGCTCTTTGATCACAGGGAGAATGTAGGGGTAAGGCATCATAAGACTTTGGGTGCGGGTTCGCACCCATTTGAGGTAAGGCTCAAGGGGGATGGAATTCTTGTGTCCCAAGGTCTTACTGTCTACCTTGTTGGGCATCCTCCAAGCTCAGATAAACCTTTATCGAAGTCCTTGAGCGTCATTGTCGAAGTCAAAAACCAAGTATGGAATCAGCATGTCATGTGGGCCATCCCTTTGGGCATACCTAAACTGTCTCAGAGCCAAGCAGGGGTTGTAGGTAATGCCTCCCCTAATGCCTAGTAGAGGGACATTAGGGAATTCCCCACAACAATCAATGATGATAACATTTTCTCTAGACCGAGAACACCAATGAATATCTGAATGTGTAAGAGTCATCAACCGTTGTGACCACCTCATACCTTTCTCATTCTTCAAGACTGATTGGGAAAGGTGAGAAATAAACCACCTTGCTAGAAGAGGAGTACAACACATGAGAACACCTCTTTTCCTTATTGTTCATGTGTGAAATGAGTGGAGGATGTCCCCAAGAAAAGTAGGCACATGATTCTGTGACATGAAAATCTTGATAGCATTCACATCTATAAGCTAATCAGGGTTTGGGAACAAGACCAACCCATATATGAGAAGTGCTACAATCTCCTCAAAAGCTTGCAGATCTAGAGAATTCCAGCATTCTTGAGCTTTCTCAAACATGAACTTTGCCAAGAAACCCTTGATACCACTTCTGGTTTCCCAATGACCTATGACATCAGATGGTTGCAAGTGTAGGGCTTGAGCAACATCTTCAGGCTTTGGATCTCTTTCCGTACCGTTGAAAGGTAGTTGATGGAGAATAGGAATCCTCAAGAGTTGAGAAAATTCCTCCAAAGTAGGCACTAGCTGGTAGTCAGGAAATGTGAAGCAGTGGTGTAGGGGGTCATAGAACTGGAAGAGAACTTTCACCATGTCTTCCTCTGTGTTGGAGTTGACCAAGTTGAGAAGTCGACCATGTTTTTCAGTGAATGGAGAATACTTTGGAATCTTGGAAGTAAGCTCCTTGAGTTGAGGAGGAATTCTCACAAGGTTGACCTGGATAGTTTTCCTACGAAGTGATTCCATAACCTATAAAACAAGAACAAAGATGAAGATCCAAAATCCTTGAAATGGTTAGTGGATTCAAATGATGCTTCATGATGTCCATGATGTTATGCACAAGTATATATACAAGCAAGTCACACAAGTTCCCAGTTTCAGGCTTGCATGGGGTTTCATAGGTAAGTACCCTCTTGAAGTTTAGTTGGCTCAACCTGTCCTATAAATAGTAACTGGGTTCTAAGGAGCTCAATATCACTGGATTATTTTCTGTGTTCATTGTTTCAGTTTAGCCACTTTACTGGCGACTGAAATATTCCAAGAAAACAACCCTCGATGAGTGTAGTATCAAGTATCTACCAACTTCGGACTACACCAAAGTCGGTCATCTCACTACATCCTAAAAGGCCAAGATGGCCAAGTAAAGGTTATAAAAGTCCATTAGTGCTTCATGACATCACTCAGCGGCCCCGTATTCTATTTGATTGACTCAAAGGCTACCGGTACCCACAAATATGTCGCACTAATATAGTTATTGCTTCAACCATGTCGTTATACCCCGCACAGTTTCCACAACGTATTGCTATTTACCTATGAATGTTTCCCAAATCCGGGTAGAGGATTCAAACCCAAACAATAGAACCAAATGTAAAGCAACCAAAGCAAACAAGGTAAGCATGTAAAGGTGATCTAAACCCTAAGGTAACCCACTTTTAGATCATTTTCCCCAGCAGAGTCGCCAGTTCTATGATACGGTGGGAGAACTGACTTGAGGTTTTGCGTTTGTGTTCGAAAATGTTTCGGTTTAGCAAGAGTCACCACCGACTTTTTATTTTATCCAAAGCAAAGGTCAAAAAGCACAGGAAAGACCTTTGAGATGTTTTCTTGGGCTCGGGGGGTAGATTATGAAAAGGGAAGGTGCTAGCACCATTTTCATCCATGGTTTTCCATGGGCTCCTAGTTACTTGTTTAGATCACTTGCTTTGCTTTTCCAATTGTTTGAAATGGTGCTTTGTGTGTGGTTTTTGAAAATATTTTGAAAAGAGGCCTTTGTCTAGGCAACCTTTGTAATAATTCTTGTTTGAATGTATACAAAGGTGTTTGTCTTTTGAAAAGATGTTTCAATGTTTGAAAGTTTGTTTTTGGGGAAATGTTTTGAAATTGTGTATGTGTTTTTGAAATTAGCAAGGATGTTTGCAAGTTTGATCAAGTAACTAGGAGTTGTCTACCCTACTCAAAGATCTTTCCTACATATTTTTAACCCTTTGACATAATTGTTTTACCATTTTATTTGGTAAACAACCTTCTGTTTGGATATTAAACGGGACGGACGTGGGTCATCGTATGACCATGATAACAATATTTCCAAATATATTAGCAAGTTTTTTGAGGGACTAGATCATTTTGTATAGGCAACCAAGATAGCTTCATCGAGAGACTATGATCTTTTGTTTTGATTTGTTTTGCCAAGATACCTAGCATGCATACCATGGCCATGTTTTAAGGCAACAAGTGGATGAAACTCTAGGGGTGCTTGTGTGCATTGTATTGTCATTTTTCATGCATTTTTGTCTTGTGTTTAGTCATGCTATTTGTTTGATTTTGGTCTTTGCATACAAACCCTAGTTTTTACTATCATGGATATGTGAAAGCAATAAAATGCGTAAAAGTAAATCTACAACTATTACAATATTGATATGGAGAGGGGGATACAAGTTTGAATAGGGGGATATTGCATAAAATAATGCCCTAAAACTATTATTACAACCAAATTGAAATATTGCACAAATAAATAAATAGACAATATTTAAATATACAATTAAATATAAATATGCAAAATGTTTTTGTATTTTATTTTATGTATGTAAAATAAGTTATTTAATGTCCTAAAAATAAGGGAAAATAAAAATAATTATTTTTGAAAGGGTAGAAACCCTAGTTTTTGTTTTAAGAAAATATGCTTTATATTAATTATTTATTCATTTATGTACAAAGAAAATAAATAAAAATATATATTAAATGTTAAAAAATAATATTTGTGAGAAAATAATATTTTAAGTATAAAAATAAAAATGTATAATATTTTTATATTATTTATAAGTTTATTTAAGAAAATAAAAGTATTTAGCCTAATAAACTATTTTTTGTAATAAAAAATAATAAAAATAATAAAATAAAAATGTAAAAATTAAGAAATATTTTTGATGATTTTTAATGTTCAAGAAAAATAAATAAAGTCAGAAAATAAAAATAGAAATGGAAAATATGAAAAAATAAAAACAATGGGCCAAGGGGGTGTAGGAAGTAAACAAGGGGTGTCAATAGCAGGACAAAGCCAGGCCCAACCCATTTCCACTTCGTCCCTGTCCTCCAGAACAAAAATGCACGCGCTGCAACTTCAAACCTGTTCTCTCTATTCTTTGCTTGAAATCAAAAACTCATAACATGAAAATTATAGAGCTTTAAACCATGATTCTAACCATATAAAAAACATGATCTAACTCTAATAAACCAGGGAGAATTTTATCACCCCCAATTTCTGACCTAAAAAATTCAGTAACTTTAACATCCAAATTCTCCTAGCTCAGCTAACATAAATGAATTCTATGCATATGTACAGCTCAAGGATAATGAGGACTACATTTTTTCTTCACAAACCTAAGCCTAATGATTCCTAAATAAGAAGATAGAATTTTGAGAAATACCTGTTTCAGTCAAACTCAAGTATGGCAATGTAGCAACTTTTGGTGAGGCCTGAAGGACTTTTGAGCTTGCTTGATGTTCCCTTAACCTTCCCCAATGCTTGGTGTGATCGGTGGAAATAGAACTGACTGTTTTTTAAGCTGGTTTCGCGAAATGTCGCGGTAAGCAAGAGTCGCCACCGTCTTTTATATTCTCCAACATGGAAAGGACAAAAGCACAGCAAAATTCCTTATGAGAATGTTTCTCGGTTCGGGAGGTAGATTTATAGAAAGGGAAGGTGTTAGCACCCTTTCTATCCGTGGTTATCCACGGGCTCTTAGGTACTTGCTCTTATGTTTTCAAAAAATGATTTGCTTTTCAAGTGTATGTGGGTTTTGAAAAAAGAAGTTCGTTTGGAAAACATCTAAGTAACTCTTGTATCAGTCCTCAAGAGTGTATGAAGTGTTTTGTTTGAAAACTTTTTGAAAGTGTAAGGTGTGAAAAGTTGTTTTGTTTGTTTTTTAAGAAGAGCAAGTACTTAAGAGAAATCTACCTACTCTAAGGAATTAAGCTGTGTAAGAGTCCTTTAGATAGTGCTATCCCACCATTGAGAGGTAGGTAGCACCATCGTTGGAGGTGTTCGGGTCAATTCTATTATTGGGACAGGTGTGGTCACCGAAGCAATGGTAGGACACCTTAGAAGTAACCCTAATGTCCTAGATCCTTTGTATCTGAGGCAACCGTTTCGAGGCAACTGGATCTTTAGACAAAGGGTGACCTCTAAGACGTCCTATACTTGATGACCACCTCAAGGCAACGAGTGAAGCGTACCCTAGAAGTGGCATGTGCTTTGTGTGTTATTTTTCAGTTAATGTTTTTTTTACATGTTATTTGTGAGCTACGGATTGGTTTTATTTACATACATTCTTTCATGCATTGTTAACAGTTAGGGGTGCGGAAAGTAAATTGCAGAAATGTAAATTCTAACTATTACAAGGCGCGGGTCTATACATCGCCAAAAAAACAAAGACCCATTTTGTAAAATAAAGTGCGAGAAATTTAAATAAAGCGGTAAAATTCCTATTTAACTATTACATAGCTGGAGACAGTTACATAAATAATCAAAATAAAATAAATGCGCGCGAAAAAATTAAATCGGGAACGTCCTAAGGGCTTTGACCCTTTTAAGAAAAGAAATGAATTTTTTTGTCCTTTTTTGTGATTAAATGAAATTAAAACTAATGATTAAACTAATTAATTAATTTATTAAAAGAAAAAAAGTTTTTGTATTTTTATGTTTTTTTAATGAAATAAAATAAAAGAATTAAAATTCTAAGTTAACCTAATTCTAAATTATTTTTATTGATTGTAAAGAAAAAGAAATTAAAGTGGACCTAATTAAACTATTTTATTTGTTAATATTTTATTTACAAAAATAACATGAAATTATTAATAATAATAATATTAATTCTTTTTTTTTTTTTTTTTTATGAAAATATTAATTATGTTAATAGTTAATAAAAAAAAAAGAATAAGAAAAAAATAAGGCAAATGACAAAATAATAAAAAGGAAAAGCAAACCCAAGGGGGGTTTGGGCTAGAATTGAGGGTGTATATGGAATTGTGAGGCCCATGAACCTTCAGCCACGTTGACCCTTTCTGGTTGCCTACGCCAGTGTTGACTCCTAAGCACCATGGTCCTCATGCTTTGGCCACTGGATTGGCGCTTGAGACACTTGGCATGCTGATCTGTGAGGGTTTATGGTGGAAGCTATTTGAGGGCCTGCACGTGATTACCTGGGAAAAAATAGAAACAAGGAAATTGGGGGACCTGGGAATCGAACCCAGGTCCCAGTGATGAACAAACACGTCACCAACCACTGCACCATCGCGTTGTCTTTGTAAACATAATAATCAACAAATAATATATGTTAATAATAACAACTATGCTGGAACTCAGAAAAACGCGCGCCAAGTTTGAATCTCCCAATCATACGTCAACACGCCATCTCCTTCTTCGTTTCACCTGCAGAAATATCAAACAAATAGCGGGGGTTTTAAACCCCCACAAATTGGAAAAGAGAAAAATAGCGATTAGTGATAGGCGCAAGATAAATTGAGCGCGAGGGTTGCAATGAGTTCGTCTGGATGTCACGAGTTCAAGCATATGCGTGAGAAGGCCTAATTTTGCCTGTGCTTGAAATCCCCAATTCGAGACCTTAAGAACCCTAAAAATCTCCAATGGTGATTCACGATTATGTACATGATAATGAAATTAAACAATGCCAAAAGCTTTGTAAAGGGTCAAGCAACGTAAAACAACGATTATAACATGTTAAGGATGCATAGAATGTGAGTTTCAATTCTAGAAAAAATTTGCAAACCGTGAGTTTATTCTGGGCAGTTTTATGAGCTTTGGCGCTTAGTTCTGATCGCAAAAGGTTCCTGGAAGGTCCAGCAATGTATTTGGATCAAAATAAATGCTTGAATTGCACTGGAAGATTGATTTCAGTTTGTGACTTTTCTTTGGAATTTTGGAAATTTGCTATGCTGTTTCAGGAGTCTCTAGGTCGTGCCTTAGGTATGAGAGGCTTGCATATATGTCTTTGAATGAGAATCAATCAATATTATGAGCTTTTAACCCTTGCAATGAAGTTTTGGATTTTGCCATAACCACCATTAAAGAAACTTGCCATTTTTGTCCAAATTTGAATTTTTATGCTTGAAATGGACTTTGCACGAATTTGGTATGTGTTTCATGACATATAAAAGTCATTCAAAACTCAAAGATACCATTTAACTCATTTTTTGATTTTTATTTGAATTAGTATGGATTAAAGTGAATTAAATCCATAAAAATTAAATAAAAATGAAAAAATAAATGTTTGGTCTTGTAATGGGTCATGGGACACGTGGGTGGCATGACAAGGATGAATCAAGTGGAAAAAAGTGGGCCCTTTTGTCAAAAATTGAAGTTTCAAGGATAGTTGACTTTGGCCATTTTACAAACATTTCCCAACTTCTCCAATGCATATCTTGCTCAATTTTGATCATATGAACATGTTCTTGGACATTTTGGAAAGGTCTTGAAGTCCTCTAACCAATGCCTTTGGTCCCATGTCATTCTGATTTAACAATCTCAAGTTATGATCTTTGACTTAAAATGCCTTTTTGTTGACTTTTGAAAATGACCTATAATGTTGAAATTGATAACTTTTTGTGAGAGCATTTCTTGGACTTGGAATGTGAAGATGAGTTGTAGGATATGTCATCCCCTTCAAAATGAGCATTGGATGGGATTTTTCTGATGAACAATGAAAAAGTTATGCCTTGGTCAAGTTACAGTTGACTTTTCAGCTGTCCAAAAATAGAAACTTTTGCATCTTGATGATTTTTGAGCCATGCTTGTGGAATCATGATCAAGACTTGATCAAATGATGATTGTGGCTTAAAAAGAAGATGTTGTCCAAATTTTTTGACTTTTGACTGCCAAATGACCATTTTGCCCCTATAGTTGACTATGGAGCAATTAGGGTTTTTGACTGTGCAACTTGACCTTGTGAGCCTTGAAACATGACATGTAGATGCTTGACAATGTATATGATCATATGGGACTTGATTGAGCCTTTGAAAACTTCAACTTCCTTGCAAGAACCAAAACCCTAATTTAACTGGCTTAGGAGGGTGCTTGACTGTGTAGCCCTTGAGTAGACTTTGAACCATTTGAGGTGATGCTTGTCAAAACTTTGAAGAATATGGGAGGGCAAATTTTGGTGTACAACACTTGGCTTGCTTTGAAATGGCCTGAATATGCTTGTAGAACTCAACCTGCAAAGCTTCAAAGCAAAAATGGTGAAGTGTGAAAATGGAGTTACCGTGGCTTGAGAATGGTTGGGATAGTTTAGGTATGTTTTGTGAAGTGTGTTGGAACTGGTTTCAAGCAAAACGCACGAGTGGATTTTGTTTTGGAAGTGAATCTGCAAAACTTGCCCTGTTTTTGCAAGAACTTGGTACTTTTGTGTATTTGGGTGTTTGAGAGCTTATGGAATCGTGTTATAGGCTTTGTGAGATATGCTAAACTTGTTTGAAATATGCACAAAGTTTGGTTTTATCAGATTGAAGAGTTGTAGAGTTTTTGCACACTTTCTTGCTTTTGAAGCAAAAGTGAAATGACAATGCCCAAGAGCCTGTACAGGCCTGCTTCTTAGCTGCACATAGTTGGTGTACTTTGCCCCAAGTTTGTGGACTTTGTTTGCTGCAAAAGATTGGGTTCAAGTCTCAAGGGAAACAAAATTGCATAAAGTGGACTTAATGAAAATGGCATTGTTATCTTTTTGCCAAAAATGGATTAATCCTTTGTATAATGCTTCATAGATCAGAACAATGCCTTAATCCAATTTATTTGCATTTAATTCATGAGTTTAGGAAGGTTTAAGACCTGTAAACCAAGTACAAGCAAGGTTTGGACAGATTTTGCAACTTGTAGCATCGTGTAAAATGCCTTGGACAAAAGTGATGATTTGCCGATTTCAAACTTTCGATTCTCCCTAATGACAAATGATCTTGGAGAGTTCTTGGACATTTTGGAAATATTTTATCATGCTCTACAATCCATATTTGAAATTTATTTTGATATTCCACTTGGAACTAGGTGAAAAATTGCCATGAAGATAGGTCAAAATCCTGCCTAAACTAGGGCAAAATTTCACTAAGTTAAACGTTTCATGGACCCTTATTCACAAAATCATAACTTGATATCCAAGAATATTTTGGGAAACATTTGTGAATAAAAGTTGTATATTTTGTGGAATACTACAACTTTCATGTTGGAAGTTTCTTTTGAATCCAATTGCATCATGGTGAAAAAGTTGGGCAAAGTTAGGAAAAAATAAGAAATTTTCATAACATAGAAAAATTCTTAGTTATGAAAATTTTTCATTTTAAACCCTAATTTTGAAAATTAGGTTTCTTGGTGAACAAGTTTCATGTTTTTACACATATTGATGAAAAATTACCCTTGGCACTTGATTTTGACCAAAAAGTCAAAGTTTGACTTTTCAGTGTACAGTTGATTTTCGATCAGTTGACTGGAAAATTCATCTGTCAATCCAATGCTTTTGAGATCTTTTGAACCTTGCGATTAGGTCAAGATGATTCCATTGAGTCCTTGAATCCATGCTTGAACCTAATTTGCCATTGGCTAGGTGAAAAATCAGAAATTGCCCTTCTACGGTCAAAACCCTAAAAATGACCATTTTGCCCTTTTGATGATCTGATCAAATTTCTAGAGGAGTTGTGGTCCAAACTTGATAAAATAGTTCACATGAGTCTATAATGTTGATTTGGATCAAAAATTATGAGGTTTGACTGTAAATTGGCCATAGTTGACTTTTTCCCCAATACAATTGATTTTTAGGTCAACTATCTAATTGACTAGTCAAAAATTTGATTCAAGGCTTGAAACTTGGTATGAGCAATCTTAGGAGTCCAACATGAAGTATGAAAGTCAAATTGGGAATTGGAAGTCCAAAAATCCTTGCGAAAACTCAAACCCTAATTTCAGGTCATTAGTGCAAGGAGATGTCTTGAGCTGAGCAAACCCTAATTCTGTCTTGAGTCTAAAGAGTCTTGTGGGGAAAACTTGGTAAAATGAAAGGGAAAATTTTGGGTTACAACAGAAGATGATGAATAAATTTGGGGAAATTCACAAAAGACTTATAATCTTTTCAATTCTTTAACAACTTTCCAAGCATTTTCAAGTCGTGCATATAAAAACAAATTTATAGTAGACATCCTAAATATTATTGTAAAAAATAATGATCTCAAGGAGATAAAATATAACCAAGTTATGATCCTTTGAAGTCACACAAAATAATTTGATAGCCTTTTCAATGGACTTGTAATATTCTTCAAACTTAAATGGTCCTCCATGCTAAATTAGCCTTTGATCTTTGAAGATAACTGGTTAAGGACCATTTAAAGAGAATCATGGCTTTGGAATCAATCAAAAATCTCAAAAAATGATCAAGATATGGTCCTTGGAAGTCAACTAACTCTAGTTTAGAGAGTGTCAAAATGACTTGGAACCCCTTTTAAATTTTTATTATTTTTCTTGCACAATTAGATCTTGTAATGTGAAGAGAAGTTGTTGTAGATGATGATAAGAATCCATAGAAAAAATAAACTACTCAAAACATTGAAAATTGAGAGAGTTATGAACTTGTGATCACTGAATCAAGAACTTTCTAAATTAGATCAAACTTGTTGAATCAACCTTGAATCTTTTAAACTTTATTTGCAAAATAGAGCATGATAGATCACATTAGACCTTGAAATGATGTTGTCTTGAAGAACAGTCAAAGGTGGAGCTTAATTCTCAATGAAACTTATTTAAGAAGGTATGGAAATAAACACATGAACCTATGAATCTTATTGATGAATACCACCACCAAATTGGAGGAAAACTTGACCTAAATAAGGTGAGACAACTCTTTGAACCAAAATAACTTTGATCATAGACATAGCCTTGAACCTTAAGCGCTTGAAATCCATTTAGGTTATACGGTGAGATGGATGTAGTTGTGTCATCACCTATATATATATATCTTGATGTTATTTAAAAGAACACATGTTTAAGATACACAATTCAGAGTGCTTGGTGATCCCTCAAGAGCAAACTTAAAGATAGGATGAAGTAGAAAGGGAGACCAACCCTAATGTATGATCTTGATGTATTGATAATATGAGATGATGAGAGGTCTTAGGGGAAAAAATTTGGGGTATAATAGTTGTGACATAAAGACAACCATCAATAGTTGTCAACAAGATCAGAATCATAGACAACTACCATCAGTAGTAGCAGCATATAGACCATCAAACAAGCATCAGTAGATGTTGCTTTCTTGATCCCAATGAGGGATATCATCCTGCCTTTTCAACGGTCATGAAGTACCAGAAAATATATCTCCCTAAAGCTCACCCAATGATAAACAGGGTGCCTGCTCTGATGCCAATTAAAATTTTGGAACTTGTACACACCATGAACATACTGATGTTACAACATCAGAACATGATGTTAGGACATATGTTACAACATCTGTAGATAGATTGAATAACAATATCAAATTGAAATAATATATAGAATTTAAAGTGCATAATGATAAAGAACACAATAAATTTTTAACCCAATTTGGTGCTAACTCATCTACTCTGGGGGCTACCAAGCCAGGAAGGAAATCCACTATTAGCAGTATTAGTTCGAAGCTAAACTAGTCTCAAGTTTACAACTTCTTGCCTAATCCCTACCGAGTGCAACTTCTACCTCGGTCCTCTCTATATATGATAAATCTACATCCCACTTCCAATCTCTGCAGTGATAAAATATTTATCCCAATCACTAGGGTTGTCTATAAACAAGTCACAATCACAGTAACTTGAAATAAAAGCGAAATTTATACGTCAATCACAATACTTAGCTAAGACCCTTAACTAAGAATAATACTCAGATTTCTTAAAAGCTTCTTCCAAGAACAATACCCAACTCTTGCCTACATGCTTTGAGGAGAACATTACTCAACTCATTACCTAAAGGTTTCTGAGTGAGAAAACCATGTCTACCACAAAGTATCAAAAGATACAGAGGGTGACTTACATTGCAAGGAACACGAGAGACTCTCAAACCTAAACCCTTATTTTAAAATAATATTCATAAACAATTTTCCCTAGGTCTTGGTCTTCCTTTTATAAGCCTCTAGCTGATGTGGGCTTCAAAATCTCTTCCCAATTATTCCTTGATCCACAAGATGATTAGTGCATAAAATATATCCTTAAATCTTGGAACAAATCCTCAAGTATCCTAAATTAGCTTAACAACAAATCCTCAAGTATCCAGATTGCATATCCTTGACATGCGAAAAATACTTGAGATATATCCAAAAGAAATCTCATAAAATCAATTTAAATCTGTCAAGAAATTACAAAACAGCAACATTTGTTGTACCAGACCATGATGTCATGACATTGTCTTTGACATCTAGTTAAAAATCTCATAACAACACAACCCGTTATGAACTACCATGTTTTCCTAAAATTTAGCCAATCACAAAACTATGGTATTAACATATTTTATTTTTTTATGAAAAATTATTAGCAAATAATAACGGTTGCTGCCATAACCGTGGTTATAAAATCTAGACTTTCTTGGGTTCGAACCTTAGTTCCCTCAGATATATTATTTATTTAACATTAAGGCGCATCTTTTCCATTTTATTTATTTTTATATATAAAATAAAGGGTTACGACTTCATTTGTTTTGTTCAACCATTGTGACACATTTATATATATATATATATATATATATATATATATATATATATATATATATATATATATATATATATATATATATATATATATATATATATATATATATATATATATATATATATCACCACTGTTGGTAACGTAAACCGTTGTGAATATATTTATTTATAAGTGAATTAACACTCGCTCTTTGACAGTAGCGCTATATCTTTCACATAAAAACCCAGAACCCATTTTTTCTATTATTCTTCATCATTAGCATTCATATTCTACAGTATAGTCGTCAATCTTGTTCTTCTTATATAAAGATATTCTTCATTTTCCTTATTCTCTTGTTTTTGTGTATGTTATTGCTATGTTTCACATGGTTTTCTTATTAATTTCTTCTTGTTAGATAGTTTATGGTTCTTTTATTGTTGCATGTTGTTCTACGTTGTTGTTGCATGTTGTGTTGTTGACAAATAAGTTTGCGGTTTCATATGTTGATAATTTTCATGGTGTTTGTAGGACTCGAGAAAAGTGAATAAAGAAAATACAACAACATCAAACTTCACCTTGTTTTAGAAGCTATGAAAAGAAATATAAGAAGTATGAAGCTATTGTGTTAACTTCATCCACCTTATATTTTTTTCATGGCTTCACAAACTAGATGAACCTCATATGGTGATGATGATGGTGGTAGTAAGCGTATAGTATGAGTTGATAAGGTACATATGGTTTATGTAGTAATGGAAAAAAATACAAGAAGTATGAAGTCATTGTGGAAACTTCATTCACCTTGTATTTCTTTTTCATTGCTTCACAAACTAGATGAATCTCATAGTTCCACAATTATTTTCAATAAAAGGTGTGTCCTATAAACAACTTAATAAATTTTGTGATAATTGTATGTTGTTAGTGTTTTATGGCTAAAATGTATGTTTTTTTTATTGTGTTACATGTATTTGTTGTGTTTTTGTATGATGTTTTTGTTGACAAATGTTGTCAAAACAAGAACAAAATATTGCTAACTCATAAGAAAAAAGCTTCTTATGACTTAGCAATATTTTGTTTTTTAAATTCTTGTACAGGTTGACAGAAGATGAAGTTTAGTTTATTATATACTATGTATATTGTTTGTTTCAGTAATCTTTTAATGAAAATGAAATCATTTAAATTGACATAGAAACTTATAATTTGAAAATTAAGATGTATTTGAAAATCAACCTATATCAATCAATGTTTTCCAAATAACATGTGTCTCATTTTGCACATTTTATGTTCCTTAACCCATAATATATGATTCAATAGCCGGTTTCCTACAATACATCAATATTTATTATTCTACTTTACCCCACCGTCGTTGCTTATCATCGTGATTGTTAAAATCATGATTGTTATGTTGATAAGTCATAGTAATAATCACGATGATAAGCGATGATGATGAGGTAAAAATAATAAAATATATCGATGCATTGAAGGAATCTGACCATTGAACCAGATATGTTTTAAAGAACATAAAATGTGCATGATGAAATGAATGCAATTCGGAATACAGTGGTGTGTTTAAGTTGATTTTCAAGAATAGTTTAATTTTTCATATTATATTGTTCTTTACCGATTTTAATGGTTGTACTTATATAATAAGGTGTATCATAAAACAAGTAATATATATTGGTATATAATAAACTATGGGTATATTCCACAATGGTTTTCTATTTTAACCGAGATCTAATGTAATTTATTTGTTATAATATTCACGAAGTGTTGTGGTGATTTTTATCGGTAAGAAAGTTATTATACTTAATACAGATGATTATAAATATGAAGGGTTGTTTGTCTATTTGGTTGAAAAGTCCTTTGAATCAGAGTGGTTCAAAGTTCACCATAGTTGTAGGTGTTGTTAGAAACCAAGGAAGTTGTTTATTTCTTTGTTTTTGTTAGAAGATTGTAAGAGAAGTGTCAATTGTAGGTTTGTACAAATATCTGAAAATAGTGAAAATCTCTCACGGGGTGAGAGGGAACTAGAGTACTTTTGTTTAGAAATAGGAACCAAAATATATCTATGTGTTATTTACTTTTATGCACTTTATTTCTCTTCATTTCTTCCATTGTTAAATCAAAAAAATAAAAGAGATATTCATATGCTAAAGTAACCGGATAATTTCATAAAACCTAATTCAGCCTTCTTTGATTGCACGCTCATACTAACAACGAAGATACCCAAACCCGTTGGAGCGGGTTTTGAGTTCAATTATTTATTCTCGTTTAGGTTTGGGGCGAAGAACATATATTTATCTAGAATTTGAGTTTGGGTAGTGTTTACGCAGATTTTTGGTAAACTACTTCTAGTTTCTTTTTAAAGGTTACTTGCAGGATAAACTAGGGAATCCTAGGACGCAATGCTAAAATTTAGAGTTTTTCTTAATGTTTAAAAGCTATTGATACGAGTTATGTAAAGAAATTGCAGGAAGACTCAAAGTACAAAGGTAAAAGGAAAATAATTAAAGGGAGATAAATTTAACAAGAAAACTTCATATTTGAAAAGGAAAAATTGCTTGAAATTCATAAAATAGAACACATACATACATTTTCCAGAAATCACTCTTTTCTCACTTTGACACTGATACTTTAAGTGTCTCTTACAATGTAATAAATGCGGACCCCTAAAAATGAAAACAAACGTTGTTTATATAAAAAATCCTAAAATAACTGTCTGCAACGGTCGACTAAGCACAATCTTCCATGTTTACAATCCATGCACACTCCATCTTGTAAGCCTTCACATGTCTTTAAGAAAACAGTCCATCCACTATGCCAAAAAAGACTTACGAAAGCGCTTTTTTTGGCCTTTAAAAGCGCTTTCGTAGGTGGCACTGCTATAGGTTTTAGCAGCGCTTTTTGTTTAATGAAAAGCGCTTTCGTAGGTCTACCTAATACAGCTCTTTTTTATGAAGAAGCGCTTTCATAGGTCTACCTAAGGCAGCACTTTTTTCTGGAAAAGCGCTCTCATAAGTTTTCTTTTAGCAGCGTTTTTTTATGGAAAAGCGTTGTCTTAGGTAGGATTTTAGCAATGCTTTTTTATGGAAAAGCGCTTTCATAGGTGGTCTTTTAGCAGCGCTTTTTCCTGGAAAAGCGTTGTCATATGTTTACCTTAGACAGCGCTTTTTGTGAAAAAACGCTTTCATAGGTTACCTAAGGCAACATTTTTCTTGAAAAAGCGCTTTCATAGGGTGTTTTTTTTAGAGGTATAATTTATATAATTCATATACCTGCATTGTTTGCAGCATATTATTTATATAAACCAGTTTCCATAACCTGTAATTCATAAACCGCGGTAATGCATTGTATACCATTGTAATCTAAAATATATATACACCATTTTTGTACCTCAAAATATATAAAAACCATTGTCATCAGCATTGTAACTCAAAATCAGTCTTACAAAATCAACCCTAACAACAACTAAACCAGTCCTAATGTATGAAAGAAACACGGTCAATTATGTATTAAGGTTCTGGTCCTGCAAGGTTTGAACATAATAACACGGTCAATATGGTATTCCATGTATACATGTAACGTATTCATAACATTTTTCATATAATAATGTATTCATACCTTATATGATTCTCTGCTCAATAAAATATTGACACAATTCCTCTTTGATTTCTTCCAACTTAAGTTTCATGTAATATGCATATTTGTATTCATCGAAGTACTACATAACAAAACATAATATGCATGATTTAGTTAAAAGTAAAAAATTATATGAAATATCCGAGAAATAATAAAACAAGTCCTAAGTTATAAATCCATACCGTGACTGGAATCTCTATTTGATTCAGTTGAAGGATTTCTTTGATAAACCGCATAACGAAGTATCCGCAATCTATACCGTTTTGTTGTTGAGGACACTACATAGAAAAAGAAATAAGAATATATAGTTGTATTGTTTTATCAAATAGCATAAATATTATAAGCAAAATAGTGGAAATTAATATACCTGTACTTTGATCCAATTAATGTTGTTGGATTTAGACCGTCGTACCCGAGCTTCTCTTTGACACCGGAATACTTGTATCGCTCTAACAAAATAAAAATATATATTTAGAACAATGTCACAGAAATAATTAAATATATAAATACACACAAATATTTAGAATAATCTCACTTACGTATCAATCATTAACTTCATATCCGGATAATTTGTCCAATCACCGTCAACCAAATTCAGATGATAGACCACTTCTTTTATAGGATCGATAGCAACCAACAACCAGTGACGTCTATAAATTAAAACAATAGTTTAGAAGAAAATTTTCTACGCAAAAATTACAAATATTAAAATGAACTTAGAATGAAAATCTAACCCTGTAGGAATAGTATTATACGCCCAAAGATATAAGCTTTTTGTACTGCCAGTTGCCATGAATCTTTCGACTAAATGCTCTCTTACTAATTTCGGTTCCCTACCAATTGTCGCTCCGCAGACACGGGAGGAAGACACGAAATGGAATTTGTTTGACAATTGATTCCCGCGCATCAATTTTTCATATAACAACCTTAAATAAAAATATAATTAATATTAGACTATATTCATTGAAATGTTTAAAAAAAAATTCAGCTAATTACATAATATATAGATGGGGTTACCGGATGTATGCGTGCATAATACTGACGCCTAATTCTGTATGACAGAAAATCTCTTCCATGTCCTCATACTATTACCTTTTTCACTAAGGTCTCTTTCTTTTCTTGGTAGGAATGTGTTCTACTCGTCTCTTAACAACGCTGACAGTTGGATTGATCCAAATACCCTCATTATGATCATTTCTAATACATGATTTATTATCATTTTGATCAGTTATGGTTAAAGATTCAATGTCAACACCAATATCACTTTGATCTCCAATGCTTTCATCAATTACTTTGTTAGATAATAGCACTATAGACCATTTCGTACTTGTCGGATCATTGACATAAAACACTTGTTTAGCTTGAGAGGCTAGAATGAAAGGCTCATCTTTGTACCCCACCCTATTAAGATCCACTTGCAAAAAACTTGACTTATCCATTCGTATGCCATTATTATTTTCAACCCACTTGCAACCAAATATAGGAATCTGAAACTTCTCGTAATCAAACACCCAAATGCACTCGATAACCCCAAAATATGACAGATTTGCAAATTTTGGGTTTAAGTCCTTCACACTTGATATATGCATTACTTCAGCGATCAAGGTGACACCACTATTTTGCATAGTAATTTTGTCATCCTGTTCTTTGGTATAAAATGTGTATCCATTAATTGCATATGCGCTATAAGAAAACACAACTAAACTTGGACCATGTGCTAAACATCTCAATCTTTCTGTTACTGAAGCAGTATCTGAACGATACTTTGAATAAATATGTTCCTTAAACCATGGTATGAAACTTCGATTGTGCTCTTGTACAATCTAATTCTCATTTCTATTCGGATTTAAACCTCGAAGAACACCCTTGTGTATTTCAACATACAGCTCAACTTCAAGCTCATTGTGCAGAACATACAAATGCACTTGATCTCGTTCGACCATTGATATTGTCACAACTTTATTTCCAATTAGCTTATTACCTTATTTTTTTTCAACAACATGAGATTTGGGGAGTCCAATTGATTGAACATTTGATAGATATTCAGTACAAAACTCAACCGCTTCTTCAACAATATATCATTCAGCAATACAACCCTCTGGTCGACTTCGGTTTTTCACATACCCTTTTAATATTTTCATATAACATTCAGTAGGGTACATCCATCTCATATAAGTTGGTCCGCACAGTTGTGTCTCTTTGACAAGATGAATGACAAGATGAACGATTATGTCAAAAAACGAGGGAGGGAAATACATTTCAAGATCACACAAAGTAACAACTATTTCTTTTTGCAATGTTGGTAAGATCTCAGGATCGATCACCTTGCTGCAAATTGACTTGAAGAAAAAACACAGTTTAGTTATTGCGCTTCTTACTTTTTCTGGAAGAATAGAATGTATACCTATCGGTAGAAAATGTTCCATTATAACATGGAAATCATGCGTCTTTAAACTCTTTAACTTGAGGTCTTGCATAGACACAAGTCTTCTAATATATGATGAGTAGCCTTCTGGAACTTTAACCTCACTTAGGAACTTACACAATATTTTTTTCTCCTTTCTGGATAGAGTGTAAACAGCAGGTGGTAGATATGTTCGTCTTCCTTTTTTTACGGGTCCCAATTCAGTTCTTATTCCCATCTCTACCATGTCCTCCCTTACTTTAAGGCCATCCTTAGACTTCCCTTTAATATTGAGTAACGTACCAATAACACTGTCAAATAAATTTTTTTCAATATGCATAACATCAAGAAAATGTCTTACGTACAAAGATTTCCAATATGGCAATTCAAAAAAAAATTGACCTCTTCTTCCACCCACCTGTGACAACTTTATGTGCAAAAGGCTTGCCAAACTGAATACTCACATCTTTCACCTTTTCAAATATTTGACCCCGTGTCAATCCAGGTGGAGCTCTACATTATTCGGTATCTCCGATGAACGCTTTTCTCCATCCACGATATTGATGTTTAGAATTTAAGAATCTACGATGACCGAGAAAGACATTCTTCTGACAAAGTTTCAATCGCATCGTATCGGTTCCATCTTTACAAATAGGACACACTCTTTCACCTTTAATGCTATACCCGAATAGATTTCTGTAGGCTGGAAAATCGTTAATTGTTCCAAACAACACCGCCCTCAAGTTGAAACTTTCTTTCCTATACCCATCATAAACCTCCACACCGTTCTCCCACAAAATCTTCAAATCTTCATTTAAAGGTTCCAAATATACGTCTATGTCATTTCTTGGTTGTTTAGGCCCAGAAATTAACATAGATAACATCATGTACTTACGCTTCATACATAGCCACAGAGGTAGGTTATAAATCATAAGAATCACAGGCCATGTTCTATGCGAGATACTTTGAATACCGTGTGGGTTCATTCCATCAGTAGACAATGCGAAGTGAAGGTTTCTTGCTTCTTTTCCAAATTCAGGATAATCATTATCAATTTTCATCCACTGTGGTGAATCTGCCGGATGTCGAAACTTTCCATCAACAATTCTTTCATCTGCATGCCAAGTTAAGTGTATTGAATCGGTTTCACTATGATACATCCGTCTAAATCTCGGAATTATAGGAAAGTACCATAAGACTTTTGCCGGAGACAACTTTTTCTTATATCGAGGGGCACCGCATTTAGGACACTCATTTAACGATGCATACTCGTTTCGAAACAAAACGCAATCTTTTGGACAAACATGTATCTTGTCATAGCTCATGCCAATAGAGTACAACATCTTTTTGGCCTCATACGTTCGATTGGGGAGAACATTATCCTCTGGTAGAATATCTTTCATAAGGGCTAATAACTCTGTGAAACTTTTATCCGACCATCCATTGCCCGCCTTTAAGTTGTACAACTTTAATACCGCAGATAATCTTGTGAATTTTGTACAACCATTATACAACGGTTTCTCTGCATCGCTTACCAACCTCTCGAACATTTTGAGATAATCATTAAGATCTTATTCAAGCGCTTCTGCAATCTCTTCAACTCGATCATAATCGTATGTATCTGTGCCATTGTCGTTTGAAGCATAGGTCCTATTATCCCCCGATTCATCATTCCCGTCACTTTTCTCACCATGCATATTCAAACATGTATAACTTCTATCAATTCCATATCGTATTAAATGCGATGCCAACTGAACCGCGTCAACCTGATTCCCATAACATCAACACAAACAAGGAAATGTAATTCGACTGGGGTCTTCGGCATGCGCAACAGCAAACTTAACGAATTCCGATACCCCATTCTCGTACTCTTTCGACAATCGATTGGAATACATCCATGTCTTATCCATGGTTTACGGTTTCTGAGTCAATCTGAGCTAAATGATAAATTCGAAAACAAAACCAATACTCAAAACTTGCACTTGCTCTTGCACAACCATATAACAAATCAATACTCAAAACTTTTCACTAAATTCATTTTATTCTATCAACTACTTTAGTACACAAGTATAATACATTCCTACCAAGAAAAGAGACGAGTAGAACACATAAACAAGAAACCATCATTGCTCAAAATCAATCATAAAAAGCACACGAAAAAAACAATATATTAATAGAGTTAACAATATGGCTACCTTTATTAAATATTTTGTTACGCTCTCTATTATTTCTCTCTTAGCTTATTTTACCAATGCAAACTTGTTAATGTAAGTCTATATAATTAATTAAGCATTTTTTTCTGGTTCACAATAATATCATAATATTATTTCAATGCCTCTAAAGAAGTCATGTTCTTTGTACATGAAAGAACCAATAACACACAACAAACCAAACACCCATGACCATAACAATCACAATTAAGTAACAATGACCATCAACACATATCATCAAAACCAGCATTTTAAAAACAATCTGCAACCGCGAAAACGACCACGACGAAACGGTTTTGACAGATGCTGATACCGTTATCACCATTTTTTTATATTGAAGAACAAATTATGGTTAATTCACACCAGAACGACCGCAATGAGTATCGCGACACTAAAATCCAGAAAGCCTTTACACGACGGTTTTTAAGACCGTTTTTAAAACCGATGCAAAGAGAAAAAAATGTCATAGAAATGATTATATGTTTTATGAGTTATTATATTAAATTGCACAACCCATAAATTTAAAACAAGTCATAAACATTGCACGGCCACTAAACTCAAATTATTTCATTAAATAATAACTTGAACAAATTACTGTGATGAACAAAAATTAAACACATAAGTTGAAAAATTGAAGTCAAGAAATGAAAAATTGAAGTCACACAATAAAGCAGTGGGAGAGGGGAGGACGAACGGGTGGACAGAGAGATGAGAGAAGGTTGTGAGAATCGCGTGTTAAACCGTGCGCAGCAGGAAGTGACGGTGGCAGACTGAGACCTCCATCGTCACCGTGTGGGGTGGTATGATGGAAGAGAAACCATGCTTGCTCAAAATCATTAACCAAACAAAAGCACACGAAAACCAGACAAACACATACGAGATGAGGAAAAAAATGAAACCTGATATGAATTACAGTTGGCCGGAGAAGTGGAGCACCGTTGACCACCGTAGAAGCTCTGGTTTAGGGTTTTTTCGTGAAGAAAATCTGAGTGAGAATAGAAAAGTGATACGAATTGTGTTTTGACATTTATTATAAAACTACCTACGAAAGCGCTTTTAAAAGCGCTTTCTAAAGGTCATCTATAACAGCGCTTTTACATCAAAAAGCGCTTTTGTAGCATATCCTATAGCAGCGCTTTTAAAAGCGCTTTCTAAAGGCCATCTTTAGCAGTGCTTTGGAAAAGCGCTTTCTAAGGCTGACCTTTAGCAGCTCTTTTGAAAAGCGCTTTCTTAAGGTACCCTCTGAAAGGCCAGCTTTAGCAGCGCTTCCCAAAAAGTGCTTTCTAAGGGTGACATTTAGAAGAGCTTTTGAAAAGCGCTTTCTTAAGGCACCCTTTGAAAGTGCTTTTTTAAGCGAATTTTTTTTAAAACCTACAACAGCGCTTTTTTCCAAAAGCGCTTTCTTTTATGTGCTGGTAAAAAATTTTTTTGGCGTAGTGATCTTTATCCATTTGAAGCCTTTATTGATTATTCATCAGGGGACAAAGATAGAACAAATTCGGCTAAGTCTTTTAAAACTGCATGGTCTTAATTCTCCTAGTGAAAGGAATTATACCAAATCACCAATAATTCCCAATCTAGCCATCTGACGAGGAACTACTTCGACTAGAGATATCACCAAGGTCGTCGAAGACGTCTTTGACTTACATAAAGTGTAAAAAATCCAAACTTTTAGAGCTATAACCCATAAACCTTATTAAAAAATCAGGTCTAAAATTCCAAGGTAAAAAATTGCCCCCCAAAAATGCATTTTCGATTGAGAATTATTTCGACAGAGAAATATGGAATTTTTCCTTTGACTAATTTTTGACACTATAGATACCTTTTTGCTGACATCATTATCATAATTGCTACTTTATACATTTAGTCCCTTCGGAAGGATTTCAATTATATATCATGATTACGCCTAATCCCTAGGTCGTGGGTTTCAAAACTGCTACCACCAACTTTCCCACTTTCTGGAATTGAAACGTTAGGGTTTCAAAGGTTTGATTCCAGTTGTCACTTATCCCGATGCTTTCACAAACCCTTTAGTTTCCTAACCCTTAAAATTCTTTACTTCTTCAACTCTTTGCAAGAAAAACCAGAAAAAACCTCTCTTTTTCTTTCTTCATCGGACCACAACAACCCTTTCAGCCACCGTAGACAATGGTAACAATCCTCTAGAGGTTATTATTTTTGAAGAAGAAGATTCCAAAAACTTAAGCTTTATTCCTCAAATATCTAAAGATAAAGAGAAAATAGTTGTTTGGAAAACTCAAATGTTAATTCCATTTCTCGTTGAAGATAAACTCTTAGCGTTTCTTGGACCATACCCTGACCCAAAATCACAACCAGAAAAAGTTTAGGCATTTTTCCTTGTTTCACTTCTGCTACTCCTTTCACATTTAAACAACGTGCCTTGATTTTAAGTTTATGGATCCCACTACAAGAGTCTTTTGATAAGCCCCCACTCTTAGAAACAAGGACTTTCTAGCATGGCTCGATAGGGTATAAGATCAACGAAAAATGCAATGGGAAAATTTAGGCATTTTCAACGCAATCCAAATGTCGAGAAATGAACCTAGTATTAATTCTTTCATGTTACTTACATCGATCTTCTTTTGGGAAGGTTCAACCAATAATTTTTAGCTTACCGATGGGATGATAACACCGACTTTGTTCGACATGGCAGCTATAACTTGACTTTTACCTTTGGGTAAAATTTTTAACCCCTCGCTACCAACTAACATTGAATTAAACTTTGACAATGCTACCTTCAAACAATACATCCTCGATCATCATGACAAAAATAATCTAGAGGTTCCTGACAGAAAACATGTCGCCTTCTTAACCTCTTGGCTCTCTTACTACTTATTTTGTCCAGGTTCTCTTCAGATAGCCAAAGGATTCATCAATTTGGAAATCCAGCTTCACGAAGGTCAAAAATCACCCTGGGAAAAATGTTGCTGCATCTCTATATCATTCTCTAGGAATTTCTTCTTTTAAAATAAAACTCCTTCCCGGGACACCAAAAAAACTTCTACTTTTAGACCTTTTGTGGTTGTTACAATATTGGCTAAATGCTACTTTTGAGCCACATATGGGTGTTGCTATGTTGAAAGAATTTATGAATACGACAGACGCCAGATGCATAAAATGAACTAGGCTTTCCTTGGTAACCCCTTATGACAATTCAAACAAAAATGTCTTCATGAAATACATTAATCTATTCCTCGAAACTAACTTTTTTGTCTCAACTATGGCTCCCTTTGTAGACATGGGTTTTAGCCCCAAATGGTTCAAGAATCCTTTTCCTAGCATTACTTCATCTGTTGCTACTCACTCGAGTGCCATATGGGGAGCCTTTTTAACTCCAACCTTTCTCTCTACCTGGATTAAAATATGGGAAAATGTTATGGGTTCATAAGTGATAAGTGCTAAATTGTTGTGTTTTTAAGTGTGAATAATCAGCACTCACCGGCTTAATTCATTTGCTTTTTGTCAATAAACCTGTATAAATTTGATATAGCTTACGTTATAGTATATATATTGCATTACCGTGTAAATATCATTGAGTTTAATTTATTTTATCTCATTTTTGTAGGTAATCAAGAATTGATATTTAGGTATTGTTAGATAGATTATTGAATACACTTTCCAACGCTTCTGACCATGCATAAATCAGAGTTACGATTCTCAAGGTATGGCCAAAACAATGCTGGAATTTTCTGTTTACTGTCAGCCGCTGCTCCTTGGTCGCTGAGCAACACTGGGGCACCCTAGAGGCATGAAAATGCATTAAGAATTGTTTTTTTTAGCGTCAGGCGAAGCTTCTCAGCACCAAGCGGTGACGCCTCGGCACAAACACGTTAAAAGGGCCAAAACACTCATTTTTAGGTTATGTTTTGGGGTATTCGTTCCCAACTTATCAAACCTTCATTCTTATTAGTTTAGTGCTTAGAAAACAATATTGAAGCTTACACACGGATGATCTGGGGTGGATTTCTTATCTTTTGGCGCTGACAAACCAGAAGATTTTTGGTTCATTTCTCTTCCTCTTTGTGTATTGTTCATTTTTTGGGTTTTGTATATTTATTTACTTTGAACATATGTATACATATTGATCATAGTGTTGTATAAAGATTGATTACCAAATCATTGTTGATGTCTTTCTTGATCTTTTTGCTTTATGTTTAGATTTGGATTGTTATAGACATATACCTTACAAATCTTGATTAGGGATGAATATTTATTAGTTTCTAAACTCTAGAGATATATTTAGAGCTAATAATCAATGTGGGTATCAGAGCTTAATGACTCTGTGTTGTTTGTGTTGCACTGAGAGATTGCTGACATGAGTAATACGATTGTCTTCAACTTTGCGTTAGACATAACCTCTATTGCGGTACATCTCGTGGTGTCTGTGATGATATTTAGGAGTATTGTAGGTTGAGTATAATTGTTCAATAGGTTTAAGTTTGTGACGAGTGGATCACATTCATGTATGATAAGTTTATTCTCTCCACTAAATGTATTTATTTTCTTGTCAATAGTTTTTACCCTTTCCTTACAAACAAACCCATTTAAAATCGAACTCATAAACGTGAGAAATTATCGAACATAAATTCAGTAACCACTAATCCAAGTGGAGACGATATGCTAAAACTAAATAAATACTTATTTTTTATTGTCGCTTTTCCGCCTCAATAAAATAGCGTCGTTATCGGGGACTGTTTTTATTATTTTGCATCGCAATAGTTTCTTTGTTTTTAAGTTTTGAACATAATGTCTATATTGTCTATAAGGTGTAAATAGAAACTTTTTTTATATTGATACTTCTATATGATCACCATATTTGTGAATTTTTACATGTTTTTCGATACTTGTAAATATCATGTATATGTTTGTTTCTCTTCACGTTTGCTAAGTGTTTGGTTAGGTTTCACCGTCGGTGAGTGCTAACCGTGTAAAGAGGTAACTTGGAGAAGTGTGTATAAATAATAGTCGTCGAGCTTACAACGTAAAACAAGCATGTTTTATTGGTTTTAGTTTCTTTATTGTTTTTATTGTATTAGTATAGATAGTGTGGTGAATTGGTTAAGCAAGTTGAAATTGGACCAGTTCTTAAAATTCTCACATCTTCACTTTTCCACTTGTTTAATTCAGTTTCACCCGGTTTTTGGTATGTTTATAGTAGTTGTTTTAATTTGTTATTTTTTTGTTTGTCCAAAGGCTTGTTTTCAGTAGCTTGAGGAAGTTTGGGTAGATTTTCCAAGTTGATTGTTTCAACTTGCGGATATATGGTAATAATATTGTTTGAAGTTGGTACTCGCAAGGTACTCGTTTATCGCTTTCTAGAACATAAAATGTTTAAGAAGCTTTTCTTTTGTACAAAAGTTCATGTCATATATTCTTTTTCCATACTTGTTCATTCTTGAATCACTTTAGGATAGAATTCTTTTTGTGAGATTGCTTCCATTGCTTACCATATGCAGGAGACGAACTTTCTTGGAAACTCGATTTTATTATGTTTAATCGTATATTTGTATTAAATGTGTATGAAAGCATGAAAAGGATGGAGGCCATTTTTGAATTTGAGCATAACCACTTTCCAAAAGTATTTTACCAAGTGAGTGTGTGTGCATTTGTTAGCCCTTTGAGCCTTAATGTCATGATCCATATTAATATAGAAAATGATGAACTTGTAAATTACTAACTAGTTCTTCATTTATTTTTGTAGGGATCTTAAATTTATTTCTTGAAACACTTGACCCTTCAACTTTAATTTGTGGTTTGTTTTGTTTTCCTTGCCTTAGAAAGTTAGGAAGCATTCACATTACTTGTTAGATTGTATTCAAGTTGGAGAGAGCACTTGTTCGGTTGCTCATGTGTTATTTACTTTGTAGTTGAAAAGAAATAAGTGGTTAGAAAAAGAAAAGAAAAAATGTGAAAAAGGAAAATAAAATAAAAATAAAAGAGAAAGAAAAATAAAATAGAAAAAAAAGTGTGTTTGAATAAAATCAAGGTTGTACCAATGAACAATGTGAGAGAGTGAATAAAAATAATATTTGATTGTTTAAATTTGTGTGATTAAATGCTCCCATCGATTTAGGCAATTTTGTTTAGTTAGCCTTAGGATCAGCTTTTCTTTGTTAACCGAGCTCATTTACAATCCTTGAAAAGTCCTTTTTGATTCATGTTTTTATATTGTTCAATATGATTTTTTCTCAATCAGTGCATAATTTAACTTCTTGCTAACTTGATTGTTGGGTGAGAGTAAAATAACCCATTGTTTTTCTTATTCGTCTACCGATGAATTGTGTGCTAAGTGTGATTTATTTTTTAACTTTGTATTGTTTAAGAATTTTGACATGTATTTTATAAATAGGAGATTTTTTTCATGCTATTGTTGTATTTTAGTGGTAAGTATTTACTTTGCTTGTGAATTTTTTATTTGAACCATACATTTGTTTTTCATTTTCAAAACCTGTTGATTTGTGATTCTTTGATTTTTGCTTTTGTTTCTCTGAGTTGGTTAATTCTTGTTGTATATATATATATATATATATATATATATATATATATATATATATATATATATATATATATATATATATATATATATATATATATATATATATATATATATATATATATATATATATATATATATATATATATATATATATATATATATATTGAATTATCCTTGAATTATCCTGTAAATATCGTTGAATTTAATTTATTTTATCTCATTTTTGTAGGTATTCAAGCATTGATATTTAGGCATTGTTAGATAGATCATTGAATAAGTTTTCCAATGCTTCCGATCGTACGTAAATCAGAGTTACGGTTCTCAAGTTATGGCCGAAATAATGCTGAAATTTTCTGTTTACTGTCAGTCGTCACTCCTTGGTCGCCGGACGACACTGGGGCACCCCAGAGGCATGAAAATGCACTAAAAATTATTGTTTTGAGCATCGAGCGATGTTTTTCAACAACAGGCGAGGAGGTCTGGGTAGAAACATGTTAAAAGGGCCAAGACACTCATTTTTATGTTATGTTTTGGGATATTTGTTCCCTACTCATCAAACCTTCATTCTTGATAGTTTAGTGCTTAGAAAACAACATTGGAACTTGCATACGAATGATCCAGAGTGGATTTCTCATCTTTCGACACTGACAAACTGGGATATTTTTGATTTATTTCTCTTTCTCTTTGTGTATTCTTCATGTGTTTTGTTTTGTATATTTATTTACTTTGAACATATGTATATGTATTGATTATAGTATTGTATAAAGGTTGCTTTCCAAATTATTGTTGATGTCTTTCTTGATCTTTTTGCATTATGTTTGAATTTGGGTTATATAGACATATACTTCACAAATATTGATTAGGGATGAATATCTATTAGTTTATAGACTCTAGAGATAGATTTAGAGATAAAAATCACAGTGGGTATCAGAGCTTAATGCATTCATATTGTTTGTGTTACGCTGAGAGATCTCCAGCGCGAGTAATACGATTTTCTTCAACTCTGTGTTAGACATAACCTCTATTTTGGTACATCTCGTGGTGTCCGTGATGACATTGAGGAGTATTGTAGATTGAGTATAATTTATCAATATGTTTAAGTTTGTGACGAGTGGATTATATTCATGTCTGATAAGTCTATTCTCTCCAATGAATGTATTTATTTTCTTGTCTATAGTTTTTACCCTTTCCTTACAAACAAACCCATTTAAAACCGAACTCATAAACGCGAGAAATTATTGAACGTCAATTCAATAACCATTATTCCCTGTCGAGACGGTATGATAAAATTAAATAAATACTTACTTTTTGCTTCCGCTTTACCGCTTCAACAGTAAGCTATCAACCAAATTTAGTGGTTCAACAATTTGGCTTTAGCCAAATGTTACCAAAATCTCTATATTCGTGGCCTATTGACATTTGTTTGTTAGGATGCAAACTCACGACTCAACGACACGTGGATTGCCTCAAATTTCACAACAAATCATTTCTTAAATTTGACATCTGGTAGTCGAAGTATTATGAAAAATCTCTCTCTGTACCAGTGTTTCTTAAAAGGTTGGAAACTGCCTTTAGTATTTTGGAGGAAGACTTGAGGGCTAAAGCTGGTATGTCTCATTAGAGCTGTTAAAATGGGCTACTCGACCCTAAACGGGCAGGTCCTGTCGGGCCTAAGCTTTTTAGGATTGGGCTAAAAAAGCCCTATTGTAATATGGGCCTCAAAATTACTACCCGATTCCGGTCTTAAATGGGCTTTGAGCTATCCGCCCTAAACAAGCTTTTTTTAATAAAAAATCCTTAATATTTATTATAAATAAAATAAAAAATTATATTATTTTAAACATAATATATTTTTAGTTACTATATTATCTTTTATAAATATTATAGTGTGTTTTTAAATACAATAAATTATAAAAAATAATACTCAAATATTTAATATAAGAGAAATTAATAGAATATAAGGAAACAACTATCACTATATTTATGTAAGATTAACATAGTGAATGAAATTAATTAGTCTATTATATCGAAGTAAAAATAACTTAGTATTAAAATTTAAACAAGTTTTTGTCAATTTAAATAAAAGTTCATTATATTCCTTTAATCACTTTACTCTTTTTATATAAATATAAAAAAATGTTCATATTTTATCTAGACATATATACGTTATGATGGAGTTGTCAATTTGATTTATTATGAGGAGTTTCCAACTTACATTATGCATTTGTTGTTAGGAAATTGTGTTGGAGTTTCAACTTTAAATTTAATTAGTTTGTAGTTTTTTTTTTTAACTTAGGCCCTCCTAATAAAATAAAAAAATTTATTAATCAACCAGTTTTTTTAATAATAGTAATTGAAATAAGGATCTAATAGCATATTGAAATAATATGCATATGAATCTTAAAGCCAACCAACAGACCTTCTTAATCAGCTTTAATATCCCATTTATTTCATAGAATAACTCCCGATTATACTTTCATATTTCAAATAAGTGATGATATTCTATAGTGTACTCTACATATATCTTAAAGTTAATATCTTTAACATTTCCATATTTGCACAATATAGCCTCTCAACATCTACTACTAATTACACAATATGGTATACATTGTAAGTTAGCAATCAAATTATGCACTTCCTTATGTATATAAGCAGGTGAGGATTACTAATTAAATATACTTAAATAAAACTAAATAACACAACTTTACAATTTTATGTTCAGTAATAGTAATTAATAAATTTATAATTTATGTTAAATATTATGGTCTAATTTGTAATTTGTGATAAATATTGGGTCTAGTTTTCAATTTATTATAAATATTGGGATATAAATAGAAATAGTTATTAGGAGAAAAATGTAAATATTTGTTTATTTACCTATAACTTAAATAGTAGGTAATCCTTAATGAATCATAACCACTAAATTCATTTCTTATTAAATCAATGGTGATTTTAGTAGTTTACGATGGTGAAGCAATAAGTTTTGTTCACCATGCTATCCTTCACCAATATTTAAAAGAGAAAGATTTAATAGAATAGAAACAAAATTTAGTAAACAGAGAAAAAATTAATGTATTATTTTGGAGTAACTCAATATAATAATTAATATTTTTTTAAAACTTTATAGCTACGCGGATCTAATAGGCTACCCACACCCCGTGCGGGTTAGCCTAATGGATATCAGACTTTTTAGGATTGAGTTAAAAAAGCTTTTGAAAATATGGGATCTAATTTGAACGCCCAAACCTATGAATTTTTAGGCCAAGCAGACCAGCCCATTTGTACTAGCCCATTTCTACAGCTCTATGTTTCACTAATTTCGACTATCTCTTTCCTTTTAGTTCAACTTTCTTATTTAGTTATGTATAGAACAAGAAGCTAAAGCTCGAGAAGAGAAAGCCAAAGGTACGACATCAATCATCGACGTCGAAGGAAATCAACCCAAAAAGGTAAGTTCTACTATTGGTCGAATCTTCATCACCAAAAGAAGAAAGAGGATTGAATTCGCGTTCATGATTAATCACAATAAAGAGAGCGGGATTGATATCTGAAAAATGGGTCATCATCGTGATCTGAGACTTTGATGATGAAAAATTTTCATTCAGACCTTTCAAAAAACGAATTACATAATCTCCATCACGATTCTTCTTGATAGAAGCAATTGCTCTATACGAACAAGGAATAGCAACAACAAATAAGTAAAATGGACCTTGCAATTAAGGAATCCCAATATCAGAAAGAAAAGGCCCAATATACTTAACAACTTTTCTCCCCACAAAATAACTTACTGTGAGAAGTTATTATAAGATTATTGAAAAATACTAACAATTCAGGCAAGGCGAGTAGAATCCAAAATATTCATGTGCAATAAAACCTATTAAACAAGCATAGTAATTGTAACATTATTTTGTTAATTTATGTGTGAAAAAAGTGATAACCTATGCAACAACCTTTTGATATTAAAATGATTTTATTATAGGTAGTCTCAACTAAATGAACCACAATAAAACATAGAACCAAAAACAAGTTCACAATAGCCATCTTTCACCAGAAGTTCCTTTGTTTGCGGTTCATTCTTGACTCGAAACCTTTATCATGTGACCCTCCCTATACAACCTTTTTCTCATCAATTCAAAAAACTTATAGAACCAAAAAACAAGTTATCAAAGTGGTTTTTTTGCTATGCAACTCTAAGTGAAACTTTGCTCTTCCGAATGGTGCATGAGATGAGATTATTTACGGTGTCCACATATTCCATTCTGAGGTTGGCAGTTAGAAGATTATTGACCAGAATTTCCTCGTCCTTGACCTTTGGCAATGTGAACCATTTCTTGCATTGGTCCACCATTTAAAAAAATGTCCCACTCGCTTCTAAGTCGTCCATCACGGAGAAAATCAAACAGTCTTTAACGTGAAACAGGCTTCCAAACAGATGTTGCATCACTGAGCATAATACGTTGAGGCTCGAAAGGGTCATCAACATTTTTCCTAGTCATAACTCTCATGTCATCACTCAAGGTCCCAATTTGAAGGCTGTCCCACTTCCTTGCATATGAAGAACAAACCCCGAAACAAAAATTATTCTTCACGTGTTGTGTCAGCTTCAACGGGCTTCTTCTACCAGCTTGGCTTAATGCTGTAAAACAAAAATGTCAAAATTACACCGTTTAATTTGTGTTGTTAAGAAATGGTTAGAAGGGGTAACAATTTAAATCCATGCACATCACATGGATTGCTTTACCTGTGTGAAAGTCACTTGAGAGGAGGATAGCCAAACCTTCACACTGCTTTTGGAGAGTGGCCATCCAGCTATGAGCACTGAATCCAATTTTGGAAATAAGCAGCAGGCGATAGATTTGATGAACAACACTCTCATAATACTCCCAATGTTTAATCCAAGTTACCTAAATAACAAAGCAACTTATCTTGTGTCACATTATCACATAGACTCCATGCAATAGTACATAACTTTAATTACATTTCAAATAAATCAAGTTTTATAATTTCATGCACTTATAAATACTAAAAGATACGAAACAAATATGAAGATTAAAAACTAAACCACATAAACCTTGATTTACTAATATCTAGGAAAGTGCAAACAATAAGTAACACTTATTATGAATTCAGAAGAATACGACACAAACAATAAGTAACACAAACAATATATATATATATACATATATATATATATATATATATATATATATATATATATATATATATATATATATATATATATATATATATATATATATATATATATATATATATATATATATATATATATATATATATATATATATATATATATATATATATATATAAAATAATTAATATTATTTTTTTAAAATCTAAATTGAGAATCAAAATATATAATGATGCATCTAAATTGATCAATTTATATATTAATATATTCTCAATAAATTATCAAACACATATTTATTGTGGATGTAGCTGAGAGTTATCATTGGAGTGTATAAAGTGTGACTAAGCAAATATAAAATAATTTTTTTGGGATACTTAGTTGTTAGAGTCTTCAGTCTAGTGTCATAGGGATGTCAACAAGAATTAAAAAAATGTCAAAGAAAAGGGAAAATATGATGGCCATGTGATAGATGGGTATAATGGTAATTATATTATTAGTTATTAATATTGTTATTAGGCTCTTATAAATATTTGAACTTTTAAGTTTATTTTTCATTAAGAGTATTATTTAATGTAATCTCATAGAGACATTTGAAATCAATTAATGAAATCAAAAGTTTTCTTTATCTTTATTTTTCTTAGTTTGCTTTAATGTCGTTCTAGATTTATAGTTGTTTTCATAGTTTGTTAGGGTTCTAATTTAACATCCTAACAATTGGTGATTTCATTCATGTACTCAAATTCTCCTATAGATTATCTTTATCACACACCTTCAATCCTATCTTATCACTCCACCTTCGATCTCTATTCTATGAACATCACTCCTATCACACTCTTATTTTCATCTTTTTCATGGGAAATTCTTTCATCCTAAATCCCACAAATACTCATGTTAAAATGACATCACCAACTATGCATTTTCATCATGGATATACACCACCTATGACCAATCCATCATATTCAACATCTTATGGCTACAACAATTGTCACCACCAACAACAAACAATTTCTACTTCACACCTTAAACCATTATATAGAGCGACAACATCAAATGCACACCCTAACTCTACCCCTATCAGCAACTTTACCTTTCAACAACAATCAGAAGTCATAGTTACTGATGAAAGTGATTTTTTCACAGTTACAGATTCAACCTCTCAGTTTGTTAGGGAAGACACTCTAAATCCTTCTCTATTGAAGATATCTAATTTTGATGGCAAAGAAGATGCCTATTGGTGGATCCTTTGCTCTGAGAAATCCTCCAATGTTAGAGGAATATCAGAAGAGGAAAAGATGATTGAAACAACTTGTTCAATGAGAGGCAACACTCTCACATGGTGGCTATGGTGGTTTCACTGCCATCCAAAGTCAAGTTAGGATTCTTTCTATGTGGCCTTTCTTTGGATATTTCATCCCCAATTTTATGATGTTTTGCCACCCCTTGATGATGAAGAGTTGTCATGGAATTCTAATTTCACAAATCCAAACACGAGTCCCATTTCTATTTCCCATACACGTTGTCATCAATCTTTCTCAGTGAAGATTCTGACAACCCCGTCGATGATCAGTTACTTCACTAAGCCAAAAAAGACTTAAGAAAGTGCTTTTTTCCCTTTAGCAGCGCTTAAAAGCGCTGCCTATGGTGGTGCTGCCGTAGGTATAAACAACGTTTTTTTACGCAAAAGCGCTGCCATATGTATTCTTTAGCAGCGCTTTTCCCTGGAAAACATCTTTCTAAGGTAGGCCTCTAGCAGTGTTTTTTCCTGAAAAAACGCTTTCTATTGACCCCCTTTAGACAGCGCTATCAAAAGCGCTGTCTAATGTATTTTTAAGGCATTTTTAGGCAGCGCTTTTCTAGGAAAAGCGCTTTCTAAAGTAGGTGTTTAGCAGTGCTTTTTCCTAAAAAGCGCTTTCGTTGCTTCACGTAAATTTAAGCATTTTTTATGTAAAAACACTGCGTATTCTTTCTTTTTTAGAAGGCATATTTTTGGGAATAATCCCATAAACCTGTACTTTAAGCCTTACATTTCAACGACCCTTTATTTCAACAAAGAAGTCGTTACATACAAAAAAAGGCATTATATACCATTATATATCAAAATATAAACACCATTATAATTCAATTCACATGTTTGCTACTAAGTAGGAGGAGGATGCACTATAATAAGGACAAATTTATGACTATTTCGAACAACAAACTCCAAGAATTTCGTATAAAGGTGGTAGTACTCAAGTACAACAAAACCTTCTATTCGAATTCGCATATATATGATATGTGCCAAATTCGTTTCAGCCTGAAATCGCCAAAATCTGACGAGCAGACGGTCCTGGTCCTGCAAATAAGGTATGAACAGAACAACACGGTCAATTAAACTAACTTGGGTCCAACACAATTAAAAATTTTCATAACACTTTTCAACTTCCAATACCTTATATGATTCCTTTCTGAATAAAGTATTCACACAATTCCTCCTTGATTTCTTTCAATTGATTTTTCGTGTAATGAGCACACTTGCATTCATCAAAGTACTACATAACAAAATATAATATGCATGATTTAGTTAAAAGTGATAAATTATATGAAATATCCGATAAATATTAAAATAAATCCTAAGTTATAAATCCATACCGTGATTGGAATCTTTATTCGATTCAAAAGAAGGATTTCTTTCACAAACCTCAAAATAAAGTATCCGCAATCTATACTGTTATGTTGTTGAGCACACTACATAGAAAAACAAATAAGAATGTATAGTTGTGTTGTTTTATTAAGTAGTATCACTATTATAAGAAAAATTGTGAAAATTAATGTACCTCCACTTTGATCCATGTAATGTTGCTTGATCTAGACTGTGATACTCGAGCTTCTCTTTGAGAGCGGAATACTTGTATTGATCTAAAAAAATAAAAACATATATTTAGAAAAATCTCACAGAAATAATTAAATATACAAATACACACGAATATTTAGAACAATCTCACTTACGTATCAATCATTAATTTCATATATGGATAATTTGTCCATTCACCATCTACCGAATTCAGATAATACACCACTTCTTTGAAAAGATCAATAGCAACCAACAACCAGTGATGTCTATAAATTAAAACAAAAGTTTAGATGAAAATCTTCAACACAATAGATACAAAGATTAGAATGAACTTAGAATGAAGTACTAACCCCACAGGAATCGTATTATACGGTAAAAGATACAAGCTTTTTGTACTGATGGCCATGAATCTCTCAACTAAGTGATTTCTTACTGAATCTGGATCATGAACAATTGACGCTCTGTTGACACGGGAGGCAGACACGAAATGGAATATGTTTGACAATTGATTTCCACACATCAATTTTTCATACAAGAACCTTAAATAAAAACATAATAAACATTAGACTATTTTTATTGAAATGTGTAAATAAATTGTTCGACTAATTAAATAATAGATTGATCGCATTACCGGATGTATGAGTGTACAACACCGGTGCCTAATTCTGTATGCTGGAAAATTTGTTCCATTTCCTCTTTTGCAATTGTTTCGAAGTAAGAAAAAACAAATATATCTTCCTCCATATCCATTTGACGAATAGAACCATTCATCAAATCCGATGTTCCCACAAGTGTTTCAAGACACATCCGGAATCGAGGTACAAAAGATTTTCTTGCCCCAGTTCTTGGAAGATCATTTTTCTTGTTGGGTACGCTACTAAATTTTTAGAACACTTGTTGTGACCGTTGAGCAGGTACCTAAAAATCATATAACTTAGGTAAATTATAAAATCATGCAGTTTTTGAATTCAGATCATATAATTAACACTTTAAACGTACCTCTTTTTGTGATGTAATAGACTCGCTATGCCGCAAAATCTCTTTATCCTTAGATGCGGGCTTTGTAGGAGTCTGAAATTAACATGTAATAAAAATGTACGTAATGGTTCAGATTTGAAACTTGAATACTAAAAGATTCATAATGGTTTTCAACATACCTCATCATCTATAAAAATGAGGTTCGACGGCCATGCAACAAATTATCCTATTGCATCTCGTAGCAATGTTATCTCTAAAATAATGTCAGGTATCAGTAGCAACACATCCAGATCTAATGAAACATCAACCGATACTTTCAGATGTCCATCAGGGAGCGGTCTATGGTGAAGTAAATCTCCCAAAGTGTTATGCACTTTCCCTTGCCAACTAAGCGATAATTCGGTGACGATAAGTATAGCTGACAAGATGAAATGCCCTAAACCAATAATAAATATGTTATTGTTAATGTGTATATATGTCAATTAAAATAAATGTGCTAGTTTAATTTCATAATAACATATATAATTACCTCGGGAAATTTATTTTGACAATTGATACTAGCTTTGCCACTAGTTTCTTTCACCTCTGAACTGCACTTTTGCGCCATATATCTCTCTCAATCCTATTGCAATTCACGGACTTGTGCCTTTAATTCCTCCAACGTTTGCATCACTTCTTGATTGCTATGATTTCTTTTCCTTGGATGCTTATACAAGGAAGATGGAGTCACACCATGTCATTTACCCCTCACCCGACCGGGATACTCAGCAACATTTAGTGCACGACTAAGTACGCTCCTGTTATCCTGGTCCTCATTTGTGGTTACCGATTGAGATAGAGTCTCCTGAAATTCATTTACATATATATAAAAAATTATTAGTGGAGATAAAAAAATTAAATATATACTAATAAACTTTTCATTTACTTAAAGACACAATGTTATACTTACACATTCATCATAAATATGTTGAACATCTTCCCTAAGAACTCCATCCTTTCCCACACGAGCTTCCTTCCACAAGACATGCGTCGGAAGTGATGTTTTGTCACTTTTCGTCTCCTCTAACTACGTATTGACACAAATCATAAGATCATCAATTAAAATACATTGAGACAATTAATAATATCATAGCATTTATATATACTTACAATTTTTTGTTGTAAGCGTGCATATCCCAAATGCCATTTTCTGTATGGATAAGTGGGTGTTGATGCTCTCTCGCGATTTATGTCACTCACTTTCTTGAATTTCTCATTTTCTATTCGGTTGGATACAAATTCATCCCATTCTTTGGGTCCAATGAAGTTGCTATACTTCATTGGATGATCCGCTTTAACAAGATTTCCTTGCTCATCCTTAAGAAATTTGTTTGTTAAAAAAGTTCTCTACCCTCTGTGTCTTTTTTCGGCCACTTGAAGATAATACTTTTTTAGTTATCTTCAATGTTAAAAGAACTCTACGAAAAAACATACGCATTATAGTGTGTTAGTATAAGTAATTTAAAGACATTACCATGTGATCTTGATTAAGGGAACAAATATTAAGCATACATATAAGACATTCCCAAGCCTTACTTAGTTAGGGACTAAAATAACAAAAACATTATACTTTAAAGCTAAATTATATGGTACCTGTATATCAATCCAACTTTTGTCTTTGTAGGAATCCAAATCTTTATTAGTCCATTTATCAAAGGTGATTGGAACGTGCATATGAGCAAGTGTACCAATGTAGCTTGTCAACTTTACACCATTAGGATCGATTAGTTAGTTATCATCATTCCAATGTACATCATATTTTACTCCTTTATCTCTATCAAGAATGGTTTTTCTCATAATAGTGATGCCTCGTGTAATTTCTCCCTCTGATGTCTTATCTGGAGCATTTGTATCTTGTGAGTTTTCTTGATTACTAGTCATTGACCTGTAATAAAGAAAAAAATAAAAATGAAATGACAAATATAAAAATCCACTAAGGAAATATAAAAAAATGAAATGCTCATCCATCATAGCAGTTCATTCAAATGGTTTTATACTTATTAAGCTAAACAAAAACGTTAACTTCAACTTCTTAACAAACTTTTTAACAGCAAGAACAACAGCAAGAACAATGTAAAAAACAAGAACAACAAGAGCAACAATGTAGAAAACAGCAACAATGTACAACAAGAACAATGTTACAACAAAAAGAATGACGTACCTGAACTACGGCGGTCTACGATGGTCAACAACTTCTTCGTTTTCATCAAGCAACTTCTTTGTTTTCGTCAGCAAGAACAATGTTACAACTTTTTTCGTTTTCGTCGGGGAAGAAACGATTAGGAACGGTTCGAGAAGAATCAGTCGGAGAAGAAACGGTCGCGAAGAAGAAGACAATGATTAGAAATGAATGAATAGGGTTCTGAAAATTTTATATTTTAATTTTATAATTTTACCTAAGATAGCACTTTTTAAAAGCGCTTTCTATCATACAAGATCTAGTAGCGCTTTAACGAGAAAGCGCTTTCTTAAGTGGGGAACCTTTAAATGTTAATTTTATAATTTGACCTAAGCCAGTGCTTTTTAAAAGCGCTTTCTATCATTCAAGATCTAGCAGCGCTTTCACGAGAAAGCGCTTTCTTAAGTGGGTAGAATTTAAGGTCTTTAGCAGCGCTTTTTAAATGCGCTTTCTAAAGGCTGTCTTTAGCAGCGCTTTTTTTTAGCGAATTTTTTAAAAGACCTACAACAGTGTTTTCTCATTATAGCGCTTTCTAAGGTATGGCATTTAGTAGCGCTTTTTAAATGCGCTTTCTAAAGGTTGTCTGTAGCAGCTTTTTTTTTAGCGAATTTTTTAAAAGACCTACAATAGCGTTTTATCATTAAAGCGCTGTCTGTTTGGTGATGCCAAAAGTCAATTTTGGCATAGTGCTTATCGATACCAGCCAATTTGACACATGGAACTTTGTATCACAATCTGCAACCACAAATACTATGAAAACTAAATATTGGAAGGAATGTCAGTCAAAGGTCCAACTCTCCATGATGACCCTTTCAACCACTACTAAAATCACTGAAATGATTTCTCCTATCAAGTCTCATTCCAAAGATAATGATGTTTACAACAATGTTGATTTCATGATTCCTCCAAAGCCACTGGATCCTACTTTCGACATCAACAATTTCATCACTCCTCCACAACTTCCTTTCAAGGTGAAAATTTATGCTTTTGCTCACAAGTTGTTTAATAAAATACCTCATGATCCATTTAGAGAGGTAGAATCAAAATCAAAATTAGAGAGGAGTTTAGTGAAGAAACGTGAACCAAATGAGATTCACACTAATTAGTCATTTGAAAATGTTTTCGTAGAGCTTTTGGTTCCACAGAATGAGATTCACACTGAGCCTCATTTGAAAATGTCTCTGTAGAGCCTGATTTTGTAAACCTTGACCCTACTTTTAAACTTATTAAGATTTATGATGATATCTGGACAACATATTTTAATATTGAATGTAATGGACTTGTTGGAAATGGACTTAATGAAGAAGGGTTTGGTTATTGTTAGTCTGGTGCTAGAGCTACCGTTGTAATAAAAAATGGTAGATATTGTTATGGTTGCTTTATTGTTTCTTCTCAACGTGTAGGTACGAATGATATTGTCCCTGATCAACGACATCTTTGTCGTCTGGTGTTTCTAGAGGCAATGATGTTGTTGGAGCTCTTGGTGAGACTAAACAAAGCTTTGGTTTTGGTGGCTTTAACATGTTTTCCACAGCCATAAAGTTTTTGAATTATAGTGATAGGTTTGGAATAGTTGATACAATAGTTTGTTGCATTGATCTTGAGAGTAAACCATTGGCTTCTATTGGTTTCTATAAGAATGGTAAATGGTTGGATACTACATTTCAATTTGATGTTGATTCTCTTGGTTTTGGAGCGGATTCTACTCTTTCAAAGGTTTCTCCTTGGGAATGGGTATTGTTTCCGCATGTTCTGATGACAAATGTTGTGGTTTAAATGCAGTCTGGGGGCTTAGCTTAGTCATCTCATCCTGGTTTTTTTCCAGCAGAGGTCTTATGCAGTTTTGATCCCACATCCAACCGGTCCAAATCACTGGGTTCATATTATTCATTCCCTAGGATGTAATGAATATGTGAATCTATCTTTATGTCGTTTGTCCTCTAGGTCATGGTAAACGCACAAACTCTGTAAGTATCTATCCTTAAGGCTGTGATAGGTATGCGAATTTCCAGGTTTATACTATTCATCCTCTAGGTCGTGATGAATATATAAGCCTATCATCGTGTCATTTACGCTCTAGGTCGTGATAAATGCACATTTTTATCCTCGTATTGTTTACTCTCTCGGTTGTAGTAAACATGATGAAATCTACATTGAATCAGTCTCCATGTGGCAATGTGTTATCAAACTTTGTTTCATTCATCACCTAGGTTATGATGAACAGACAAAATCTATGTCTTAAGCTTATTATATTAGTCTCGAAGCATTAGTAAGTCAACTTTCAAACTTTTATTATTTACCCCTAGGTTATGGTAAATACATGGGAAAAATCTACAATCGTTTTTAGGTATTGATGAGTTATCCGCGTCGTTGTATCTAAGTCAATCAAAACTTTTGTTTAAAAATCTGGTGAGATGATACATCACCATCTATGCCTATTTCTTTCATACTCCGGGGAATGTTGTAGAGCGTATCCTTATAATTTTCGGTCAAATTTTGGGGTTTTCCATTATTTAATAAACCTCTGATTTGAATGTGCGAGACCTGCATATTCTCGCACCCTTCAATCGAAGATAATTAAACAGGGATAGCTGTCATATCCCAAATTTGCCCTATTGATTTTTTTTAAAATAAATTATTCCTCATCGTTAATTTCCAATGTTAACATAATATGAAGTTGGATTATTGTAGGGTTTAAGTTTATAAAGGGGGGTTTAAATTATTCCTCATTAAAGAAGGCTCATTTTCTAAGTTAAAATTAATAAGGCCATTAAGGTTTAGTTATAAGGACTAATAGAATAAGTTTTGTTATATTTTATTGTCTGAAGTCAATGTTGGTTTTAAATTATTATTATTATCCAACTTTATTATTATATTATTGTTATACCTTGAGTATTAATTTGAGTTTATTATTTAAAATTATTGTTTCGTTGACCATGTCAATAAGGTGTTAGAAACCCTAATACAGAGCTATGCTCAAGTTTGGATTTCTTTATCCCTAAGAACACTAAATGCCCAAGATCCAAATTCTGAGTCATATATTTTTGAATAAATTTGGGAATCAAATATTTTTTTTGATTACGCGAATACTGTACATGAAATTGTCCAGATACATTACAAATATTAAAAACCATAATCTAATTGCAAACAGAATCAATTACACGATCAAATCATATAAAATCGAATCACAAATTCGTTCAATCACTAGAAAGTCACGACAAATTATAGAATAATTTCCTAATTAAATCTAAAACTTAAGCTAGATAAACCTAATATTTCTAAAAGAAAGGAAGGAGGAAAATTTTGGAGAAGAAGATTCTAAATAGAGGAGACAGAGAAATTCTACGCCTGTGATGATACTGTTGTTGCTTGAGATCTAGGGTTTCAATTTCTGAAACCCTAAGATCTGTCCTCCAAGCCGTCACCTCCACCACGAACCTGCAAACAGATAAAAGGAGATTAGAAGTGGAGACAAAGGAGAAATCATGGGAGAAATTATACGACTAGTTTCACTGCAGGAGAGATGATCTAAGATACTTAGATTAGGGTTGTTAATTGTTATCGTGATTGTTGAATGTTTGAATGATTTATGTTTAATTGTTGCGCTTCCAAAAAATCTAGGTTTATGGTTCTAACCTAGGGTTATGGTTCTTAGGTTTGGGGTTAGCGTTCATCAGGTTTGGGGTTTCTGGTTTTGGTTGATAAGGGTTCTTCACGTACCCTTAGGGTTCTTGGGGTTAGGCCATACATTGTTCGGGTTCTTCTTAGGGTTCGAGGTTTTTGGGTTTTACACGGTGGTTGAGTTTGAAGTTTTGAATATAGGAGGTGGTGCCCAGATGCAGTCGCGGGCGGAAGCGATTTCTGGCCGGTGACGCTCTAGGCTGGGCGATTTCTGACATGACGAATTTCTAGAGAGAGGTCAGAACCTTTCTCTCTAGAAATATAAAAGGTTTTGTTTGTTTGGGAGTAGAGAGAGAGAGAGAGAGATAGAGAGAGAGATAGAGAGAGATAAAAGAGGAGAAAATGAGGCCCAACATTGGGCCTGAGCTTTTATAAAACCCTTGTAGATCTCGTGTCCGTGCTTCCATGATCTCTGCCATGCGCTTCCCATCATAACCTTTGGATCTCCATCAAATGCTCTAAAACGTGTGTTCACTAAAATACTGTGTACCTTCCTGTACGAGGTCTAAAAGGAACTCCTTCCAAACGCTTGTCATTTTGTGCCAAGGCTCATTCATAAACGCACCCCCATCTGTGGTTTTTCTTTTGTTAACTATGAAACATACCCCCTCGCGCTAGTTGGCCAAGTCTAATATCTGGACTTGGGCCCTTGCTGAATACACCCCAATTTTTACTCCTGTATTCAATAGCACACCTCCCTCCTGCATTTGGGCCTGAATTTAATATCTAGATTCAGGGTCCTAATTTCAGCACCCCCTGATTTTACTCATCCCAAACAAAATGCACCCCCATGCACTTCAATTAATTTTTACATTTCATTTTTATTTTTATATTTTAATATTATAATTAATATTTTTATATTTAATATAATTGTACGAATTCTAAAAATTATTTTTTTATTATTATTATAAAATTCAATTTTTACTAACTCATCTTTCTTTTTTAAATTGCATTAAAATCCTTTCTATCATGCATTAAAATCATTTTTCTAATATTCTTTAATATAGTTAAAAAAAATAATAGCAAACCAACATAAAAAAAACCAATTTTTCTTACTAACTTAATTTAAAATTCAAGATTAATTTCAAAAAGGATTATGAAAATATTTTTAATCGACTGCGAACTTCTTCTAACAACTCCGTTATTCACACATCCAGACTTGGTTCAAGGATAATTCAAATATCTTAGTAATCCATAAAAAACACCAACCAACTGCGAACTAAAAATTGGGACTCTGATTCCTCATAAGAGGATACGTAGGCATACGTCTAAAATTATGGCGAGTTCCCCTAATAAAAATTAAAACCATATTTCCTAAATCATAAATCTAAACCCTAGTATCCTTCTGAACAAAGTAGATGAAGGGTTCATAACACCTTCCATTCGTCTAAGAACGAGTCCAACAACTTAGAATCTCTAACCAAATTAGGGTTATCCTTTATATCCCCTTCCTAAGGATACAAATTAAGGGTGACGACTCTCATTTTAAAACCGGTTACAACAGTATGACCCTTTCATATTTTCACACAATGTTAGGCAAGTTTATTATTTACTTTATCCTTCAATTACCCCATGCAAGTCAGAATGGTGTGTTGTAATCAAGTCCACCCCAATGGGCCACATTCAGACTGACGATGTAACGGAAGATGTTGCATAGCAAGATGATGAGATTTACCTGTTAATGAGGTAATTTAAATTGAGGAGATTATAAGTTTATGTGATACTGTAGTTGAGGGTAAACAAGTTGATGCAACTATCTTGTTGTCGACAAATCTCGTCGAAGAATAGCGTGAAGAGCCAGAAGAGTCTGAAGACAATAATACTAGATCTGATGAAGACAATGAAGATTATGATGATGAATAATTTAAATATGTAATATATAATATTATTGTTTTGAAAAAAGCTATTGTCAATAAATATTATGTAATATTGATTACACTGAAACACACTATGTATTTGACTCAGATTTCACATGTTTGTTAGAGTCTTATTGTTATTTTCTTGTGTTATGTTTGCCTTTTTTCCTGTTTTCAGGTACTTTTCCTTGCAAGATCCCTTCTTGAGGAAATGAAGCCAAAAGATCAAGAAGTCGAGATTTTTACTAGAAAATACACACATGGCGTTCAGCATGGCGGCCACAAAGGGAGGCACCATGGTGTGTAAGCTGTCAACTGGGGGTTAAATGCCATGCAACGATGATCTTCTCCATGTGTTCATATGGCGGGCGCCTGGTAGGGATGGCAGGCGCCACCTTTTCTGAATCTGTCCCACCAAGGGAGGTTTAAGCCAACTCCCATGATTGAGGAATGGAAGTTGAGTCATTTCCATAGGTTTTCATTTTCTATAAACATGCCCTTCCTTTTTTATTATCCAACTTAGTCTGCAACAGTAAGCCTAAACTCGCCATTGTAAAAGTGATAATTCGTCCCCCCGGGGGATTATCGCACCATAGTTGTAGTTAGGTTGAAGCACCATTCTTGTAATCTTGCCGCCATTTTACTTTCCAATCAAGTTTACTTTCAAGTGTACCAGTTTTCCATCTACTTTCCAGTTGTACCAGATTAAAGTCTTCTATTTGCAGAAGGTTTCTTATTCAAGATTTTGCATTTACATTTTATTTACTTTGCACTTGTTTTACTTTATTTATTTCCTTTCTGTGTGTTTGTCTACTTGTTTATTGTCTTGCACGATTTATTTTCTTGTTAAGTTTACAAAAACCTTTATTTTCAAAGCATCTTCTCTACCCGTGTCTATGTTTGAAAACCATCCACACACCTAGCATTTTTTTCAACATGATTTATTCCGCTATGTTAATTTCTTTTTTCATGTCTGGCTAAAACTTTAAAGGCTAGGATGTAAGGATCATCGTTATGATGGTACTCCACATGTTGTATCTATAGAAATGCTTTAGGGGATATTTTGATTTTAATACAAGTTTTCACTATTTAGTTTGATCGGTGACTGTTGTACCCAAAAATTTTCCCTCCCATTTTCAATACAAATTATTTCAATAGGTCACCTCATACTCATGAAGGTCTCAAACACTCAAGACTTATCAAGGATTGATCAGATGGACTCTCCTCCTAAGAAATTGACCTATAACTAGGGTTTTGTTTTTCTCAAGGAAAATTGAGCTTCTAAGACCTAAAGTTGGTTTCATGATTCCTCATATGCTTCAAAGAATCCTCATGTCAAGTTTCAAGCCTTACATCACAAATTTGTTCAGACAATTGCTCAGATGATTGAAAATCAACTATATTGGATAAAAATTAAACATTTGTCAATTTACAATTAAAATTCAAGATTTTTGGTCAACATCAATATTTTGAAGTCACATTCATCATTTGATCAAGGGTTGATCATGATTCATCAACAAAACTCAAGATTCATCGAAAGACAAAAGTTACCAAATTAGGGTTTTCTTAAAGAGAAGTCAACTGAACTTTCACATGCTTTATCAAAAATTCAATTCTCTAAGCTCAAGGCCAAAAATGCTTCATTTGAAAGATATAGGTTGTTGTAACCCAAAATTTTCCCTCTCATTTCTCAAATAATCTCTCACAAGATCTCCTTTGGTTCAAGACTGCACAAGGGTTGATCAGCTCAAGACACCTCCTCAAGCACTGATGACTGGAAATTAGGGTTTGAGATTGCACAAGTACAAATGGACTTTTAATTCCCCATATGACTTTCATGGATCATTTTGGACCCTCAAGATTTCTCATGTCAAGTTTCAGGTCTTGGATCACATTTTTGCCCAGTCAATTGATCAGTTAACCTAAAATCAGTTGTATTGGGGAAAAAGTCAACTATGGTCAATTTAGAGTCAAACTTCATAATTTTTATCCATATCAACATCATGAACTCATATATTTCATTTGATCAAGTTTAGATCATAATTCCTCAAGAAATTTGATCAGATCATCAAAAGGGCAAAATGGTCAAAATTTGGATTTTGATTGAGAAGGTGCAATTTCTGATTTTTGACCTAGCAAATGATTGATTGGTCTGAGGCATTATCTCAAGGATTCAAATGCTTCATTTTTAATCAATGTCATGACGCAAAAAATTTCTCAATTCAATTGATTGACAGTTGAATTTCAGTCAATTGATGAAAAGTCAATTGTACACTGAAAAGTCAAACTTTGACTTTTGGTCAAAATCAAGTATCAAAGATCAAAATTCATCAAGACATATCAAAATATGAAATTTGTTCATCAAGAAATAAAAAATTCAATATTTCATTTTAAAAAGTCAAAATTTCTAAACTTCGAAATTTTTCTAAGTGTTGGAAATTCACTTTTTTTTTCATAACTTTGAGCCAAATTTTCACCATGATGCAAGATGATTCAAAGGAAACTTACAACATGAAAGTTGTAGATATAAATGATATCTAAAACATTGTATAAAATAACTTTTTCTATAAATTTAGAGATTTAAATTTATGATTTTAAGAAGACATATTCATGAAACTTGAAAAACTTAGTGAAATTTTGCCCTAGTATAGGCAGGATTTTGACCTAACTTCATGGCAATTTTTCACATAGTTCCAAGATGAATCTTCAAAAATTTCCAACATAGAGGTTTTATAGGATGTTACAAGCTTTCCAAAATGTCAAAGAAATCATTGAGATCATACTTGAGCAAGGAGAATTGAAGGCAAGAATTTAGGGTTTTCAAACATGAATTACAAGCCATTTCTTGATGAATACATGAACCAAATCCATGCTAGGCTGCATAATCTTTGCTTTTCAGGCCTCAAACTTGTTTTTAACTCCATAATTAATGTTTTACTAACTCCATAATTAATGTTTTACACAACTCTTTAGGCCCTTATCCACTTGGTTTAAGCTTTGTCCAAAGTGATTTTCCATTTATGGCACAAAGTTGCCATTTCCATTTTGATAAAGCATCACTTTTGCAATTGTCAACTTCTTAAGCTTTGCACTTGTTCTTTCTGCACACACAACCCCTATAAACCAAAAGCAATGTGTCTAAAGCCTCTTTGAACTCAGAACATGCTTGTACAACACTTTGAGATTTGTCTTCTCACTTTTCTTCAAAAGCAAGTTATAGAGCCAAAAGGCTAGAACTCATAAGTCTTGAGTACATTTAATCTCAAAACTTTCCCATACATATGCACAAGTCTATTGCAAGCCAAGACACGATTTCATGCCCTCCCAAAATTTCCCAAACTCCATATTGCCTTGAATCTTCCCAAACTTGACTGTTTGAAGTAAAAAACTCACCATCTCCATTTTCACTCGTGCATTTTAATTTCTAATCATCTAAACATCTTGCATATATCATATACAAATGATCCAAGTCCCTGTTTCAAGACTGTAATCACATTTCTATCATCCACTATTTTTGAAACTCAAGCTTGCAGCTTGACTTGAGTAGGGAGTTTCAGCCATCCTCAAGGCAAAGTAAGACTTGCAACACATTCAGGGAGGTCCAGGCAAGCTAACCTGATCATATTCACTCTTCAAAACTTGCTCAAAGTCCATACACAAATCCAGCTGCAAGAGGTAAGTTTTCAAACTTCAATATCTTGATACAAGTATCCTTTGTGCATACATTCTAAAGTAAAAATGTAGACATTATTGCCCTCAAGCTGACCATGTCCCTAGTTTTCATTTTACTTGCTTGTGTTTGGAGAATTTTGATTCTGACCAGTTAGGGCATGCATTTAGTATCAAACAAAATTAAGTTTAACCTTTGATTTTTAGCTTAAACAAATTATATGGTTAAATTGATGATGAAATTTCCAGCAAGTTTCATGTTTGTACTTTTTAAAATGGTTAAAAAATGAAAAAGTTACAGGGTTAACAATGGTGGACACTGTGTTCTGCGTGCGCATGAAGGAGGAAGAAGATGATTTCAAATATTCAGGACTTGGTTTATTTTATATTTAATGGAATTTGTTTCATGACCGGATGTACAAGTCACCCTAGTGGTAAAACAAGCGCGCGTATTAGGAGGTCCTGGGTTCGAACTCCAGCGAGACCTTTTGTTCTTTTTTACATTTTCTTCCATTTTTGGTGTTGTTTGAAACAGGCGCATGGGCCTCAATGCTGGGCTTTTGTTTTTTTTTTTTGCTTATTTCTCACCCCTACTTTCACATTCACACACCTGACCCAAACCATTTTTATTTTATTTTTCATTTTTATTTATTTTCTTAAATTTTTTATATTATATTTTTTATTTTCTTTATTATTTATTATTATTATTATTATTATCATTATTATTATTTTTATTAATAAAAAATATAAAAATATTTTTATTTATTATTTACACTTATTTATTTTATTTTTCTTTATAAAACAAAAAGAACAAAAACATTTTTTAACAAACTAATTTCTTTTTTTCTTAAATAATTAATATTTAGATAATTAGGTTTAATTATTATATTAACGTCTTGTAAATTAAAATTAACTTAGAATTTAGGGTTCCTTTTTTTTATTAATTAATTTTCATATTATTATCATTAAGTTAAAACCTTTTTCATGAAAACCCTAAAAAATATTTCAAACTTAATTTCTTTTCCTAATTAGTTTAATTTTAATTTTGTTTATTTTTAACTAATCATTTTCTTAATTACGTCAAGACTAAACCCCTAACAAAAACCAAAACAAAATCATTTCTTTTTTTTTCATTTATATCTTTGTACATTATTTATTCAATTCTTGTACGTTATTCAATATGGTTGTAATAGTTAATTAGGTTTAATTTTATTGCAATCCCCATTTGTAAATTTGTATACCCCTCCCTTAATGACGTAATAGCTTAGTAATTTTACTTTCCGCAATTTATCGCTTTATATAAATGCTAGTAATTAGGGTTTGTATGGAAAGATAAAATCAATAAGTTAGCAAACCCTAATTCAAGATAAACAAGCATGTAAATCCAACACACTATTCACACATGCACCCTTAGGGTAGTTCCACTTGTTGCCTTATAAAAACGGTTATGTTATGCATGTGGGATATCTTAGCAAAAACATTAAAAAATACAAGATCATAGTCCCTCGATGACGCTATCAAAAGTTTCCTTTCAAAATGATCTTAGTCCCTCAAAGAGAAATGCTAAGATATCTCACAACATTGCTACCATGGCTATACGATGACACATGCCCGTCCCTTCACATCCAAAGATAAGGCTTCTTACCAATTCAATGGTAAGATAGAAATATCAAAGGAAGGAAGAAATGAACAAAGACTTTTGAGTAGGTAGATTATTTCTAGTTTCTTGCTCATTTTCAAATCAAACATCCTTGCTCATTTTCAAAACAATCACCAACACTTTCAAAAAAATTTCAAAACATTTTCCAAACATGAAACATTTTCAAAAGATCAACACTTTGTATACATTCTTACGAACAAGAACGATTACAAAGTTTGCCTAAACAATGACGCCTTTTCAAAATACTTTCGAAAACCACACAAAACACATTTTCAAACAAGAGCAAGTGATCTAGCAAGCAACTAAGAACCCATAGATAACTATAGATGAAAAGGGTGCTAATACCTTCCCTTTTCATAATCTATCCCCCAAACTCAAGAAATAATCTCAAAGGTCTTTGTTGTTCTTTTCAGTCTTTCCTTTTGGATAAAAGAAAAGTCGGTGGCAACTCTTGCTAACCGCAACATTTGCAATCAAACGCAAAACACCCAAGTCAGTTCTCCCACCGTATCACATGGAACAAAACATTACAGGTCATTTTAAAAGTAAACAAAAGGACATCTTTTGTCAAAACAATTTACATCAACTTAAAGACTTCAAATGAAAAAGCTCCCAACATAAGAGTTGTAGGGAACATCTTGAGCTTTCAAAAAAGTCAAATATCACCTTCATATCACAAAATATGAGAGAGTTATGATTGGTGCCAGTTGAACAATTTTGAGAAAATGCATGAAACCATAATTAAGCCATTTTGGACTTTTAGGCTAATGAGTCTAACTTTTGAAGTTCAAACGTTTTTATGACATGTTTAGGGACCCCTAAGTCTATTCATGAAATTTTTTAATTTTTTATTTCATTTATTTTGATTTTATTCATTTAAATTCAAAATTAAATTAAATAAATATTAAATAAATGTACAAGGCATGTGGATTTTCGTTTTGGATCATTTTGAAGTCCAAGATCACATATCCAACATAACAAAATAGTGAGGGATGAAGAAGGAAAGAGATCTTCATGTTTTGGAAAATTTTGCAATTATTTTGGAAACAAATAATGACTTTGATTGCACATGTTTCCTTACAAGAATGTTAACTTAAACAATTATCCATTATAAATAGAGGACACACTCCACAAGACAGACACGGATTGGCTTCCATAGAAACAAGTTCTCAAACACGAAAATTTCAAAAGAATAGGTGAAAATCTATCCTAGTTTTCCAGTCATTATCAACTGAAGTGAAGCCTCAAATCATCATCCTGACATCCCCAGGAATCTCCTCAAGTCCATAACCATGCTCAAACGTGCCCAAAATGCCTCCCCTCAATCCCACCGGTGGTAAGGATTTTCTAATTTCAAATTTCTTAATCCTTATGTTATTAATAAGTTTCATATGTACAATTGTGTTAAACAAGAAACATAGAATAGGTTGGAACGAAGTGTGTGAAGAGAAGGGAGGGGTTCGAACCCCAACGATGCCAAAACCCTTTTTGCTTTACTTTCTTCATTTTCCCTTTCTTTTATTTAGTTATTTTATTATTAATTAACTTTATTTTAATCAAAACTTATACATAAAAAAATTAGAAAGAAGCCATATAATAAAATCAACAACAAATTAGTTTTAGGGTGTAAATTAATTCATTGATTTTTTGGACAATTAGATTTTAGGCTTTTACATTAATTAAAATCAATTAGAATTAGGACTTTAATTATTATTAATTAACATTTAAAATTATTTTCACAAAAACGCCAAAAATATGAACTTAGATTTTTAGGGCGTTTAAACTTTTTTTGTCAATATTTTCTTATTCTTTTTGCTATTTATTTTCTTAGAGAATTGTATAGGTCGCACAGTTTAATGTAATAGTTTAGATTTACATCCCCACATTTTTCTAATTATGTAACTCTACTAGAGCCATGTAATAGCGTAGATTTACATTCTCGCTTTATCTTTTGCCTTTATATATATATATATATATATATATATATATATATATATATATATATATATATATATATATATATATATATATATATATATATATATATATATATATATATATATATATATATATATATATATATATATATATATATATATATAACTGCTAGTAAATAGGATTGTATGATAAGAATAAAATCAAAATTAGATAACCTTAATTTTCAAGATAACATAACTGAAATTAATACACTTTGCACACTTCACCTCTAGGGTAACCTCTCTTTGTTGCCTTGCGATACTAATGGTCACGTCCCAAGAAAACGGGAATACTTTAGCAAAGACCCTCGGTTAAACAATATCATCATGGTCCCTTTCGAATAAAGATCATAATCCCTCGATGATATTTCGTGTTACCTATAAAATGATCTAGTCCCTTCGATGACCCTACGAGAAAAATGATGACAATCCCTTTGAATTGTTAAAAGTATCCTTACATGTTGCCTTCTATGACCATACGACGACCCTGCGCCTGTGCCTTCATATCTAATAGATAGGGCTACCTACCAACTAATGGTGTGGATATTACTATCTCTAACGGAGAAAGAAAATAACAAGAACAACCTTTAGTGGGTAAGACTCAACAAATTGCTTGCTCATAACAGTTTCAAACAAATAAATTCATTTTTACACCTCACGTTTCAAAATAAATATTTTCAAAAAAACACTTTGTATACATTCTTGAGAACTGATATAAGAAATATTACAAAGTATGCCTCACAATTGGAATTCAAAATATTTTCAAATCACACACTCACAAAGCAAGTTTAAAGTGAGCTAAGCAATTAAGAGCCTGTAGATAACTATGGATGAAAAGGGTGCTAACACCTTCCCTTTTCATAACTTACCTCCCGTACTTAAAATCTATCAAAGATCTTTCCTGTTCTTTTCACCTTTCCTCATTGGATAAAAAGAAAAGTCGATGGTGACTCTTTCTATCCGTGACATTTGCGATAAAACACTAAATGAGTCAGTTCTCCCACCGTATAACAGAAATGACAACTCTGCTGGGGATAATTTTAAAAGAGGGGTTACCTTAAGAGTTTTAGATCACTTTACTTGCTTAAATTGTGTGCTTTGTCTGCTTTAACTTTAAGGATTTGCTTGGGTTCATTATTTTAAAGGTCCTACACCCGGATCTTAGGATGCCTTAGGTAAGTAGCAATAGATCATAAAGATTGTACAACATAGACCAATATGGTTAATAAGATGACTACAGTTAGTATGACAATTTGGTATATATTGATGTTCCTTAAGTCACTCAAGGATAACATTAGGTTTCCACGTGGTGTCATTAACACTAACTTACTTTTAGAACCTTAATTGACCCATCTTGGCCATTAAAAGGTAGTGAGATAGTTTGCTTTGGTGTAGTCTAAAGTTGGTTGATACTCAAAGCTACACTTATTGAGATTTGACTCTCGAGATATTTTGTTGGCAAGCCAGTTGTCGTGCTAAAATAAAGCCTGCGAGAAAGATCGGTGGTATGAGATTCCTAGAACTTGCTTACTAATTTATGACAGGTCGAGCCAACTTAACTTTAATGGGGAAGGGTATTTACCTATGGAGTCCATGCAAGCCTTTAAACCTAAGACTCTTGTGTGAATTTTGTTGTATCCCAATTTTTTCCCCTAAGAGTCCCCTATCATATCATGCCCTCACAATGCAACAAGATCATATTAGGGTTGGTTATTCCTCTTATTCTATCTCCTATCTTTAAGTTAGCTCTTGAGGAATATTCTAGCACCTTCGTTGTGTATTTTGTATATGTGTTGTTGACTAACTACTAATCAAAATACAAAAAATATTTGTCTATGTCTTTGCATATTTGTGTTTTGTAGGTACCAAGTCAAAGCATCTGACAAATAAGGATTTCTGGTATTATTTTCCTAAAATTTCTATTTGCAAAGAAAAAATAATTAACAAAAATTCATTTTTTCACTGATGCAATCGATTGCTCTTAGAGTGCAATCGATTGCATATAGTTCATTTTGCGCCATTTTTGAAAAAAATACACCGATGCAATCGATTGAGCCTAGAGTGCAATCCATTGCACAATGTGAAAATTTGAAAAAATCAGCAATTTCAAGCTTGATAATTATTGCTCCAATTTTTCTTCATTTTTGAAATATATATCGTTAATTCAAATTTTGGTGCCAATTTTTCATTTTTTGAATAATATATCATTAATTTAAATTTTGGTGCTAATTTTTTTATTTTTGGAAATATATGTCATTAATTCAAATTTTGGCTCTAATTTTTGAAAGTTATTCATTAATTCAAATTTTGGCTCCAAGAATCAATTACCAAATTACCATTAATTCTCTACATCCAAGCTTGGGCAATTGATTCTTGTGGTTGAATTGAAGCAAATTCTTGAAGTTGTTTTGATAATTCTCTAGATCTACCTTTGGTAAGTTGGATAATTCATCTTTCACAATGTGATCTCTTGGTGATCTTTGGGATTAATTCATTAAGCAATGTTTTTTGATTCCATTGGTGTTATTTTCTCATAATTTGATGGTATTTTTGTGCTCAATTGGATCCATGATCATAAGGTATTTGATGGAAAGTTTGAACAAGAATTCTGCCATTTGAAATGTTGTTTTTCCTACTGTAACAGTGTGCAATCGATTGTTGTCCTGGTGCAATCGATTGCACAGAAGCATTTCACGTAAAATTTTGAAAAACTGTACTGTGCAAATCGATTTGCATTGTAGTGCAATCGATTTGCACAGAAACAGAATGCATTTTTTGCCTTGTTTTGGGGCTATTTTGATCCATAAATGTTTTTCTACTCACTCCTTTTAATTGTTGGTTTGGATTTCAATTTTAAATGTCCAATTTCACTTTAAATTCAATGGACTTTGTGGTGTAGATGAAGTTGGATAAATATTCATCAATTTAAATCTACCAAAGAGTGAATTTTTTAATTCATTTTTGGTGCGTTGGATTAATGATATGTTTAGTGGTTTAATCCATCTAGATGAGTGATTGAATTTAAAGATATAATAAATTTGAGGTAGTGATCCAAATTAGATTATCATTCCCCTCCCTCTTCATCTTATCCCTTTCTTTTTTAATTGTGCTACATGTTAAGGGATGATGATCTCTATATCATTTATCCAAACATGAAATACATAGATTGCTATTGACCGACCTTAAAATAGGTGTGACTTCTACATAAGTCAACTTACGATTTCTTAACACAATGCTAAATTTTGTCCCGATTCGAATAAATGATCATTCGTGGCACAAACCTATGTTTACAAGCCCAAGTATGATAATTTGATCTCTTTGATCCAATAACCTTGAGATTCATTGTATGGAGGCTTTGGTTCTACCAATCCTCTAATGGATCTACATCACTTTTGGTCAACGCGGATCACTTAAACATTGTTGATCATTAAATGTTGTCTTGAGAATTCTAAAATGGATGATATACTTGACAAAAAGCAAATGCAACTTATTGTGTAGAGACTTTGGTTCTACCAATCCTCTAATGAGTTCCAAATGAAAGTTTCAATATGGTCATCTAACTAACCACTAATTTATAACAATTGACTTTATTTTATGCTATTTAATTTATGCTATTATTATTATACTTTATGTACCATTTACTTTAAGCATTTACATTTCATGCCATTTTTATTTTGCTCACTTGAGCATTTACTTTTATGCTATTTTCATCTTTGCTCACTTGAGCATTTACTTTTATGTCATTTTTATTTTGCTCACTCGAGCTTTTCTTTTCTTTTGAAGATACTTAATAATCAACATGAACCATAAAAAACATTAATGATACTTGGACTTTTTGGTTACTATCCTTGGCATTATGGAGTTTTGGACTTCTTGGACTTAGGAATAGAAACCTTGTCTTATATTGGAGACCTTGTGACCTTAATTGATATTTTTTCTAGAGTTCTTGAGGTTTAACTCAATATATTGGGTTGTTTGTTTGTTTTGTGTGGAGGTTATTGTGATTACATACTTTGTTTGTAATATGGAATTCACCCGTATACAGCCGTTACTCTGCCCAACTTTTGTGAATACTGAATACACTTGAAGTTTGGTTCTCTCAAGAAGTCTAGTATCTTTGCTTGCTTGGTATCAATCCAAAGAATGGGAATTCTATCTTGACTCATAATGTCAAGTATTCGCTTCTTTTTGGTTAGATGGTTCTTCTCCTTATCTTTTACCTTATGCTTTAGGATAGTCCCTTCATCTCCTCCCATCTTCTTCACTTTCAAAAATCTTCTCCCTCCTTTTTAAAACTATTATTGTTTTTAAAATTGAACCACTTTCATAATAAACTTGGACTTTGGTCCATGCATTTTCAAAATATTTTCATAAATAAACTCCAATCAATTTAATAATACCTTGACATTTTTTTATGAGAAAACTAAAAGTCAATAAATCTCATTTCAAACCATTTTTCCACTTTGGCTTTTTATTTTAAAACCCTTCTCAAAATATTAGACTCTTGTCAATCCTTGTAGTGATGCAAACAACTATACTTCTACAATATGTAGTAAAGAGAGATATTTTCCACTTGGGTGTTGAGTGAGGTTTTGTTGATTTTTAAAATCTAAGCCATATCCTCAACTTTGAGATGATGCAAATTCTCCTTTCTCATGATTGTGGGTAGTAAGTATGTTTTCCACACGGACAATGACGATAATGTCTTATCTCTTAAAATTAACCAACACACTTGTGTTTTAAATTTTTTAAAAGAGGAACTACGTGTACCCTGATCCCCTATTGCACGAAGAGTGGTACGTAGCCACTAAAGGTTCGCAACCGCGGCGGGTGCAAAAATAATAAAAAACATATTTCTTTTCTCACCTGCACCATCTATTTTACATACAACATTTTTATAGCCAAAATATACATATTTTTCAAAGAGGTTCCTGCGGAGTACCGTAGATGTTTAGGGTGCTAATACCTTCCCTTTGCATAACCAACGCCCTTACCTATAATCTTTCCACCTCTTTTTGGGTTACTCTCTATTTTCCCATTCCTTTGGAAATAATAAAGCACGGTGGAGTTTTTTATTTTGATCTTTATAAGTCTAGTCAATCCAATGGCTTAGTCTTAAACATTTCTACCGCTACAGAAGAAAATGACGACTTCAGTGGGGAAAGATTGACCTCTTGCTGGACCATCCCTAAGTGGGTTAAACCTATCTTTGTTTATATCTATATATGTGCTATTATTTGTTATATATTATATGTTGTATATCTGTTTTTCTGGACTTTCCTGGTTTTCAGGGTGCTTGGAGATTACTTATAAGTCCTATACCCGGACTTGGGAAAACTTAAGATAGGACGGGCGGTATAGTCATGATAACTTTGAGGGAGTAATTCCAAAAAAGGAGGCATGAGATCCCTCACTCAGTGGAGGACCCTTTGACTGTAGTGTTATTTACCGAGTAATCGAGAAGACGTGCTGCTTTCGACCTTGGAGCCTGCTGAAGTTGAGGACCGTAGAATACCTAACCCATCTTGGCCTTTTAGGTGTAGTGCGAAAGCTATGACGGAGTAATACGGAAATAGTTGTCATGTGATACTACGCTCGGATGAGTTTTTCTTGGGAATATTACTAATTACCGAATTAATCAGGAAGTTGGTAATATCCTAAGGAAGGATGTAGACTCTGGGAACCTCTAGAACCTTGTTCGGCAGGTGATAACTTTTAGGACAATACCTTATGGGTAGTACCTTCGACCCCATGCTCGTGATGTTGAACCTATGGACCCTATGTTTGTAATCTTGTGTGTAATTGTTGCATCATGCATCCATGCACTCATAAGCATCTTTTGAAGAAATTTTATTTCAAGGGACTTAAAAGTTGATCATTTGTGAATATCCCAGGTGCTCTTTGACTATGGATTCTGGAAAAATAAAGACCATAAAATACATTTTCAAAGATCCCAAGATAGATGAGTTGATCAGTCTAATTACCGAGATCGAGTGTTCTGCAGATTTTCAGAGGAAGTATGGATCCATCATTTCTCTCATGAAGCTTAGGATGAATGAGGATATTCTCTCGGCCTTGGTCCAGTTCTATGATCCGATGTATCATTGCTTTACTTTCCCTAACTACCAGTTGATGCCTACACTAGAGGAGTATTCTTATCTATTGGATTTACCTATTACCGATCGTGTTCCTTTTACTGGTTTGGAGGGTGAGCCAAAACCACACGAGATTGCTGCTTTGATCCATTTGGGGAAGTCCGAGGTTGAAGCCCGTATGACTACTAAAAGAGGGATTAGAGGATTACCAGCTCAGTTCTTATTGGAAGAAAGCCCGTTACTTTGCCAGGATGAAGAGTACAATCGCTTTTGAGGCCATCTTTGCTCTACTTACTTACGGGTTGTTTTTATTTCCTAACGTGGACAAGTTTGTTGACATTAATGCTATCAGGATCTTCATGATTGGAAACCCAATTCCTACATTGTTGGGTGATGCTTATTACTCTATTTATCTTCGGAATTCTTATCATGGGGGGATGATCATCTGTTGCACGCCTCTGTTGTACCAGTGGTTTACTTCTCACGTGCCTCCGTATGATGCTTTCTGGGATGTCAGGAAGGAACCCCATTGGCTCCTAAGATCATGTCACTTACTCACTTAGATATTGTTTGGTATCACCGGGCTTACCATTATGTAGAGATTATCGAAAATTGTGGTAGTTTCCCCAATGTATCTGTTCTTGGTACAAAGGGAGGAATTAACTATAACCCTGTTCTTGCACGACGACAACTTGGTTATCCAACGAGGGATAAACCAAATAGTATTCATTTGAGTAGTTTCTTCATGAAGGAGGGAGAAGACCATAAGGAAGCTAGGGATCAGATTGTGAAGGCCTGGCGTCACATTCATAGGAAGAGTAGGAAAGACTTGGGACCTATGGGGCTGTTTCTTTAGAGCCTTATCTTTAGTGGGTCCAAGCGAGAGCTATTCAGTTGGAGATGTCGTATTCCTGGGAAGTACCTATGCCTGATTTTTTTGTGAAGAGCACTCCTCCCTTATTGGATGATATGGAAGAGCTACAACTTTCTTTAGTCAGGATGCAACAAGAAAAGGAAGCTTGGAAAAATAAGTGCCAAACTTTAGAGATTTCCTATACAGCAGACTTGAAGGAGAAAGACGACTTGATTGAGATTCTTGAGAGTCGGGCTGTAGAAACAATGGAGAGGAAATGGAGTTTATTTTCCTCTAAGCCTCATTCAGATTCTAGTTGCTCACTTCCTGATTCAGGTGATTGGAAGGAGGTTTCCACCAGATATGCGGAAGAAAAGCAGAGGTTGAAGGCTCAGATTACCAAGCTTACAGGGAAGCACTAGTGTATAGAGTGATCTCCATCAGCTTTACTTCTTAGGGTTTTAGACTTTATTTTCATCTTGTACTTGGGATTATTGAAACTTGTAATCCATTTTGAAGTTATTGTAATAAAAAAATTTAGTATTTCAAAAGTGTTATTACTTTGATATTTGCAACGTGTCTATAAATCTTTAAGTCCCTTGAAATATTAATAATAAAAATAAATCATATGCATTACACATCATGCATCATATTGTACATAAGGAATAAGGAAGGAGATATAAATGCTGTTATGCAAGAGATAAGAGTTAATCCTCCTAGAAGAAATTATCAGCGTCATCAACAGGTCGCCTCAGTAACTCCAATTGTTGGTGTGGCTCAAACCAACGTTGCTTATCAGAGACCATCCCATCAGGGGAATAAAGGGTATAATCAGATAAGGGAGAGTTATGATCCTATCCCTATGAACTATGCAAAATTTCTCCCAACGTTAATTCAAAAGAAGGTGGTTCAGACCAGACCACCTCCCACTATACCATCACCGTTGCCTTGGTATTACAAGACAGACCAAACATGTGCTTTTCATCAGGGAGCACCGGTGCATAATGTTGAGAACTTCTATCCTTTGAAAACTGAAGTACAAAAATTGGTGAGGGATGGTATCTTATCCTTCAAAGATGTTGGCCCTAACTTGAAAGATAATCCTTTTCCAAAGCATGGAGGAGAAAATGCTGTGAACATGGTGGCTGGTTGTCCAAGCGACTTTCTGATTTTCGATATTAATCTGGTTATAGGAGATTTGGTAAAAATGCATGCAGACCTCTTTGAATTTAACTACTATACGCATGACCATGTTGGTTGGGCTATTTGCAGTATGAATATATAGGGTTGTGACAAGATAAAGGATGATTTGCAGGAGATGATATATGAGGGCCTCATCCACATAATCTGGCCTAGGGCAGAGTATGAAGAGGAAGTAAACATGGTTTATGGATGTTCTGGAGAGTTCATAATCTTTGATGTGGAACATATGAATGAGGATCTTGTACAATTGCATGATACTTTCTGCAACATGGTTGGTCAAGTAGAATATCATTATGGATCTTGCCAGATCTATTGCAAAGACTCCCGAGGATGTTCAATTATAAGGAAAGGTATTCAATTGTTATTGGATAGTGGAACTTTCAAGGTTACAGGCCAAAGGGATGATTACCATGAGGTTAATGAGATTGAGGTTTGTTTGGCTGAAGAAGAGTCAGATGATGAGTATGCCTCTGCGGATGAGTTCTTCTCCTCGAATGAAGATATGTTTCCCAGAGAGGACTCTGTAACGAGTAAGTCTGTTGAAGAGGGAGTAAATGTTATTGTGCCTTGTTTTGGTACACCCACCCCTTTTGAAGTTGAATATCATGGCAGGCCAGCTATTTCTCCATTGGTGATTAGCTTGCCTGGTCGTGTTACTTACAAGTCAGACAAGGCTTTACCCTACAAGTATAATGCTACAATTTTAGAGGATGGTGTGCAAGTTCTTATCCAACCAATGCATAATGTTGGAAATATTGCTGAGGCTAGCAGAGTGACCCGCAACGTTCGTGTATTTGCACCAATTGTTCATGGAAATGATAATGCTGGAAAGAAAATTGTTGAAGATGTTGAACCCAAGAAGGCTGTAGGTGAATCTATGCTAGAAAAAGAGGTGGATGATATTTTGAAGATAATCAAGATGAGAGACTACATAATTGTAGATTAGCTACTGCAAACTCCTTCAAAAATATCTATCTTGGCTCTATTGATGAACTCTGCTGCTCATAGAGAATCTTTGATGAGGGTATTGGACCAAGCTTTCGTGGAAAGTTATATGCCAGTAGACAAATTCAGCAGTGTGGTAGGGAACATTACATCATGTAATAACCTGAGTTTCTGCAACGATGAACTGCCCGGTGAAGGAAGGAATCACAACCTGGCTCTCCACATCTCTATGAACTGCAAGAATGATTCATTATCCAATGTGCTGATTGATAATGGATCTGCATTGAATGTTATACCGAGGAGCACACTCATGAAGTTGAAATATCAAGGAACACCCATGTGCCCGAGTGGCATTATTGTGAAAGCGTTTGATGGGTCAAGGAAATCTGTTATTGGTGAAGTGGACTTGCCTATTCATATAGGACCACATTTGTTTCAGATTACTTTCCAGGTCATGGATATTATACCCGCTTACAGTTGTTTGTTGGGACGACCATGGATACATGAGGCAGTGGCTGTCACTTTGACTTTACACCAGAAGTTGAAGTTTGTGCATGAAGGAAAAGTGGTAATTATAAATGGAGAACATGCATTATTGATATCTCATTTTTCCTCTTTCAGCATTGTAGATGCGGATGAAGCTGCAGTTGGAACCCAGTTCCAAGCTTTATCCATTGATAATATGAGAGGAAATGATAATTCTATGGCTTCGTTTAAGGATGCTCAGCAGGTTGTACATAATGGCCATAGTGAAGTATGGGGACAAATTGTTGATCCACCTGTAAACAAGAATAGAGTTGGCTTGAGGTTCTCTGTGAAGAATGATAAAGGTAAGAGCATGAAGCTGAAGTCTGCTGCAGGCAAGTATCAAGACATATTTCGTAGTGGGGGTTATCTTTATCCAACTGCTTCCGGGATTAATGCCATTGTGGAAGATGAAGCAAAACCAGAAATGAGAGTTAGGGTTCAGAACTGGATCACCATTGATGTTCCCTCTTGCATACATGTTTCTAAGTAATTTGTTTTTGTTAATATTTTTAAAATCTTTCACTCTTCCCAAGGTGAATGTATTGTATAGGCTTATCTGTTGGTTTCAATTTTTAAAATCAATAATAAAAGTTGTCTTTGTTTCCCAAATTGTGTTTTTATTTTTTTTTATTTTTTCTTGGAAAATGGTAATTAGAAAAAACCTTTCAAAATAAATAATAACTGAAATTCAATCTGCATGATCACTTGTTATATGTGTCAGTTTCTAAAAACAATTATAAATTATATGTGCAAATTAATTAAAAAACTCGTTGAATACAATGACCCTGCACCCTCTCCCAACTTTGAATGTCCTGTGTATGAGGCCGAAGAAGAAGACTATGATGAGATTCCGGAAGAGGTCTCACGGTTGCTTGAGCGCGAGGAGAGCGCCATTAAGCCATATAAAGAGCCTTTGGAAGTAATCAATTTGGGTTCAGAAGAAGATCCTAAGGAAGTCAAGATCAAAGCATTGTTACATCCTGATGTGAAGAGCAGGTTGATTTGGATGCTGAAAGAGTATGTGGATATTTTTGCTTGGTCTTACCAAGATATGCCTGGTATAGATACAGATATTGTGGAGCACCATTTGCCGTTGAAGCTAGAGTGCCCGCCAATCAAATAGAAGTTGCGAAGAACTCACCCAGATATGGCAGTGAAGATCAAATAAGAAGTTCTAAAGAAGATTAATGTCGGTTTGCTTGTGACATTAGTGTACCCTCAGTGGATTTCCAATATTGTCCCAGTACCAAAGAAAGACGGAAAAGTTCGCATGTGTGTAGATTACAAAGATATAAATAAAGCTAGTCCAAAAGATGATTTTCCATTGCCACACAGTGATATGTTAGTGGATAGCACAGCAAAATTCAAAGTTTTCTTCTTCATGGATGGATTTTCTGGATATAATCAAATAAGTATGGCTCTTGAGGACATGGAAAAAACAACGTTTATCACACCCTAGGGAACATTCTGTTACAGAGGATGCCCTTCGGGTTGAAAAACACTGGTGCAATGTACCTGAGGGCTATGACAACCCTGTTCTATGATCTAATGCACAAGGAAATTGAGGTATATGTTGATGATATGATTTCTAAATCCCAGGCTGAAGAAGGGAATGTAGAAGATTTGTTGAAGTTGTTTCAGAGTTTGAGGAAGTACCATCTCCGCTTGAATCCAAATAAATGTACCTTCGATGTTTGATCATGGAAATTGTTGGGTTTCATTGTCATCCAAAGAGGGATTAAAGTTGACCCTTATAAAGTCAAAGAAATTCAAAAATGCTTGCGCCAAAGAATGAGAAGCAAGTCAGAGGGTTCCTCAGGCGTTTGAATTATATTTCCAGATTCATTTCCCACATGACTGCAACGTGTGAACCAATCTTTAAGTTGTTAAAGAAATATCAAGGTTGTGTATGGACATATGACTTCCAAAGGGAATTTGAAAGTATTAAAGAATATCTGCTTGAACCTCCTATCTTGCTCCCTCCTGTTGAAGGAAGACCATTGATTATGTATCTGACAGTGTTAGATAATTCCATGGGCTGTATTCTGGGACAACAAGATGAAATGGGGAAGAAAGAGTATGCCATTTATTATCTCAGTAAAAAGTTTACTGATTGTGAATCACGGTATTCCATGCTGGAAAAGACATGTTGTGCTCTAGCCTGGGTGGCAAAGCGTTTGTGGCAGTATATGTTGAATCAAACTACTTGGTTGATCTCCAAAATGGATCCAATCAAGTACATTTTTGAAAAGCCTGCTCTTACTATGAGAATTTCCCATTGGCAAATGTTGTTATCTGAATATGACATCGAATACCACACTCAAAAATATATTAAAAGCAGCGTGCTGGAAAATTATCTTGCTCACCAACCAGTTGATGATTATCAGTCTGTGATGTATGATTTCCCCGATGAGGATGTGATATTTATGAAATTGAAAGATTGTGATGAACCATTGCCTGAGGAAGGTCCTGATCCCGAATCTCGCTGGAGCATGATATTTGATGGAGCTGTGAATGCTTATGGTAAAGGAATTAGTGTTGTGATTGTCACTCCACATGGATCACACATTCCTTTTACTGCAAGGTTGACATTTGATTGTACTAATAATATGGAAGAATATGAGGATTGCATCATGGGTCTCGAGGAAGCTATTGATCTCAGAATTAAAATTCTTGATGTGTATGGCAATTCAGCTTTGGTAGTGAATTAGATTAAAGGAGAGCGGGATACTCGTCAACCCAACTTGATTCCTTATAAAGATTATGCTAGAAGATTGTTACCCTTCTTTAATAAAGTTGAATTCCATTACATCCCCATAGACGAAAATCAAATGGCGGGTGCTCTGGAAACTCTGGCTTCTATGTATCAAGTGAATACTTGGAATGATATACCTCGAATTATAGTTCGGCGAATGGATAGGCCTGCTCATATGTTTACAATAGAAGAGGTAGCAAATGAGAAACCTTGGTATTATGATATCAAGAATTTTCTCCAGACTCAGGAATACCCGATTGGTGCATCGAATAAAGATAGAAAGACATTGAGAAGATTGGCTGACAGCTTCTTCCTCAGTGAAAATGTATTGTACAAGAGAAATGATGACATGGTCTTGCTCATATGCGTGGATAGACACAAAGCAGACATGTTGATGCATGAGATTCATGAAGGTTCATTTGGAACTCATGCCAATGGATATTCAATGGCTAAAAAGATGTTAAGGGAAGGTTACTATTGGATGACAATGGAATCTGACTATCACAAATTTGCAAAGAAGTACCATAAATGCCATATTCATGCGGACAAAATTCATGTACCTCTAACACTTCTCAACATTATTTCTTCCCCGTGGCCTTTCTCTATGTGGGGTATTGACATAATTGGAATGATAGAACCCAAAGCTTCGAATGGACACCGTTTTATCTTGGTAGAAATTGATTACTTCACCAAATGTGTGGAAGCTGCTTCATATGCTAATGTTACTAAGCAGGTGGTAGTGCGCTTCATTAAGAATAATCTCATATGTCGGTATGGTGTGCCGAGGAAAATTATCACCGACAATGGCTCGAATTTGAACAACAAGATGATGACAGAACTTTGTGAAGAATTCAAGATTGTCCAACACAATTCATCTTCGCACAGGACGAAGATGAATGGGGTTGTTGAAGTTGCTAATAAGAATATCAAGAAGATCATCCAGAAGATGGTTGTTACTTATAAAGATTGGCATGAAATGATCCCTTTTGCTTTACATGGATATCGGACATTTGTCCGCACTTCAACATGAGCAACCCCATTCTCCCTTATGTATGGAATGGAAGCGGTGCTCCCAATCGAGGTTGAGATTCCCTCTTTGCGTGTTATAATGGAAACCAAGTTGTCAGAGGCTGAATGGGTCAAGAACAGGTTTGACCAATTGAATTTGATCGAAGAGAAGAGAATGATGACTTTGTGTCATAGGCAGTTATATCAGAAGAGAATGAAGAAAGCTTTTGATAAGAAGGTTAATCCTCGTGAACTCAGAGAAGGCGACCTCGTGCTCAGGAAGATCATGTCTTTTAACGCTGATTCTAGGGGCAAGTGGACTCCCAATTTTTAAGGCCCGTATGTTGTCAAGAAAACCTTCTCTAGTGGTGCATTAATTCTTGAAACTATGGATGACGAGGAGTTCCCACGACCCATGAATGCTGATGCAGTAAAGAAATACTTCACCTAAAGAAATAAAAGAATAGCTCGCTAAGTTGAAAACCCGAAAGGGCGGCTTAGGCAAAAAGGAGCGTCTCGGTAGGCCGAAAACCTGAAAGGGCGATCTAGGAAAAAATTAGAGACATAAACAGAATAAAATTTCCCGCTAAGTTGAAAACCCGCAAGGGCAGCTTAGGAAAAAGTTAGGGACTTTCTTGGAAAGTAACTACATCAAACAAGACTTGATCAATGAAGCAACAATCTTCTTGAATCCTCACCATACTTCAACGGAAGCTGCTGCTCAGAATTTCAAAGTTATTAGAGGGAATAATGGTCATTGTATCTCAATGTATCTTTTCCATTATATATTACCATTTTCCGAACTTTATAACCATCCATAGAGTCTCGCCATTCATAGACTACCACTCTATCAATAAAATTTGAGCTTTTACCCAATTCTTTGTAATTCTTATTTTATTCTACTTACAAAGACTCCATTTATTATTGATAATAATTTTCAAAGCAAAAAGATTAAATAACAAAATTGTTTTTCAAAAAGAAGTTACAACTTACTTTTACTTTAGATTTTGTGATTCAAGAGGAAAACAAAAGTGGTGATCCCAAGAATGGACGAACTCCAGTAATTTTAGGAAGTTTTATTTCCCACCAGGAAGGTTTTCTCAGGTCGTTTTCACTGGTATGCGCGTGATTTTTGTATATTGAAGATGATACCAATTGGCGTGAGGTATGGTATTGGGTTTGTGATCCCATTGTCCCCAGTCAAGTCTTGGTTAATTTTTATTTATTTTGGGTTTGCATGGTCTGAAGCCTCTATCCCAGATTCCCCGACGAAGTCTTCCCTCATATGACGAAAGGTCTTGTTCCCTTCGTGTGCTGAGATGGAACTATTTGCAAGATGTCGCTCTTTCTGCAGTATTTGCATTATTGTTGGTAATTATTTCCTAGGCAACTAGACCAGGAAAATATATTTTCTAAGAAGTATTGAGAGAGTTGTCAACCCTTTGGGTTTTCACCCGCCAAGTGCTGGGTTTGATTTAAAATCCCCATGAGTTTGACCTCTTTATATAATGTTGACTTCTTGATTCCCCGTGAAGGCTATCCCAGGGCATCTTTTGTTGGAATAAGTTTGCATGATATGAAGACTCAATCCAAGAGTTCCCAATGAAGGCTTCGCTTATTTGATAAAAGTCTTTTCTCCCCGTGCATACTGAGTTGGACTCATTTGCAAAGTATCTCCCTTTCGGTAGTACTTGCATTTTAATTTTCTTGATAATTATGCAAGGACAATGTTTTATTTAAGAAGTGTTGAGGCATTTATCAACTTGTTGGGTTTTCACCCGCCAAGTGCTGGGTTTGATTTAAAATCCCCATAAGATTGATTTCTTGCTGTAATGTTTGACTTCTTAACTCTCCAAGTTGTTATCCCCATGAGGTTTCATACTTTCTCCCCAGAGAAGTTGGTGCAATAATTACTCTCAATATTGAAGAACACATCTCGATTTATCCTCGACGATGTGGTGTTATCCTCCCCATTGAAGTTAACACGAGGTCTCCTGTTGTTATCTCGATGATGAGGCACTATTTCCCTTAGTGAATCTGTATGCTATTTCCCCAATGAAGTCAGCACGAGATCCTCAGTTGATGTTTTGAAGATATGGTTTCCATCTGCCTTATTTGAAATCAGTATTGCAATCCATAGTAGAAGTACAGACTGTGAAACATTTGTTTTCCCAATTGAAGTCTGTGTGCTATTCCCTGGTGAAGCCTGGAGAAGGATTTTATATCCCTATATTTGTACTGTTTTGTCACTATAATTTGATTATTTCCGGATTATGTTCCTTCCCAGTGAAGTTAAGCCGCAAAATAGGATTATGTTTCCTCAGTTGGTGGTTATTTTCTTATGGAATTTTCATCTTGGATGTGATTTAGCCGAGTATTGACTGTACTCGAGTTGGTTTTGTCTAGTTATCACCGGTGTTATATGTCTGTTTTGTCAGCATATACATAATAACACTCATACATTCACACATACATCATACATAGTTGAATTTAGCAAGTCATTGCTCATTTGCATTCATTAATTTTGTTTGTTGACATATTACCCTGTTTTTCAAAGTTGTGTTGTCCTCTCTCCAATAGAGTGTCAACCTTAAGCAGAAAGTGTGCATTCTTTCAATTTCCCCACTGCGTTATCCCTCGTGGAAGATTTTTGCTTTAGATTTCCTGTACAACTCTTTGTCTAAATGATTTGGATTTCTCTCTTGAGTTTATTTCTCAAAGGATGTATTTTGGTTAACTGTTTCAATCTAGTTTATTTCTGGTTTAAATCTTTGGTTCCCAGAAGTATTATTACTTATGATCTCTGCAAGCTTCGATCCTTGGTTTGAGAATGTGCATTTATTTTGGCACGAGAAGACTTTTATCTCCTCAATATAAATATGTTGGCACTTCCCCAGAAAGCCATATGTTTTTCCCCAGGAAGTCATATTTCTTTCCCCAGGAATCCATATGTTTTCCCTCAGGAAGTCATGATTCATTCCCCAGAAAGTCATGATTCGTTCCCCAGGAAGTCATTTTTTAATCCTTCCCATAACAACAAGTAGAGAGTCTCTTTATTTGAGCAACTCATACTTCCCTGTAAAAATTGGCTATCTTTATTTGAGCTATCTTATTTTTGAGTGGATAGTTTGCATTTCGTTGTCAAATTACTCCAGTGGACGACAAGTCTTTTCAATATGACATAGACAATTAATTAAGAAATCTTTGTAAGTGGTAGTCTCTTTATTTGAGACATCTTATATATTACTCTTTCTAGGCAGAATGCCTTGATTAAAGAAGAAGTTAAGACCCGTTCTTGGGGAAACACCAAAATATTGGGGAAACTTGTTATTATTCTCTTTCTACCTTCAGTGAACGTTGGTAGTTCACCCTCAGTGAACGTGGGTGTTATCTTTTTGCTACCTTCAGTGAAAGTTGGTAGTTCATCGTCATTGAACGTCGATGTTATTCTCTTACTACATTCGGTGAATGTTGGTAGTTCACCTTCAGTGAACATGGGTGTTATCTTTTTGCTACCTTCAGTGAATGTTGGTAGTTCACCGTCAGTGAACCTCGGTGCTATATTTCTTTTCTCTCTACCTTCAGTGAAAGTTGGTAGTTCATCTTCAGTAAACGTCAATGTTACTCTCTTACTACCTTCAGTGAACATTGGTAGTTCACCTTCAGTGAACGTGGGTGTTATCTTTTACTACCTTCAGTGAATGTTGGTAGTTCACCGTCAGTGAATGTCTGTGCTATATTTCTTTTCTCTCTACCTTCAGTGAAAGTTGGTAGTTCATCATCAGTGAATGTCGACGTTATTCTCTTACTACCTTCAGTGAATGTTAGTAGTTCATATTCAGTGAATGTGGGTGTTATCTTTTTGCTACCTTCAGTGAACGTTGGTAGTTCACCATCAGTGAACGTCAGTGCTATGTTATTATCTCTCTACCTTTAGTGAAAGTTGGTAGTTCATCGTCAGTGAATGTCAATGTTATTCTCTTACTACCTTCAGTGAACGTTGGTAGTTCACCTTCAGTGAACGTGGGTGTTATCTTTTTGCTACCTTCAGTGAACGTTGGTAGTTCACCGTCAGTGAATGTCGGTGTTGTTATACTTCTTTTTTCTACCTTCAGTGAACATTGGTAGTTCACCATCAATGAATGTTGGTGATTATACTTCTTCTCTTTCTACCTTCAGTGAACGTTGGTAGCTTACTGTTAGTGAACGTCAGTGTTGTTCTTTTCCCGTTCTACCTTCAGTGAACGTTGGTAGTTTCGCCTTCAGTGAAAGTTGGTGCATCCTTTGACCTTTTACCGTCATCTGTGAGTCGGTATATTTTTTATCTTCTACCTTTGACTATTGAGTTGGTAGTTTACATTTATCTGCCGATCACTTTTATCATATACTATTTCCTCTTTAGTTGAGTTGATGCTACCTTATCTCTTCTTTGGGTTCTTACACCAATAGAGTCAAGTCTTTTGATTCACCAGTGATTTATTTTCCTGGTTGGGTTTCTTTTCTATTTTTGTTTCCTTTTCTACATCCCCAGTTGTGTCTTGCGTCTCTTTAGATTTGTCCATCTACATTCATAATCATAAGCATTGCATTGCATCTTAGGAAGAAAAATAGGGCTTGTTTTATAATTAAGTATCTTAAATTGCGTCGAAACAAAGATTTTTAACCTTCGTATCTCCGGATAGAAGACACTTAAATAAGGGCAGCTGTTGTACCCTAATTTTTGCCCCAAAGAGTCCCCTATCATATCATGCCCTCACAATGCAACAAGATCATATTAGGGTTGGTTATTCCTCTTTTTCTATCTCATATCTTTAAGTTTTCTCTTGAGGAATCTCCAAGCACCTTAGTTATGTATTTTGTATATGTGTTGTTGACTAACTTCTAATTAAAATACAAAAAATATTTGTCTTTGTCTTTGCATATTTGTGCTTTATAGGTACCAAGTCAAAGCAGCTGACAAATAAGGATTTCTGGTATTATTTTCCTAAAATTACTATTTGCAAAGAAAAAATAATTAACAAAAATTCATTTTTCACTGATGCAATCGATTGCTCTTAGAGTGCAATCGATTGCACATAGTGCATTTTGTGCCATTTTTGAAAAATTACACTAATGCAATCGATTGAGCCTAGAGTGCAATCGATTGCACAATATGAAAAAATTTGAAAAAATCAGCAATTTCAAGCTTGATAATTTTGGCTCCAATTTTTCATCATTTTTTAAATATATATCATTAATTCAAATTTTGGTTCCAATGTTTCATTTTTTGAATAGTATATCATTAATTCAAATTTTGGTGCTAATTTTTCATTTTTTGAAATATATGTCATTAATTTAAATTTTGGCTCTAATTTTTGAAAGTTATTCATTAATTCAAAATTTGGCTCCAAGAATCAATTACCAAATTATCACTAATCCCAAACTTAAACTCTATAAATAGAGCCCTAATTTCATTCAAATGACAAGCTTTTTATAGCCAAAATAATTTTGCTAAAAAATCTCTCAATTCTCTCAATCTACCAAATCCACTCAAAGCTTCATTTTCAAAAAAAGTCAGTAAGCTTTGCATTGAAGCTTACTAATCTTTGAGCTAAACCTTCATCCAAATAATTTTTGTTCATCAATTCTCTACATCCAAGTTTAGGCAATTGAATCTCGTGGTTAAATTGAAGCAAATTCTTGAAGTTGTTTTGATAATTCTCTAGATCTACCTTTGGTAAGTTGGATAATTCATCTTTCACAATGTGATCTCTTGGTGATATTTGGGATTGTTTCATTTAGAATTGTTTTCTGATTCCATTGGTGTTATTATCTCATAATTTGATGGAATTTTTATGCTCAATTGGATCCATGATCATAAGGTATTTGATGGAAAGTTTGAATAAGAATTCTTCCTTTTGAAATGCTGTTTTTCCTACTGTAACAGTGTGCAATCGATTGTTGTCCTGGTGCAATCGATTGCACAGAAGCATTTCACATAAAATTTTGAAAAACTTTAATGTTCAAATCAATTTGCATTGTAGAGCAATTGATTTGCACATAAACAAAATGCATTTTTTGCCTTGTTTTGGGGCTATTTTGATCCATAAATGTTTTTCTACTCACTCCTTTTGATTGTTGGTTTGGATTGCAATTTTAAATGTCCAATTTCTCTTTAAATTCAATGGACTTTATGGTATAGATGAAGTTGGATAAATGTTCATCAATTCAAATCTACCAAAGAGTGAATTATTTAATTCATTTTTGGTGCTTTGGATTAATGATATGTTTAGTTCTTTAATCCATCTAGATCAGTGATTGAATTTAAAGATGAAAGAAATTTGAGGTAGTGATCCTAATTAGCTTATCATTCCCCTCCCTCTTTATCTTATCCCTTTCTTTTTTAATGGTGCTACATGTTAAGGGATTATGATCTCTATATCATTAATCCAAACATGAAGTACATGGATTGCTATTGACCGACCTCAAAATAGGTGCGACTTCTATATAAGTCCACTTACGAATGCTTAACATAACGCTAAATTTTTTCCCGATTCAAATAAATGATCATTTGTGGCCCAAACATATGTTTGCAAGCCCAAGTATGTTAATTTGATCTCTTTGATCCAATAACCTTGAGATTCATTATGTGGAGGCTTTGGTTCTACCAATCCTCTAATGGATCTATATCACTTTTGGTCAACGCGAATCACTTAAACATCGTTGATCATTAAATGTTTCCTTGATAGTTCTAAAATGGAAGATATACTTGACAAAAAGCAAATGCAACTTATTGTGTCGAGGCGTTGGTTCTACCAATCCTCTAATGAGTTCTAAATGCAAGTTTCAAGATGGCCATCTAACTAACCACTTATTTCTAACAATTGAATTTATTTTATGCTCTTTACTTTATGCTTTTATTTTTATACTTTATGTACCATTTACTTTAAGCATTTACATTTCATTCCATTTTTATTTTTCTCACTTAAGCATTTACTTTTATGCTATTTTCATCTTTTCTCACTTGAACATTTACTTTTATGTCATTTTTATTTGGCTCACTTAAGCTTTTCTTTTCTTTTTAAGATACTTAAAAATAAACATGAACCATAAAAAACATTAATGATACTTGGACTATTTGGTTACTATCCTTGGCATTATGGAGTATTGGATTTCTTGGACTTAGGAATAGAAACCTTGGCTTATATTGGAGACCTTGTGACCTTAATTGATATTTTGTTTGGAGTTCTTAAGGTTTACCTTAAGACATTGAGTTGCCTGTTCGTTTTGTGTGTAGGTTATTGTGATTACATAGTTTGTTTGTAATTTGGAAATCACCCGTATACAACCGTTACTTTGCTCAATTTTTGTGAAGACTGAATACACTTGAAGTTTGGTTCTCTCAAGAGGTCTAGTATCTTTGATTGCTTGGTTTCAATCCAAAGAATGGGAATTCTATCTTGACTCATAATGTCAAGTATTGGCTTCTTTTTAGTTAGATGGTTCTTCTCCTTATCTTTTATCTTATGCTTTAGGATAGTCCCTTCATCTCCTCCCATCTTTTTCAATATCAAAAATCTTCTCCCTCCTTTTTAAAACTCTTCTTGTTTTTGAACTTGAATCTATTTCATAATAAACTTGGACTTAGGTCCATGCATTTTCAAAACATTTTCATAAATAAACTCCAATCAATTTAATAATACCTTGACATTTTTTTGTGAGATAACTAAAAGTCAATCAATCTAATTTCAAACCATTTTACCACTTTGACTTTATTTTTAAAAACCCTTCTCAAAAGATTAGACTCTTGTCATTCCTTGTAGTGATGCAAACAACTATACTTCTACAATATGTAGTGAAGAGAGATATTTTCAACTTGGGTGTTGAGTGAGGTTTTGTTGATTTTTAAAATCCAAGCCATATCTTCCACTTTGAGATGATGCAAATTCTCCTTTCTCATGATTGTGGGTAGTTAGTATGTTTTCCACACGGACAATGACGATGATGTCTTATCTCTTAATATTAACCAACACACTTGTGTTTTAAAATTTTTAAAAGAGGAACTATGTGTACCCTGATCCCCTATTGCATGATAGGTGGTACGTAGGAACTAAAGGTTCGCAACTGCGGCGGGTGCAAAAATAATAAAAAACATATTTCTTTTCTCACCTCCACCATGTATTTTACATAAAACATTTTTATAGCCAAAATATATAGATTTTTCAAAGAGGTTCCTGTGGAGTACCGTAGATGTTTATGATGCTAATATCTTCCCTTTGCATAACCAACCCCCTTACCTAGAATCTTTCCCCCTCTTTTTGGGTTACTCGCTCTTTTCCCATTCCTTTGGAAATAATAAAGCACGGTGGCGATTTTTATTTGGATATGTATAAGTCTAGTAAATCCAAAGGCTTAGTCTTAAACATTTCTACCGCTACAACTTGTTTGTATTCACTATCTAACAACTTGAATTCCTCGCAGGATTTGTTTGTATAAACTATTTTGTTCTCATCACCTTACGCTTTTGCTTAGTGCATGGCATACACATCGTGTCATTTTATAACATAGCACTGTTACTAACTGTTTCATGGATCTTAGGGATTTATGGTGCAGTATTTGCAGGAATGTTATAACCCATATTTCTATCAAGGGGCAAGAGGATTTATTTTCCTCTAGGCAAATGCCGTCGAGATCAAAGTGAATTTTCTTGAGTCAGAGGCTATAACCCACTTGATATGGTGACCTTGATTCTTATAGAAGGACATTCAAAGATGAAAACTCAAAGTTCTTCAGACAAAGCTGCAACTAAATTCAATTTCTAATGTTTCAAACTAGATTCCTTAAAGATCCTTGAAAACATTGCATACGAATATGCATACCATGTCGTTGCATAAAAGGTATCCAAGACAGGTTTCTCATCTCCTTGCTATTTGTTTCAGCAAAAATGGCTCTCGAACAAACATTGAAAGATCTCCAGGCTTAGAATGCTCAGTTCCAAGAGATGTTCCTAAGCTTAGCCAAGGGGAAAGAAGAACTGGAGGAACTCATCTTCAAAGAGAAGACGAAGAAGACAAATAAACCAATTGACCTTATCAACATAGGGAGAAGATTCAGAGGTCCTGATAAACAGGTCAAGGAGATCGAGATCCAAGAGGACAATGATAATGAACAGGATGACATTGATGAAAGTGATAAGCATGAGGAAAATAGCAATTATGGTTCTGTCAAATACTCTGTTGAAGAGGAAGAAGATTATTTGGATGAACACTATCCCACTACTGATGAGAAGTATAAGCTGTTAGAAGAGCGTCTGAAAGCTAAGGAGATCCAGAAGGTTCTTGGCTTGGACTTAGAAGAATTGGGTTTTGTCTCAAGAAACATCATTCCTCCCAATTTCAAAACTCCTACCTTTTATAATTACGATAGTGTTTCTTGTGTGAAGCTGCATTTAAGGTCATATGTTCAAAAAATCCAACCACACACTACTGACAAGAAATTATGGATTCATTTCTTCAAAGAGAGTATTTCTAGAACACAGCTGGAATGGTTCTATCAACTAGAAGGGACCGAAATTCATACCTGGGAAGATTTGGATGCCACTTTCTATAAGCGGTACCAATATAATGCTGATCTCGCACCAACTCGTATGCAATTGCAGAGTATGTCCATGGGCTCTAATGAAAGCTTTAAATAGTATGCCAAGAAATAGAGAGATCTTGCAGGAAGGGTTCAACCTCCTTTAGCTAACAGGGAATTGCTTGACATGTTCATGACCATGCTGACAGGTCCTTTCTATAATCACCTACTTGGAAATTCTTCAGCTAGTTTCACTGAACTGATATTGACAGAGAACATGTTGAGAATGGAATCAAAAGTGGTAAAATCCAAGTGCCTACCTCTTTCGATAGTCAGAAGAAGTCATACAATGGGAAGAAAGAGTCCAATGTTGTATACGGCTAGAAGGGTCATCATAAGAGAGACCACAACCAATATGTATGGGCAATACTGATCTCTAATCCTACACTAGTCCAAAAACGACAATAGGGTAATCAACATAAGCAAGATACACCCAAAAGACAATTTACCAAAATCAATATGTCATTGGCTCAAGCGTTGCAACAGATGTTGAAGGCAGATTTGATTACATTGAAGGATCCTCCTCGGAATTCCAATACTCCCGCTTCTAGCTATCATCCTAATGCAGGGTGTGCATATAATTCTAATAGTCCTGGACATGATACGAATGGTTGTTGGGCATTAAAGAACAAGATTCAAGATATGATTGATGCTAAGGAGATTGAGTTTGACCCTCCCGAGACTCCTAATGTGAACACTTCTCCCATGCCAAATCATGACTAAGATTGAGAGCATCTGGTTCATTTGAACTTTCAGTTGTAATTTCTATTGTTTGTTCGAACACTTATCTTTATATCAAACTTTGTTTTTTTCATTAATGAATTGCATATGTTTGTCTTGAATTAATCAATTCGTTTTCACTATATTTTTATATTGTGCTTTTTTACTTCCTTTTTGTGATATTTAACTCTCGTTAAAAGCTATAAGCCTTTAGAGGGAGGATGACAAAAATGATACCATAATCTCATACAGTATGCTTTTGAACAGATCTTGCTGACGATGTACATGCGTTGCTTCAATTCCTAAATAGTGAAGATATAAGGAAGTTAATCCATAGTCAACCCCATTGAGCCTAAGAAGTAGGAGTTTTATTTTTCACACAAATTAAAACCCTTAATCATAACTGGGGGCCGGGTAGTTTCTCAGTTAATTCAATTGTACATTCAACCACAAGCTTTTCCTTCGTACACATCAGGTAGTATCGAAGACATCCATCCAAATCAAAAGTCGGTGACGGTTCCCCGTAATCATTATGTCAGGAAGTCATTATCTTTCAAAAGAAAAGCCCACTAAGTCGAAACTAGGAAGAAGACTTAGGGAAAACACTGGGGCATCCCGCTGACTGTAATCTCAAACAAAACAGTTCAGGAAAAAGTTACGGATAATAAAGTCAAAAAGAGGTTGCTACAAATCCTCAACAAAAGAAATATGTTACAAGAAAAAATGATTGCCTTCTCAAATAAACTTTCAGTTTCTGAACCATCACCAAGTATCAGTGTTGAAATTCCAAACTCTAATGGAACCTAAATGCATAATTAACTGAGTATAAGACTGAAGGACATCATGGAGAATGAGATGGGTACAAATAAACTTTGAGCCTTTATCCTTTGTTTCTTAAGCCGTGAACCAGACCACGTTACAACCCTTCAAAGTCCTTACTGAAGCATGGGTTAGTTCGAAAACATATTGTTACAAAAAGGTATTCTGACTCCTGTAAGGCTTACTATAAATCCTGAGTTGATACCACATTCTTACAAAAACTTTTTTACTAAAAAATGCATTTTTTAAACTTCAAGACAAACATAAGCTTTGTATTTTAATACCACTGTTTGCATATGACTAAAAGTTTGACAACAGATAAATTCGCATGACGAATATTCAATGAATGAAAATCCTCCCAATGGACAAAATTACTTCAGAGGATGGGTCAAAGAGAAAGATAGTTCCAGTAACAGGCCTTTCATGGACATAATTGGTTATAAAACAAGGGGCATGACATGTTCTTGTCCAACTCATATGTGGCAGTCAAGTCAAGATTCAAAGAATCTCTCAAAATTGATGAATAGCCAGGGGCAGATCTCCATCTGAATCACTTGGGGCATGTTACATTGATCATGAGTTTCAGCAAAATCCACCATGAAAATTGAATCTTCGGTATCACCAAATTGCTTGTCTATGTCAGCAGTATCAGATGGTGTCATTCTGTCGTGACAGTTCTTAGAAAAATACTAAGGAAGTTCAAGACTATTAGAAACCTGGTAATCAATGGTTGATCAATAACTTCAAACATCGGGTACACCAGACTAATCCCAGGGGAAAATGGACTCCCGCATACGAAGGGCCACGTATGATCAAGAAAATATTTTCTGGCAGTGCTACAACACTTACTATCATGGACAGTGAAAATTCCCCGCGCCATGTGAATGCGGACATAGTAAAAAATACTATGCATAAAAAGGAGACCCGCTTGGTTGATTGGCCTAGGCAAAAATAAAGGAATCCCGACGAACCAAAAAAGGGTTCGAGCAAAAATTAGGGACATATAAGCAAAATTGTACACTCGACAAGTCGAAAACCTGAGAAGGAGGCTTGGGAAAAAAGGGGTATCACGGTGGACTGAAAATCTGAATAGATAGTCCAGGAAAAAGTTAGGGATTAAAGCATACGACTATGTACCATTATCTCATCACTTGTTTAACAGTAGAACATTTATCACTCTAGGAGTTGGGATAATGTTCAAAGTTACCCACAAATCCCCACAGAGAAATCTCCATGGAACTATCTCTATAGAGCTACCTTCACAAGCTCATACCCCATAAAGATATATTCGCCAACAAGTCTAATATGCCCTCAGGAAGAAATTGGGACATCTTCCAGCAGTTCACCTCCATACCCTAATGGATAGCTTGACATGATAATCATCCCTGATAGGTCTCCTAGCAGATAAGGAAGTTTGATCATTTCCCTAACATACAGTGGATACTTCCTCAGCGCAGCCTATAAAATCCCAATCCCCATCAGAGTTTGTTTCCTCAACATAGTTTATAGGAATTTAATTCCCCAGTGGAGTTTATTACTCCAACACCGTAAATCCCTAACAAAATTCTCTTTTCCAGCAGGGTTTAATCAAAGTTGATATCCCAAGAAAAGTTGCTACGGTATCTAAAACCTGGATAATTAGCACACTATAGGAATATCCATCTCTTTTATCCCCAGTCAGGGTACATAAGAATCAAATCCTTCAACAAAAAGAACAATGAATGATCGACTCTCCTTGAGTGCCTCTATCCTCAAGCAGAAGTCGAAGATCCCCAACGGAGTATCCTCAAACAGAAAGCAGAAATCCCCAGTAAGGTTGTTCTAAACAAAATTGAAGAATTACTTCCTTTATCCCCAGCAAAAATCAGGGATTTATTTTCCCGAGCTAGACGTTGTTACAAGAAGCTACCATACACTTCAACAACATATTGCATCCATACATCATTTACAAAATATCATAACATATGTGTTGTACCCCAAAATTTTCCCTCTCATTTCTCAAGGAATTACCATGGATCCTCAAGTTTGCTTCCATCCAATTCCAAGCCTTGAACTGCAATTTTTCAAGAAAGTCATCCGCAAGGGAAAAATGGGCATTTGCACGCTGAAAGGTCAAACTTTGACTTTTGGACCAAAACCAAGTTTCAAGAATCATATTTCATCAAGGCATGTTGAAATGTGAAGTTTGTTTTGTCAAAATAGTCAAAAGTCAATTTACTTTGGGAAAAGTCAATGTTTTAAATACATAGAACTTTTCTAATTGTTTAAGGAGCATGACAAAACTCAGAACTTCTGGCCAAATTTTCACCATGATGCAAGCTGATTCTGGATCAACTTATGACACTAGAGTTTTAGATCTCAACAAGATCTAAAACATTACAGAACGAAACTTCTCCTAGAAATATTGGGATTTCAAGTTAACTTCTCAAAGACACGTCCTTGAAACTGAAACACTAAGCAAATTCTGGACACTTTCAAGATAGAGTTTGGTCAGAACTTCTGGGTAAGTTTTCACAAAGGTTCAGTCAGAGCTTGTAAGAGAAGTTCAAAAAAGGTTTATAAAGCGTGTTACAAACTTCCTGGAAATCCTGGGAGCTCCTTCAGAACATGCTGGAGCCAGAAGATACAAATATCAGAGGTTGGATGCTACGCTGAAGCATAACTTCTGATCCAGAACTAAACCATGGTGTAGAATCTTACGTTGCAGGATTTTTGGTTGTGATAAGTCTCATCATCATTTAATGCTCATTTAATGCTCACAACCACTTTTTAGTCTTTATCCAAAGGATTTCCACCACGTGTACCTCTACTGTCTTGGGATAGCAAACTTTGGTACTAGGCACATGCTTTGCTTTTTATTTTTCCTTAATTCTTGATGACAACTCCAGCTTAAGCATGGCTAAAAGCTGCTAACCACCATGCTTTCTTCAAGAAAAAGGAAGTGTTTTATCATATGAAAGCTATATTCAACTCTTTGGTCAGAACTTAACCAAATCACAAAAACCTTGTTTATACAACCCGCTGCAGACCTATAACCAAAAGCTAATTCAGCATACGCCTGCGCCCCATATTTGCATCAAATTAGCATACGAAGACTGTGATCAAAAGGCAAGCGAACAAGATGCCAAAAAGGTTCAAAATCCATTTGTTTTTCCCCCAAAAAATCACAACAAATCCACCTATAAATAAGTTGCTCCATCACACTTTCGAGGGGGCTTCCTGGCTTTTGGAGAGAGATTGGCCAAAAGAGAGAAAAGGAAGTGGTGAAACCTTCACAAAGAATCCAGATTTCCCAAACCGAAAACAAAAAACCTTTATTCTTCCTTTTGGATCAAAGAACATATCCACTGTCCCGTCACTCTCGCTAATACCAGAACATCTGAAGGTAGAAGCTCAAACCTCCAAGTCCACACTCCGGATTCAAGGCAAGTCTTTCTGACTTTGCATATTTTCATTCAGAACATCATCAAATATGTAAATATGACAGTATTGATGTTGTCCATATCATTCCATAAGTAGAAAAACTGTGGATCAGAACTTCTTGATTAGGGCCAGACTTATATTTAGGATTAGAACTTTTATAAATTGTTGTGCTATTATCCTTCTGATTTGCTGTTTATTAAGAACTAAATAAATTGTTGATGTGCTGATTAAGAGTTGAAATATGGCATAGAACTTCTGATGTTCACTCATAGCTTTAGTACAACACAGAACTTCTGAGTTCTCCTCACTGTTAATGCACACTGAACTGCTGATTGTTCACTCACTGTTTTAACACTTAGAACTTCTGATTTTCATGCTCTGTTAACACAAACTGAACTTATGATTCTTACATGTTGATAATGCTGAGGTGCTGATTGTTCATTCACTGTCTTAGCACCATACAAAACTTCTGAGTTCTTTCTACTGTTTTGACACGCACAAAGCTTCTAATGTTTTCTCACTGTTCTAACATTCAGAAGTTCAGCACATAGCAATCTAGAACTTCTGTGTTTTTCCTCTAACATGTCTTTCAGGACTTCAGAGTGTACAAATCCAGAATTTCTGATTCCACTGACGTTCCTTTCTGAGTCATTACGCGCCTGGCTTCAGAACTTCTGATCCTTGTTGTTTTCCTTGCAGCAACACGATGTTTCTATCCTTCATTTATTTTCCTTTTCATCATTTTTAATATTAACATAAAAAGACATAAAAATATTTTTCTTTTATTAATTTATTTCTTTTTTATTAAAGATAAAAACCCTTCTCTAAATAAGTCCTTTTTTCTTTCTTATATTGTACATTTCAATATGGTTGTAATAGTAACTTAGGACTTAATTTTATTTGCAATCCCCATTCATAAATATGTACACCCCATCCCCCCGATGTTTGTAATAGCGTAGAATCTTTATTTTCCACACTTTTATTGCTTTCATATATTGTTAGTAACTAGGGTGTGTATGGTAAGACATGAAATTGACAAATAGACCACCCTAATCAAGATTAAAATGCATGCAATCAAACACATATACACACTAGCACCCCTAGGTTAATCATACTTTGTTGCCTATCGAAAAATAGTCATGTCCCTCAAACATGGGGTTTTTAGCAAAATACCCTCGATAAAAGATCGTAGTCCCTCGATGACCCTCGATGTTGCTTTCGATAAACGATCTAGTCCCTAAACGACATTGCTAAAACGTTCCATGGGTTGCCTTCTATGACTATACAAACGTCCCAACATTCGTCCCTTCACATCCAACGATGGAGCTTCTTACCAAAACAATGGTAAGATAGCAACATCTAAAGGAGGAGGAAAAGAACATCTAAGACCTTTTGAGTAGGTAGATTCGCTCCTAGTTGCTTGCTTGCTCAAAAGAAAAACATTATATACAACAACACTTTGAAACATTTTTCAAAATACAACACTTTGTATGCATTCTTATAGAGACGAGAACCATTACAAAGAAAACCCTTTTCAAAATCACTTTCAAAAAACACGTCCAACAAACATGTTTTTGAACTATTTTCGAAACAACACTTTGTACGAATTCTTATAGAGATGAGAATCATTACAAAGTCACATTTTCAAAATAATTTCAAAAACCACACAAAACACAATTTCAAACAAAATCAAGTGATCTAGCAAAGTAACTAAGAGCCCATGGAAAACCATGGATGAAAAGGGTGCTAATACCTTCCCTTTTCATAATCTACCCCCTGAACTCAAGAAACAATCTCAAAGGTCTTTCCTGTGCTTTTTCACCTTTCCTTTTGGATAAAAGAAAAGTCGGTGGCGACTCTTGCTAAACTGTAATATTTTCAAGCACAAACGCAAACCTTCAAGTCAGTTCTCCCACCGTATCACAGAACTGGCGACTCTGCTAGGGAAAATTCTAAAAGTTGGGTTACCTTAGGGATAGATCACATTTAATTGCTTACATTGTTTGATTTGCATGCTTTACATTTTGGTTCCTTGTTTTGGTTTGTTTTAAATCCTACACCCGGATTTGGGGACACCTTTTAGGAAAGTAGCAATAGACTGTGAGGAAACTGTGCGGGGTATACCGACACGGTTGAAGCAGTAGCTACGTTGATGTGGAACTTTGGTTGGTACCAGTAACCCTTGAGTCGAATCAAGGAGAGTACGGGGCCGCCGCGTGGTGTCGTGAAGCATCAACTGACCTTAGAACCTTACTTGACCAACTTGGCCATTAGGGAGTAGTGAGATAGCTGGTTTCGGTGTAAAGCTGAAAATTGGTTGATACTCGATGCTACACTCATTGAGACTTGACTCCTGAGTTTGGTTTGGTTGCAAGTCAATTGCCTATCGAACGAAGCTTGTGGGAAAGGTCAGTGATATTGAGACCCCTTAGAACCCGGTTACTATTAACTAGGACAGGTTAAGCCAACTAAACTTCAAGAGGGTACTCACCTACAAAACTCCATGCAAGCCTAAAACTAAGGATTTGTTTGCTTTATGTGAATATGATTATTTGTATATAAACTTGCTTACCTCGCATATTTGTACATAACATCATAACATCATACCATAGCATTTTTAATAACCATTTCAAGGATCTCGAGGGTCTTTGATACAGGGTCACATCGAACCAGACGTCTACCAAGGGGCGAGAGGATTTATTTTCCTCTAACCAAATGCCGTCAAAAATCAAAGTACAAAAAACTGGAGTCAAAGGCTACAACCCACTTGACATGGTGACTTAATTATCGTGGAAGGACATCCACCGATAAAAAGTTCTCCAATCCAAAATTGTAAGTGACTACTAACCCCACGAGATCCTTGAAAACACGCATCCATATATCATGCATCATATCATGACAGGTTTCTCCCATACAGGTATCCTTATCTTCCTACGGTTTATTTCAGTAAGATGAATATGGAATAAATGGTGAAAGATCTCCAAGCTCAAAACGCTCAATTCCAACAAATGTTCCTGACTATTGCTAAGGGGCAAGAGGATCTGAAAACTCTCCTTCTCAAAGACAAGAAGTCCAAGAAGTCAGTAGGTGTCCTGAACTTGAGAAGAAGACCTAGAGGACCAGTCAAGAGAGATTTAGATCTTTCAACTCCATCCAACATGGGGGATAGTCATGAAGAAGACAACAATTTGATGATTGGTGAAGCTGAAGCTGACTACTCTAAGGAAAAATCTCCTCCCACTGTTGATAAGTACAAACAGCTGGAGGATCACCTCAGAGCTATGGAGATTCAACAGATACCCGGCTTGGATTTAGGAGACATGGGTTTGGTTTCTGGAGTGGTCATCCCCTCAAAATTCAAAATCCCTACCTTTGTCTTATATGATGGAGTCTGTTGCCCTAAGATGCACTTAAAGTCTTATGTCTGCAAGATTCAACCATACACAACTGATCCAAAGCTTTGGATCCATTTCTTCCAAGAAATCCTAATAGAGACTCAACTCGAATGGTTCTATCAATTGGAGAGTTCTCGTATCCACACCTAGGAGGATTTAGCTGCTGATTTCTATAAGCAGTATCAGTACAATGCTGATCTTGCACCAAATCATGTGCAATTGCAGAACATGACCATGGGTTCTAACGAGAGCTTTAAAAGATATGCCCAAAATGGAGAGATCTGGATGGTAGGGTGCAGCCCCCTTTAACTGACAGGGAGATGATTGACATCTTCATGGGAACTTTGATAAGGCCTTTCTTTAAACACCTAATCAGAAGCTCCTCATCCAGGTTCACCGAGCTAATACTGACCAGCGAAAGGGTCGAAGCTGGCATCAAAAGTTGAAAGATCCAAGGAGCTACACTTCCTGATGCTCAGAAAAAGCCATACAGTGGGAAGAAAGAGTCCAATGCAGTGGCTGATCAAAAGAATCATCATGACCAACACGTAGGGGCAGTCTTGATCTCTGGTTCTGCGTCACACCGACAACAACAAAGGGGAAATCAACGAAGGCCAGACGAGCCCAAAAGACAATCCATAAACATCAACATGCCGCTATCTCAAGCGCTACAACACTTGTTGAGGATGAATTTGATTGCGTTGATATGACCTCATCCAAACCCCAAAACTTCTTCTCCTAACTACAATCCTAATGCAACATGTGCTTATCATTCTGACAGTCTCGGGTATGACACTAACGATTGTTGGGAATTGAAGTACAAAATTCAGAATTTGATTGACGCCAAGGAGATCGAGTTTGATCCTCCAGAGACTCCAAACATGATCAATACTCCGATTCCAAGTCATTGAGAGCGTCTTGTTCATTTCGAATTTTCAATTGTAATTTCTTTTGTTATTCAAACAATTATCTATTAATGTCAAACTTTGTTTCATTAATGCATTGCATATGTTTGTCTTGATTTGATCCACTCATTTTCATTACATTTAAACTATGCTTTTTACTCCCTTTATGACATTCAACTCTTGCTAAAAGTTACAAGCCTTTAGAGGGAGGATGACGAAAATAATGCCATAATCTCATACAGTATGCTTATGAACAGACCTTGCTGACGATGTACAGGCGTTCTTTCAAATCCTAAGCACTGGAGTTATAAGGAAGATAATACCTAGTCAACCCCTTTGAGCCAAAGAAGTAGAAGTTTTCTTTCTTACATAAATTGAAACCTTTAATCAAAACCTAGGGCAGGGTAGTCCCTCAGTTGATTCAAGCGTGCATTTGGCCGCAAATTCTCATCTCGTAATACAACGAATGACATCAAAAATATTCCTCTGGAATCAAAAGACAATGATGGTTCCCTATCACATAGGCGGTCATTATCTCTCGAAGAGAAAAGCCCACTAAGTCAAAACCTACAAAGGAGACTTAAGAAAAACTGGGGCATCCCGCTGACTGTAATCTCAAAACAGGAACAGTCAGGCAAAATTTAGGGATAACAAATCAAAAGAAAGAGGTCACTACAAATCCTCAACAACATGAAAAAAAATATTGCAAAAAATGATTGCCTTCCGACAGACTTAATTTTTCTGAACCATCACCAAAATGTCATTCCAGACTCAATTGGAGTTCAAACGCACAACTAACTGAGCTTAGGACTGAAGAGCGTCACGAAGAACGACTGGGTACAAATACACTTTGAGCCTTTATCTTTTGTTTCTTAAACCGTGAACCAAGCCACGTTACAACCCTTTAAAAGTCCTAATTGAAGCATGGGTTAGTTCGAAAGCATACTGTTACAAAAGGTATCCTGACTCCTATAGAGCTTTACTCTAAATCCTGAGTTGAATTTTTCTTACAAAATTTCTTTACTCGCTAAAACGCATTTTCAAAAAATTCAAGACAAACATAAACTTTGCATTATTTGAATATCACTGTTTGCATATGCCTATTTGTTTGACAGCGGAGAAATTCACACAATATCCAGTGAACGAAAGCTCTCTCAGTGAACAAAATTAATTCAAGTAGGATGACACTCCCATTGACAAATCTCCTATCAACAAGGGGACTTGACATGTCACTATCCAGCAAACCTGGGGAAGTCCAGTCAAGATTCCAAGAAATCTCTCAAGAATTGCTGAGTAACCAGGGGCAAGTCTCCATCTCCATCACTTGGGGCATTGAACGTCAATCTCAGTGAAGGGTTACGTACGATCAAACATTTTCTGGAAATACCACAAACATTTGCTGCTAGGGGAAATGACAAAATTCTTCCCATAGGATGATTCCCCAGCAAGAGTTTAATCTCTGAAAACCTTTCCCCAGCTGAGATAACCTCAAGAATCCTCGAGGACTTTCCCCGATGAAGTCGTCACCTCTCTAGTAGACAGGAAACAGGGTTTATTTCCCTAACAAACTGTAGGATTCCCCAACTTGAGTTTGCCTCTCCAACTACTACAAATCATAGGACCACAACTCCTCTTCTCTACAATCCACAGCAATTTATTGTGAAGCCTAGAATCCGACCAGATAACAGCTAACTTTTGATTATCTCCAGCCAAAGAAAATTCTCCAATAGAGAAACGGATTATCGAGACTCCTGAAATCTTTTTCCCAAACAAGAATCAACACTCTCTACAGAGTTTTCAATATTCCCCAGCGGAGTTGTCCTCAAACAACAAAAAAGGAATCCCCGGTGGAAACATTCTAAGAAAAGTTTGAAGACACACCAACTCTTCAACAACAGTCTAAGATTTAACGACTCCCCGAAATTTGTCAAGGATTTTTTTTCCCAGACAAAGATACACTTCAATAAACATGTCACATTTCATACATCCTATTTTCATACATAGGAAGTGCATACGACACAATCTCATTTCATGCATCACGACATTGCATACAACTAACGTTCTACCTTTTTAAGGAAAGATCAATCAACATATGGCTACCATCAACCATTTTCAAATAAGTTCCAAGATTAATACCTGTAACAAGCCAGGAAAACTATCTGTGGATGACTGATTGTAGATTAACACCTGAAACCAGACAAGACAACTATATACTTAAGCAACCCTACACAGGTTCCTTCTCAGGAAATTTCAGATGAAGTTTTACACAGACTCATCATCAGGCAACCCTACACTAGTTCCTCCTATTTACAAGATGAAGTTTTACACGAACTCATAATGAAGCAACCCTACACCGGTTCCTCCTATTTCCAAGATGAAGTTTTACACTGACTCATCATGAAGAAACCCTACACAGGTTCCTTCTTTCTAAGATGAAGTTTTACACGGACTAATCATCAGGAAACCCTACACCGGTTCCTCCTATTTCCAAGATAAAGTTTCACACTGACTCATCATGAAGCAAACCTACACAGGTTCCTTCTCAAGAAATTTCAGATGATGTTTTACACGGACTCATCATGAAGCAACCCTACATAGGTTTCTTCTTTCCAAGATGAAGTTTTACACTGACTCATCATCAGGAAACCCTACACAGGTTCCTTCTTTCCAAGATGAAGTTTTACACGAACTCATCATCAAGCAACCCTACACAGGTTCCTTCAATTTCCAAGATGCAGTTTTACACGGAATCATCATCAGGAAACCCTACACAGGTTCCTTCTTTCCAAGATGAAGTTTTACACGGACTCATCATCAAGAAACCATACACAGGTTCCTTCCATTTCCAAGATGCAGTTTTACACGAACTCATCATCAGGCAACCCTACACAGGTTCCTTCTTTTCAAGATGAAGTTTTACACGGACTCATTATCAAGAAACCCTTCACAGGTTCCTTCTTTCCAAGATGAAGTTTTACACGGACTCATCATCAAGTAACCCTACACAGGTTCCTTCCATTTCCAAGATGCAATTTTACACGGACTCATCATCAGGAAACCCTACACCGGTTCTTTCTCTTTCCAAGATGAAGTTTCACACGGACTCATCATCAAACAACCCAACCTTCTGATACAGTTCAGATACTCTCCAGAAACGGGTGCCATTCTGGAAATCATCCAGTTCCAGCTTACAGATACAGTCCAGCAATCATTTCTGGATGGCATCTTTAAGCCCATCTCCAACAACTATCCATTATCTCTCCAAATGGAATCTTTAAGCCCATTCCCTATATAATCAACTAACACATCTTCGAGTGCAAATATTCTGGGCACTCTAGTGTTCAATCATCTTCCACCTTCAAGTCACGAATGGAAGAATTACCAATCTAACTCTTCAGGTGTAAGAAGATTCAACAGGGGAAGTTGTTGTACCCCAAAATTTTCCCTCTCATTTCTCAAGAAATCACCCTGGATCCTCAAGTTTGCTTCCATCCAATTCCCAGCCTTGAACTACAATTTTTCAAGAAAGTCATCCGCAAGGGCAAAATGGACATTTACACGCTGAAAGGTCAAACTTTGACTTTTGGACCAAAACCAAGTTTCAAGAATCATATTTCATCAATACATGTTGAAATATGAAGTTGTTTCGTCAAAAAAGTCAAAATTAAATTTACTTTGGGAAAAGTCAAAGTTTTAAATACTTAGAACTTTTCTAAGTGTTTAAGAAGCACGGCAAACCTCAGAATTTCTGGCCATATTTTCACCATGATGCAAGCTGGTTCTGGATCAACTTCTGACACAAGAGTTTTAAATATCAACAAGATCTAAAACATTGCAGAATGAAACTTCTTCTAGAAATACTGGTATTTCAAGTTAACTTCTCAAAGACACGTCCTTGAAACTGAAACACTCAATAAATTCTGGACACTCTCAAGACAGAGTTTAGTTAGAACTTCTGAGTAAGTTTTCACAAAGGTTCAGTCAGAGCTTGCAAGAGCATTTCAAAAAAGGTTTACAAAGCGTGTTACAATCTTCCTGGAAAGCCTGTGAGCTCCTTCAGAACATGTTGGAGCCAGAAGATACAAAGATCATAGGTTGGATGCTATGCTGAAGCATAACTTCTAATCCAGAACTAAACCATGGTGTAGAATCTCACGTTGTAGGATTTTTGGTTGTGATAAGTCTCACCATAATTTAATGCTCATTTAATGCTCACAACCACTTTTGAGTCTTTATCCAAAGGATTTCCACCACGTGTACCTCTACTGTCTTGGGATAGCAAACTTTGGTACTAGGCCCATGCTTTGCTTTTTGTTTTTCCTTAATTCCTGCTGACAATTCCAGCTTAAGCATGGCTAAAAGCTGCTAACCATCATGCTTGCTTCAAGAACAAGGCATCGTTTTAGCATATGAAAGCTATATTCAACTCTTTGGTCAGAACTTGACCAAATCCCAAAATCCTTGTTTATACAACCTGCTGCAGACCTATAACCAATAGCTAATTCAGCCTATGCATGCGCCCCATATTTGCATCAAATTAGCATACGAAGACTGTGATCAAAAGGAAAGGGAACAGGATGCCAAAAAGGTTCAAACTCCATTTGTTTTTCCCCCAAAAATTACAACAAATCCACCTATAAATAAGTTGCTCCATCACACTTTCAAGGGGGATGGCTGGCTTTTGGAGAGAGATTAGCCAAAAGAGAGAAAAGGAAGTGGTGAAACCTTCACAAAAAATCCAAATTTCCCAAACGGAAAACAAAAAACCTTTATTCTTCCTGTTGGATCAAAGAACATAACCACTGTCCGGTCACTCTCGGTAATACCAGAACATCTGAAGGTAGCAGCTCAAACTTCCAAGTCCACACTCTGGATTCAAGGTAAGTCTTTCTGACTTTGCATCTTTTCATTTAGAACATCATTAAATATGTAAATATGACAGTATTGATGTTGTCCATATCATTGCATAAGTAGAAAAACTGTGGATCAGAACTTCTTGATTATGGCTAGACTCAGATTTAGGATTAGAACTTCTATAAACTGTTGTGCTATTATCCTTCTGATTTGCTGTTTATTAAGAACTGAATAAATTGTTGATGTGCTGATTAAGAGTTGAAATATGGCATAGAACTTCTGATGTTCACTCACAGCTTTAGTACAACACAGAACTTCTGAGTTCTCCTCACTATTAGTGCACACGAAACTGTTGATTGTTAACTCACTGTTTTAACACTTAGAACTTCTGATTTTCATGCGCTGTTAACACAGACTGAACTTCTGATTCTTACATGCTGATAACATTGAGCTGCTGATTGTTCGTTCACTGTATTAGCACCATACAGAACTTCTGAGTTCTTCCTATTGTTTTGACACACACAAAGCTTCTAAGGTTTTCTCATTGTTCTAACATTCAAAAGTTCAGCACATAGCCATCCATAACTTCTATGTTTTTCCTCTAACATGTCTTGCAGGACTTCAGAGTGTACCAATCCAGAATTTCTGATTCCACTGACATTCCTTTCTGAGTCATCACGCGCTTGGCTTCAGAACTTATGATCCTTGTTGTTTCCCTAGCAGCAACACGCTTTTTCTATCCTTCATTTATTTTCCTTTTCATCATTTTTAATATTAACATAAAAAGACATAAAAATATTTTTCTTTAATTTATTTATTTATTTTTTATTAAAGATAAAACAACCTTTTCTAAATAAGTCCTTTTTCTTTCTTATATTGTACATTTCAATATGGTTGTAATAGTAACTTAGAATCTTTATTTTCCGCACTTTTATTGCTTTCATATATTGTTAGTAACTATGGTGTATGGTAAGACACGAAATTGACAAATAGACCACCCTAATCAAGATTAAAATGCATGCAATCAAAGACATTTGCACACTAGCACCCCTAGGGTAATCCTATTTTGTTGCCTATCAAAAAATAGTCATGTCCCTCGAACATGGGCGTTTTAGCAAAAGAACCTCGATAAAATATCGTATTCCCTCGATGACCCTCGATGTTGCTTTCGATAAACGATCTAGTCCCTAAACGACATTTCTAAAACGTTCCATGGGTTGCCTTCTATGACTATACAAACGTCCCAACATTTGTCCCTTCACATCCAACGATGGGGATTCTTACCAAAACAATGGTAAGATAGCAATATCTAAAGGAGGAGGAAAAGAACATCTAAGACCTTTTGAGTAGGTAGATTCGCTCCTAGTTGCTTGCTTGCTCACAATAAAAACATTCTATACACCAACACTTTGAAACATTTTTCAAAAGACAACACTTTGTATGCGTTCTTATAGAGACGAGAACCATTACAAAGAAAACCCTTTTCAAAATCACTTTCAAAAAACACGTCCCGCAAACATCTTTTTGAACTATTTTCGAAACAACACTTTGTACGGATTCTTATAGAGACTAGAATCTTTACAAAGTCACGTTTTCAAAATACTTTCAAAAACCACACAAAACACAATTTCAAACAAAAGCAAGTGATCTAGAAAAGTAACTAAGAGCCCATGGAAAACCATGGATGAAAAGGGTGATGTTGTACCCCAAAATTTTCCCTCTCATTTTATCAATATTTCTCATCACAAGACTCTTGGAACTCAAGACCAAGCTAGGGTTTGCTCTGCTCAAGACATCTCCTTGCATTGTTGACCTGAAATTAGGGTTTGAGTTTGCACATGGATATTTTGACCTACAATGCTCAAATTTACTTTCATACTTCATGTTGGACTCACAAGTTTGTCCATACCAAGTTTCAAGCCTTGAATCAAATTTTTGCCTAGTCAATTGGACAGTTGACCTAGAAATCAACTGTATTAGGGAAAAAGTCAATTGTGGCCAATATACAGTCAAACCTCATGAATTTTGACCCACGTCAACATTATGAACTCGTATGAACCATTTGATCATGTTTGGATCACAATTCCACAAGAAATTTGATCAGATCACCAAAAGGGCAAAATGATAATTTTTAGGGTTTTGACTGTACAAAGGCAATTTTTGACTGTTTGACCTAGCCAATGGAAAATCAAGCTCAACCATGGACTCAAGGGCTCAAAGTCATCATCTTTACCTATTCAACAAATTCAAAAGATCTCAAATGCATATGATTGACAAATGAATTTTTCAGTCAACTGATCAAAATTTGACTGTACACTGAAAAATCAAACTTTGACTTTTTGGTCAAAATCAAATGCCAAGGGTCATTTTTCATCAAGATATATCAAATTATGAAACTTGTTCATCAAGAAACCCAAAATTGCAAATTAGGGTTTGGAATTGAAAAATTTCATAACTTAGAAATTTTTGAAGTTATGAAATTTTCTTAATTTTTCCTAACTTTGCCCCACATTTTCACCATGATGCAAATGGATTCAAACAAAACTTACAACATGAAAGTTGTATACCTCCACAAAGTCTATAACTTTGATTCACAAAGTTTTCTCAAAAGAAGCTTGGATCTCAAGTTATGATTTTTGGAACAAGGGTCCCTAAAACTTTTAACTTAGAAATTTTGCCCTAGTTTAGGCAGGTTTTGACCCATCTTCTTGGCCATTTTTCACATAGTTCCACTTGGAGTCTCAAGTTGAATTACAAAGATGGATTATATTTCATGTTGCAAGATTTCCAAATTGATCAAGAACTCCTCAAACACATTTGTGGTTAGGGAGAATCGAATGCTTGAAGTTGGCAAAAACTCACTTTGTAACCATGGCCAATACATGTTCATACAACTTGAAAAATCTAACCAAGATAGATTTTACTTGATTACAGGTCTCTAAACCAATTTACACTCAAAAATTGAATGCAAATACATTGGTTAGAGGCATTGTTCTGATCAAGGGAGCATTATACAATGAATAATTCCATTTTGGGCATAAAGATAACACTTCCATTTACATAAAGCTTGCTTTATGTCAAATTCCATTTCTTGAGCCATACACCAAGCCCTTTGCAGCAAACAAGGCTCCCTAATGTCAGGCAAAACTCAACCACTTTGTGCAGCTAGGTTACAAGCCAGTATAACATTGCATTGTCAACTTCCACTTTTAGCTTCAAAACCAAGGCATTGTACCAAAAGTCCATAACTCACATATCTGATAAAATCAACTTAAGCCAACATTTGAAATAAGTTTTATACATCCTTGTAAGCCAGAAACATGAGCCAATCATCCCTTAAACACCCTTGAACACCAAAACACCAAAAACTTGCAAAACAGGGCAATTGCTGCAACTTGAGTTCCATAGCTCATTTTGCTCGTGCGTTTTGCTCCTTTCCACTTCAAACACCTTCCATTCAACTCACTCAAGCTGTACCAAACCTCCATTGCCAACTGTAACTCCATTTACAGTGTTCACCATTTCTGTTTCAAGCTTATGCAGGTTGACTTCTAGAGGTTGATTCAGGCCATTTCAAAACAAACTAAGCATTGGGAAAGGTTCAGGGAACATCAAGCAAGCTCAAAAGAACCTCCGGCCTCACTGAAAGTTGCTGCATTGTCCAACTTGAATCCAACTGAAACAGGTTTTTCATGAACTTCTATCTCTCTATTTAGGAACATTTAGCCTTAGGTTTGTGAATGAAAGATGTTGTACTCATTGCCCTAAAACCATACATATGCTCAGTTTTCATTTATATTAAACGTGCTAAGAGAATTTCATCCATGAACTTTCTGAAAAAACTAGGTTAGAAATTAGGGCCAGAGAAATTCTCTCTGGTCTTTGAGAGTTAGATTAAGTTTTTTATATGGTTAGAATCATGGTTTGATGTTCTACAAGTTTCATGTTTTGAGTTTTGTCAAAAGATCACAAATACAGGAGATACGAGTTTGTGTAGCAAGCGCGCTTTTTTTCACAGTGCTGGAGGAAGAAGATGAAGCTGATGGGCTGGGCTTGGCTTTTTGCTTCTAACACCTTCTTTTTCAGTTTCACACCCCCTGGCCCATTTCTTTGTATTTTTATTATTTTTGCATTTTTATTTCATTTCTGACTTTGTTATTTTATTTTCAAACATAAAAAATGCCTAAAAAATATTTTCATTAATTTTTACATTTATTTGGTATTTATTTTAATTATTTCTAACATTAAAATGTTTATATATATATATATATATATATATATATATATATATATATATATATATATATATATATATATATTATATATATATATATATATATATATATATATATATATATATATTATATATATATATATATATATATATACTTTATTTTATTAAAAACATGGATTAAAAATACAAAAATAGTACATTTTTATTTTTATTGTCATTTTATACTAAAAAACATTTTTTCCAATATATTTTTATTTTTTTACATATTAATATATTTTTGTATATAAATAATATATAATATCATTTTCTTAAGAAAAATTAGGGTTTACCCCTTAATTAAATAAAATCAATTCTTTTTTATTTTATTACACCTTTTATTTCATTTCTGACTTTGTTATTTTATTTTCAAACATAAAAAAATGCCTAAAAAATATTTTCATTAATTTTTACATTTATTTGGTATTTATTTTAATTATTTCTAACATTAAAATGTTTAAATACTTTATATTATTTATTAAAATTTGAAAATAATGTAAAAAAATACTTTTATTTTCATTTCTTATTTGTATTCACATTG